>JAQQAC010011331.1:12760106-12859634 GCA_029783875.1 Phataginus tricuspis
GAAGAAAGTAGCAAGAGATAAAGAAGGACATTACATAATGATAAAGGGATCAGTCCAACAAGAAGATATAACCATTATAAACTTATATGCACCCAACACAGGAGTGCCAGCATATGTGAAACAAATACTAACAGAATTGAAGGAGGAAATAGACAGCAATGCATTCATTTTAGGAGACCTCAACACACCACTCAATCCAAAAGATAGATCAACGAGACAGAGAATAAGTAAAGACAAAGAGGCACTGAACAACACACTAGAACAGATGGACCTAACAGATATCTACAGAACTCTGCACCCAAAAGCAGCAGGATACACATTCTTCTCAAGTGCACATGGAACATTTTCCAGAATAGACCACATACTAGGCCATTAAAAGAACCTCAGTAATTTCAAAAATATTGAAATCCTACCAACCAACTTCTCAGACCACAAAGGTATAAAACTAGAAATAAATTTTAGAAAGAAATCAAAAAGGCTCACAAATACATGGAGACTTCACAACATTCTCCTAATTAATCAATGGGTTAACGACCAAATCAAAACAGAAATCAAAGAATATATGGAGACTAATGACAAAACAACACAAAGCCACAACTTCTGTGGGATGCAGCAAAGGCAGTTCTAAGAGGAAAGTATATTGCAATCCAGGCCTATTTAAAGAAGGAAGAGCATTCCCAAATGAACAGTCTAAAGACACAATTATTGATAGTGGAAAAAGAAGAACAAAGGAGGCCCAGAGTTACCAGAAGGAGGGACATAATAAAGATCAGAGAAGAAATAAACAAAACTGAGAAGAATAAAACAATAGAAAAAATCAATGAAACCAAGAGCTGGTTCTTTGAAAAAATAAACAAAATAGATAAACCCCTAGCCAGACTCATTAAGACAAAAAGAGAATCTACACACACAAACAGAATCAGATATGAGACTGGAAAAATAACGACGGACCCCACAGAAATACAAAGAATTATAAGAGAATATTATGAGCATCTATATGCTAACAAGCTGGAAAACCTAGAAGAAATGGACAACTTCTTAGAAAAATACAACCTTCCAAGACTGACCAAGCAAGAAACAAAAAAACTAAACACACCAATCACCAGCAACGAAATTGAATCGGTAATCAAAAACCTACCCAGGAACAAAACCCCCGGACCTGATGGATTCACCTCTGAATTCTACCAGACATATAGAGAAGAAATAACACCCATTCTCCTTAAAGTTTTCCAAAAAATAGAAGAGGAGGGAATACTTCCAAACTCTTTCTATGAAGCCAGCAGCACTCTAATACCAAAACCGGGCAAAGACCTCACCAAAAAAGAAAATTACAGACCAATATACCTGATGAACGAAGATGCAAAAATACTCAACAAAATATTAGCAAACCGAATACAAAAATTCATCAAGAGGATCATACACCATGATCAAGTGGGATTCATCCCAGGGATGCAAGGATGGTACAACATTCGAAAATCCATCAACATCATCCACCACATCAACAAAAAGAAGAACAAAAACCACATGATCATCTGCATAGATGCTGAAAAAGCATTTGACAAAATTCAGCATCCATTCATGATTAAAACTCTCAACAAAATGGGTATAGACGGCAAGTACCTCAACATCATAAAGGCTATATATGACAAACCCACAGCTAACATCATATTTAACAGCGAGAAGCTGCAAGCTTTTCACCTAAGATCGGGAACAAGAGAGGGATGCCCACTCTCTCCACTGTTATTCAACATAGTACTGGAGGTCCTAGCCACGGCAATCAGACAAAACAAAGACATACAAGACATCCAGATTGGTAAAGAAGAAGTCAAATTGTCACTATTTGCAGATGACATGATACTGTACATAAAAAACCCTAAAGACTCCACTCCAAAACTATTAGATCTAATATCTGAATTCAGCAAAGTTGCAGGATACAAAATTAACACACAGAAATATGTTGCTTTCCTATACACTAATGATGAGCTAACAGAAAGAGAAATCAGAAAAACAATTCCATTCACAATTGCATCTAAAAGAATAAAATACCTAGGAATAAACCTAACCAAGGAAGTGAAAGACCTGTACTCTGAGAACTACAAGACACTACAAGGAGAAATTAAAGAGGACACTAACAAATGGAAATGCATCCCATGCTCTTGGCTAGGAAGAATAAATATTGTCAAAATGGCTATACTGCCTAAAGCAATCTACAGATTCAGTGCAATCCCTATCAAAGTACCAACACCTTTCTTCAATGAACTGGAACAAATAACTCAAAAATTCATATGGAACCAGAAAAGACCCTGAATAGCCAAAGCAATCCTGAGAAGGAGGAATCAAACAGGGGAAATTACGCTCCCTGACTTCAAGCTCTATTACAAAGCCACAGTAATCAAGACAATTTGGTATTGGCACAAAAGCAGACACACAGACGAGTGGAACAGAATAGAAAATCCAAACATTAACCCAAACATATACAGTCAATTAATATTTGATAAAGGAACCTTGGATATATAATGGGGAGATGACAGCCTCTTCAGCAGCTGGTGTTGGAAAAACTGGACAGCTACATGTAAGAGAATGAAACTGGACTACTGTCTAGCCCCATACACAAAGGCAAACTCAAGGTGGATCAAAGACCTGAATGTAAATCATGAAACCATAAAACTCTTAGAAAAACACGTAGGCAAAATCTCTTGGACATAAACATGAGCGACTTCTTCATGAACATATCCCCCCAGGCAAGGGAAACAAAAGCAAAAATAAACAAGTGGGACTATATCAAGCTGAAAAGCTTCTGTACAACAAAGGACACCATCAGTAGAACAAAAAGACATCCTACAATATGGGAGAATATATTCATAAATGATGCATCGGACAAGGGGTTGACATCCAATATATATAAAGAACTCACGTACCTTAACAAACAAAAAGCAAATAATCCAATTAAGAAATGGGCACAGGACATGAATAGACACTTCTCTAAAGAAGAAATTCAGATGGCCAACAGGCACATGAAAAGATGCTCCACATCGCTGGTCATCAGAGAAATACAGATTAAAACCACAATGAGATATCACCTCACACCAGTGAGGATGGCCAACATCCAAAACACAAACAACAACAAATGTTGGCGAGGATGTGGAGAAAAGGGAACCCTCGTACACTGCTGGTGGGAATGCAAATTAGTTCAACCATTGTGGAAAGCAGTATGGAGGTTCCTCAAAAAACTCAAAATAGAAATACCATTTGACCCAGGAATACCACTCCTAGGAATTTACCCTAAGAATGCAGCAGCCCAGTTTCAAAAAGACAGATGCACCCCTATGTTTATTGCAGCACTATTTACAATAGCCAAGAAATGGAAGCAACCTAAGTGTCCATCAGTAGATGAATGGATTAAGAAGATGTGGTACATATACACAATGGAATATTATTCAGCCATAAGAAGAAAACAAATCCTACCATTTGCAACAACATGGATGGAGTTAGAGGGTATTATGCTCAGTGAAATAAGCCAAGCCAAAAAAGACAAGTATCAAATCATTTCACTCATCTGTGGAGTATAAGAACAAAGAAAAAACTGAAGGAACAAAACAGCAGCAGACTCACGGAACCCAAGAACGGACTAATAGTTACCAAAGGGATAGGGACTGGGGAAGATGGGTGGGAAGAGAGGGATAAGAGGGTAAAAGGGGTATTACGATTAGCAGACATAAGGTAGGGGCGGCTGTACAACTCAGAGAAGACAAGTAGTGACTCTATAGCATCTCACTACGCTGATGGACAGTGACTGTAATGGGGTTGGTGGGGGGGACCTAATGAAGGGGGTAGTTTAATCACCATAATATTGCACATGTAATTGTCGGTTAATGATACCAAAATAAATTGTAAATAAAAAAAAACTGCCTTATTCTTCAGCCCTGTAGCTGCCTCCTCTCCAGTCCAGAGACACTGATATTTGTCATAATTGGCTAGGTTGGCTGCAGCAAGAAGTCTGAGGCCTCATGTAGATACATGACCAGAGTTCCCACCCAAACCATGTTGTTGATATAATAGAAGCTGGCCCAATGGTGGCCAAGTGATGCACAAACATGATTAGGAAGTCCTCTCTTTTACTGTCCATAACTTGAGAAAGCATAATAGACCAATAGAAGGCCAATTCCATGATAGAATAGTAATAAAGCCCACTTGTTAGAGGCTGATATGGAGAGCTATGTCAGCACTGTCAGGTATCCCAGAACCAAGGTACCAGAGAGATATAATTCTGTAGCAGAATATACAGGAATAAAAGTGAATCTCCATATGCTTTCATAGAATTTAGTGAGGGTTAGGTGGTTGTCCTGATTCCTCCAGTGGCAAAACCAGCATTGGATTTTTTGAACATCTTAATGCAGTTGCTTTGACAGGCTTCTCAACCCTTTCTCGTCAGGATTCTTGCTAGTAGATATGAATCCCTTTCCAAGGATGGCATGGTTTTGAGCCTGATAAGGACCACTGTCCTGGATGCCATCGTGGAGTGCACAGGGTTTGGCAGTAAGCTGTTCAGAGAGCCACCTGACGGAGAATATACCATCTGCCAGTGGAAACACCGGGAGGATGTGCTGGGCCCATGGGCAGCTGTAGCCATTGCCCTGCCCATTCAAGGGCAGCCAGAAGGACGCGCTCCACAGCAAGTCCCACAGCAGGCCATGAATCCCACCACTGCTGTCGCCACAGCCAGTGAACTGCAGGCAGGTGGCCCCAAGGTGGGGCCAGAGCTGCAGACTCACTGCTGGCCCCTTCTGGTCCCAGGCTCTGTTGTAATTGATTTTCTTGTCTCTCTGTTGTAATTGACTTTTAAATATGAGTTTGGGGAATAGGATATAAGCTCTTTCATCAACTAACCATTTCGAGAGGCAATAAAAGTGAGTTCTCAGTACACTGACCTCTTTTCTTAGAAAATGACTGTGTTGATTTTGAGGAGATTCAAGATGGCGGTGTGAGAGGTTAGACAGATAACTCCTCCCCAAACCATAGATAGTGCGAAAATATAGTTAATACAACTAACCCGAAAACAGCAACAGGAAAGAAGGCTGCGCCAGACTGCATACAGACCTCACAAACAGAGCAGACCTTATGAAACAGGCTAATGTCCAAAAGCCTTGATCCAGCGGGACCCAAGCCCTTCCCCTACCCCAGTTCACCAGCAGGAGGAAGAGAAATGGAGAGGTGAGGGGGTGGAAGCCTGGGACTGGAAATATGCTTTGCGAAGAAACCTACACTGTGTGGTGCTCTGGAGGATGGGGAGCTGGGACAGGCGGAGTGCTTGAGAAACAGATCCGACTGCTCTGGAAAAAGGGAAAGGCGGGCGATCTGACAGGCTTCCTAGCAGCGAGAGGGCTGTTGAAGGGGTGGGGTTTGCATGGAGCTTCCTGCGCAAGAGATGGGATAGGAGGACAAGGTTGTCTGGGCACACTCTTCCCAGCAGACTGGGAATTTGAGGAGCTTCAGGCGCTCCATACCCCTGGCTTACTACTCAGCTCCGAAGCCTCCCACTGTGACACACAGCCTGCTATGCCTTCCTACTGGCCTGCCGGCACCTGCTTGCAAACCGGCAGTCACTGTGCTGGTGTCAGGCCAGTCACAGGGAGGCCCCGCCTACAACAGCTAGAGTCGCAGAGCATAGAGGCTTACACCTGTGTGCTCGGCCCACTGGCTCTATACGGGAGACAGGCACTACAAGTGGGATTCAGGAAACAGCTCTTTCCTCCCCGCAGGCATCAGTGCTGCTGCCCTACAACCCCAACCTCACTCTAGGGGCTGAGCAGCTCCAGAGACTGGAGCTTCTGGGCACTAGAGGGCACCACACAGAAATATGAAATGTCAAAAGAACATGGTTCAGACCAAAATCTCACAAGCCCCAGAAAAAGGGCCAAATGAAACTGAACTCACCAATCTTCCTGAAAGAGAGTTCAAAATAAAAATCATAAACATGCTTATGAAGGTACAGAAAAATAGTCAAGAACTGAGGAACGAATTTAAGATGGAGATTCAATCATTAAGAAATTCCGTATCTGAAATAAAACATACAATGGAGGGATTTAAAAGCAGATTAGATGTAGTAGAAGAGATGGTAAATGGAACAGAAATTAGAGAAGAGGAATACAAAGAAGCTGAGGCACAGAGAGAAAAAATAATCTCTAAGAATGAAAGAATATTGAGAGAACTGTGTGACCAATCCAACTGGAACAATATTCGCATAATAGGGGTAGCAGAAGAAGAAGAGAGAGAAAAATAGAAAGTGTCACTGAGGTAATTGCTGAAAACTTTTCCAATCTGGGGAAGGAGATAGTCTCTCAAGCCATGGAAGTGCAGAGATCTCCCAACACAGGGACCCAAGGAAGACAACTTCAAGATACATAATAATTAAAATGGCAAAGATCAAGGATAAAGACAGACTTTTTAAAGCAGCTAGAGAGAGAAAAAAGATCACATACAAAGGAAAACCCATCAGGCTATCATCATATTTCTCAACAGAAACCTTACAGGCCCGAAAGGAATGGCATGATATATTTAATGCAATGAAGCAGAAGGGCCTTGAACCAAGAATACTCTACCTGGCAAGGTTATCATTTAAATTTGAAGGAGGGATTAAACAGTTTTCAGATAAACAGAAGCTGAGAGAATTTACCTCCCACAAACCACCTCTATAGTGCATTTGGAGGGATTCCTATAGATGGAAGTATTCCTAAGACTAAATAGATGTCACCCAAGGGCTAGACATAGAGTACAGAATATGATTCATAACATACAAAGAATGGAGGAGGAAGAAAAAGGAGGAAAAAAAGAATCTTTAGGTTGTGTTTGTAATACCATACGAAGTGAGTTAAATTAGACTGTTAGATAGTAAGGGAATTACCCTTGTACCTTTGGTAAGCACAAATCTAAAGCTTACAATGGCAATAACTACATACCTATCGATAATCACCTCAAATGTAAATGGTCTGAATGCATCAATCAAAAGATATAGAGTCACTGAATGTATGAAAAAAACAAGACCCATCTATATGCTGCCTACAAGAGACTCACTTCAAACACAAAGACATACACAGATGAAAGTAAAGGGATGGAAAAAGATATTTCATGCAACTGATAGGGAGAAAAAAGCAGAAGTTGTAGTACTTCTTTCCAACAAAAAAGACTTCAAAACACAGAAAGTCACAAGAGACAAAGAAGGACATTACATAATGATAAAAGGGTCAGTCCAACAAGAGGATATAACTATTATAAATATCTGTGCACCCAACACAGGATCACCTACATATGTGAAACAAATACTAACAGAATTGAAGGGGGAAATAGAATGCAATGCATTCATTTTGGGAGATTTCAACACACCACTCACTCCAAAGGACAGATCAACCAGATAGAAAATACTTAAGTAAGAGACAGAGGCACTGAATAACATATTAGAACAGATGGATCTAACGGACATTTACAGAATACTCCATCCAAAAGCAATAGGATACACATTCTTCTCAAGTGCACATAGAACATTTTCAAGAACAGATCAATATTAGGCAACAAAAAGAACCTCACTAAGTTCAAAAAGATTGAAAATGTACAACCAGCCTCTCAGATCACAAAGGTATGAAACTGGAAATAAATTACTCAAAATAAAAAGCCCACAAACACATGGAGGCTTAATAACATGCTGCCAAATAATTAATGGATCAATGACCAAATAAAAACAGAGATCAAGCAATATATAGAGACAGATGACAAAAATAATTCAACACTGCAAAATCTGTGGGACACAGCGAACACTGTGCGAAGAGAAAAATATATTGCAATACAGGCCTACCTGAGGAAAGAAGAACAATCCCAAATGAACAGTCTAAACTCAAAATTAATGAAACTAGAAGAGGAAGAACAAGTGAGGCCCAAAGTCAGCTGGAGGAGGGACATAATAAAGATCAGAGAAGAAATAAATAAAATTGAGAAGAATAAAACAATAGAAAAAAATCAATGAAACCACGAGCTGGTCCATTGAAAAAATAAATAAAATAGATAAACCCCTAGCCAGACTTATTAAGAGAAGAAGAGAATCTACATGCATAAACAGAATCAGAAATGAGAAAGGAAAATAATGACGGACCCCACAGAAATACAAAGAATTATTAGAGAATACTATGAAAATCTATATGCTAAGAAGTGGAAAACATAGAAGAAATGGACAACTTCTTAGAAAAATAAAACCTTCCAAGACTGACCAAGGGAGAAACATAAACTCTAAACAGACCAATTACCAGCAACAAAATTGAATTGGTAATAAAAAAACTACCTAAGAACAAAACCCCCGGGCCAGATGGATTCACTGCTGAATTTTATCAAACATATAGAGAAGACATAATACCCATTCTCCTTAAAGTTTTCCAAAAAATAGAAGAGGAGGGAATACTTCCAAACTCTTTCTATGAAGCCAGCATCACTGTAATACCAAAACCAGGCAAAGACCCTACCAAAAAAGAAAATTACAGACCAATATCCCTGATGAACAGAGATGCAAAAATACTCAATAAAATATTAGGAAACCAAATTCAAAAATACATCAAGAGGATCGCACCATGATCAAGTGGGATTCATCCCAGGGATGCAAGGATGTTACAACATTCGAAAATCCATCAACATCATCCACCACAACAAAAAGGAGGACAAAAACCACATGATCATCTCCATAGATGCTGAGAGAGCATTCGACAAAATTCAACATCCATTCATAACAACTCTTAACAAAATGGGTATAGAGGGCAAGTACCTCAACATAATAAAGTCCATATATAAAAATCCCACAGCCAACATCATACTTAACAGTGAGAAGCTGAAAGCTTTTCACCTATTATCAGAAACAAGACAGGGATGCCCACTCTCCCCACTGTTATTCAACATAGTACTGGAGGTCATGGCAATCAGACAAAACAAAGAAATACAAGGCATCCAGATTGGTAAAGAAGAAGTCAAATTGTCACTGTTTGCAGATGACATGATACTGTACATAAAACACCTTAAAGACTCCACTCCAAAACTACTACAACTAATATCTGAACTCAGCAAAGTTGCAGGATACAAAATTAATACACAGACATCTGTTGCTTTCCTATACAGTAATGATGAACCAACAGAAAGAGAAATCAGGAAAACAATTCTATTCACAATTGCATCAAAAAGAATAAAATCACTACGAATGAACCTAACAAGGAAGTGAAAGACTTATACCCTGAAACCTACAGACACTCTTAAGAGAAATTAAAGAGGACACTAACAAATGGAAATTCATCCCATGCTCTTGGCTAGGAAGAATAAATATTGTAAAAATGGCTATACTACATAAAGCAATCTACAGATTCAGTGCAATCCCTATCAAAATACCAACAGTATTCTTCAATGAACTTGAACAAATAGTTCTAAAATTCAGAGGGAACCACAAAAGACCCTGAATATGCTAAAGCAATCCTGAAAAGGAAGGATAACACAGGGGGAATTACGCTCCCTGACTTCAAGCTCTACTACAAAGCCACAGTAATCAAGACAATTTGGTACTGGCACAAGAACAGACCCACAGACCAGAGGAACAGAAAAGAGAGTCCAGATATTAACCCAAAGATATACTGTCAATTAATATACGATGAAGGAGCCATCGATATACAATGGGGAAATGACAGCCTCTTCAACAGCAGGTGTTGGCAAAACTGGACAGCTACATGTAAGAGAATGAAACTGGATCATTGTCTAACCCCATACACAAAAGTGAATTCGAAATGGATCAAAGACCTGAATGTAAATCTTGAAACCATAAAACTCTTAGAAAAAAACACAGGCAAAAATCTCTTGGACATAAACATGAGCAACTTCTTCATGAACATATCTTTCCAGGCAAGGGAAACAAAAGCATAATGAACAAGTGGGAGTATATGAAGCTGAGAAGCTTCTGTACAGCAAAGGACACCATCAGTAGAACAAAAAGTCATCCTACAGTATGGGAGAATATATTTATAAATGACATATCAGATAAGGGGTTAACATCCAAAATATATAAAGAGCTCACGCACCTCAACAAAGAAAAAGCAAATACAAATAAGAAATGGGCAGAGGATCCGAACAGACACTTCTCCAAAGAAGAAATTCAGATGGCCAACAGGCACGTGAAAAGATGCTCCACATCTCTAATTATCAGAGAAATGGAAATTAAAACTACAGTGAAATATCACTTCACACCAGTAAGGATGGCCATCATCCAAAACCAACAACAACAAACGTTGGCGAGGATGTGAAGAAAGGGGAACCCTCCTACACTGCTGGTGGGAATGCAAATTAGTTAACCCATTGTGGAAAGCAATATGGAGGTTTCCTCAAAAAACTCAAAACAGAAATACAATTTGACCCAGGAATTCCACTACTAGTAATTTACTCTAAGAATGCAGAAGCCCAGTTTGAAAGACATATGCACCTCTATGTTTATCGCAGCACTATTTACAATAGCCAAGAAATGGAAGCAACATAAGTGTCCATCGGTATATGAATGGATAAAGAAGATGTGGTACATATACACAATGAACTATTATTCAGCCATAAGAAGAAAATAAATCCTACCATTTGCAACAACATGGATGGAGCTCTAGGGTATTATGCTCAGTGAAATAATTTAGGTGGAAAAAGACAAGTATCAATTGATTTCACTCATATGTGGAGTATAAGAACAAAGAAAATAACTGAAGGACCAAAACAGCAGCAGACTCAAGGACCCAAGAATGGACTAACAGTTACCAAAGGGAAAGGGACTGCGGAGGATGGCTGGGATGGGAAGGATAAGGGGGGAAAAGTTGCATTACAATTAGCAGACATAATGTAGGGGAGGGCACGGGGAGGGCTGTGCAACTCCAAGATGACAAGTAGTGATTCTATAGCATCTCACTACGTTGATGAACAGAAACTGTGATGGGGTATGTGGTGGGGACTTGATGATGTGGGGAGTCTAGTAACCATAATGTTGCACATGTAATTGTAGATTAATGATACCAAAGTAAAATTTTAAAAAATGCAAAAAAAAAAGCCACATAACAGTAGCTAGTGCTGCAGCCTCTGAATGGGTTTGGAATGAGAAAGAGTCTATCAGATGAAGCCAGACCACTTACTTTGTAACAGTCCTTCACCATCTATGGTTTTGAGATGACCAGCCTTTTTCTGGTCGGCTAGAATTTAGAAATCTGTCATCTTTTTTGCATGAAAGAACACTGATAGTTATTGCCTCTCCTTAGCTGAAACCATGTGGTCTAGCTTCTTGGATACTGTAGGGATTGTTTACCATCCACTTTCAGGACATTTAGATGGAAGATTTAGAAACATATGCCTTTAAGCACCATGGTAAATTTTTTCAAATGTGCTAAAATAAAACAAAGCTAATGGAAGTACAAAAGATATTAAATTTCAAGCAATTTAGAAAGTTCTGAAACTTGAAAAAGAAACACAGTCTGCATAATATAAAATTTGTAAGAGTTTAAAAAATTGCAGTAGTATTTCTGAAGAGTTCAAGAAGGTAGTTCAGGAAAAGAGTTATTGATGGAAGCAGGTTTTAAATACTTAGAGATTTTGTTTTTTTTTTAAAGTAGGTGTCTTCTCAACCTCTTATTTACCAAGTAGAGCTATGTTTAATGGCATTTTAATTGTTTTCCTAAATCCTTTATTTTCTATGAGATCTTAATTTTTTCTAATTGTGTATTTTTTTGTTATTATTAATGTACAATTACATGAGCAACATTATGGTTGCTAGACTCCTCCTATTATTAAGTCCCCACCACATACCCATTACAGTCACTGTCCTTCAGCATAGTAAGATGCTATAGAATCACTATTTGTCTTCTCTGTGTTATACTGCCTTCCCCATATCCCCCCCCACTACATTATGTGTGCTAATTGTAATAGCCCTTTTTGCCCCTTATCCCTCCCTTCCCACCCATTTTCCCCAGTCCCTTTCCCTTTGGTAACCGTTAGTCCATTCTTGGGTTCTGTGAGTCTGCTGCTGTTTTGTTGCTTCAGGTTTTGCTTTGTTGTTATACTCCACAGATGAGTGAAATCATTTGACACTTGTCTTTTTCTGCTTGGCTTATTTCACTGAGCATAATACGCTTCAGCTCCATCCATGTTGTTGCAAGTGATAGAATTTGTTTTCTTCTTATGGCTGAATAATATTCCACTGTGTATATGTACCACATCTTCTTTATCCATTCATCTACTGATGGACACTTAGGTTGCTTCCATATCTTGGCTTTTGTAAATAGTGCTGCAGTAAACATAGGGGTGCATATGTCTTTTTGAATTTGGGATCCTGCATTCTTAGGGTAAATACTTAGGAGTGGTATTCCTGGGTCAAATGGTATTTTTACTTTCTATCTTTTGAGGAACCTCCATACTGCTTTCTGCAATGGTTGAACTAGTTTACATTCTTACCAGCAGTGTAGGAGGGTTCTCCTTTCTCCACATCCTCGCCAGCATTTGTTGTTGTTTCTCCTTTGGATGTTGGCCATCCTAACTGGTGTGAGGTGATATCTCATTGTGGCTTTAATTTGCATTTCCCTGATGATTAGGGATGTGGAACATCTTTTCATGTGCCTGTTGGCCATCTGAATTTCTTCTTTGGAGAAGTGTCTGTTCAGATCCTCTGCCCATTTTTTTGATAGGTTTATTTACTTTTTGGTTGTTGAGGCGCCTGAGCTCTTTATATATTTTGGATGTCAACCCTTTATCGGATATGTCATTTATGAATATACTCTCCCATACTGTAGGATGTCTTTTTGTTCTACTGATGGTGTCCTTTGCTGTACAGAAGTTTGTAGGGTGATGTAGTCACCCTTGTTCATTTGAGCTTTTGTTTCCCTTGCCCGAGGGGATATGTTCAGGAAAAAGTTCCTCATGTTTATATTCAAGAGAGTTTTGCCTGTGTTTTCTTCTAAGAGTTTTTTGGTTTCATAACTTACGTTCAGGTGTTTAACCCATTTCGAGTTTACTTTTTTATATGAAGTTAAACAGTAATCCAGTTTGATTCTCTTACATGTAGCTGTCCGGTTTTTTGAACACCAGCTGTTGAAGAGGCTGTCATTTCCCCATTGTATGTCCGTGGTTCCTTTATCATATATTAATTGGCCATATATGTATGGGTTTATATCTGAGCTCTATTTTGTTCCATTGATTTATGGGTCTGTTCTTGTGCCAGTACCAAATTGTCTTGATTACTGTGGCTTTGTAGTAGAGCTTGAAGTTGGGGAGCATAGTCCCCCCAGTTTTACTCTTCCTTCTCAGGATAGCTTTGGCTATTCAGGATCTTTTGTGGTTCCATATGAATTTTAGAATGATTTGTTCTAGTTCATTGAGGAAAGCTTTTGGTGTTCTGATAGGGATTGCATTGAATCTGTAGATTGCTTTAGGCAGGATGGCCATTTTGACAATATTAATTCTTCCTACCCAAGAGCAGGGTATGAATTTCCATTTATTAGTGTCCTCTTTAATTTCACTCAAGAGGGTCTTGTAGTTTTCAGGGTATAAGGTCTTTCACTTCCTTGGTTAGGTTTATTCGTGGGTATTTTATTGTTTTTGACGTAACTGTGAATGGAATTGTTTTCCTGACTTCTCTTGTGTGTATAGGAATGCAACAGATTTCTGTGTATTAATATTGTATCATGCAACTTTGCTGAACTCAGATATTAGTTCTAGTGGTTTTGGAGTGGAGTCTTTAGGATTTTTTATGTAAATTATCATGTCATCTGCAAATAGGGACGGTTGACTTCTTTCTTACCATTCTGGATGCCTTTTATTTCTTTGTGTTGTTTGATTGCCTTGACTAAGTCCTCCACTACTATGTTGAATAACAGTGGGGAGAGTGGGCATCCTTGTCTTGTTCCCGATCTTAAAGGAAAAGCTTTCAGCTTTTCATTGTTAAATATGTTGTTGGCTCTGGGTTTGTCATATATGGCCTTTATTATGTTGAGGTACTTGCTCTCTATACCCATTTTGTTGAGAGTTTTTATCATGAATGGATGTTGAATTTTGTCAAATGGTTTTTCAGCATCTATGGAGATGATCATGTGGTTTTTGTTCTTCTTTTTGTTGATGTGGTGTATGATGTTGATGGATTTTCGAATGTTGTACTATCCTTACATCCCTGGGATGAATCCCACTTGATTATGGTATATGATCCTCTTGCCGTATTTTTTAATTTGGTTTGCAATATTTTGTTAAGGATTTTTGCATCTGTGTTCATCAGAGATATTGGTCTGTAAGTTTCTCTTTTTGTCGTGTCTTTGCTTTGTTTTGGTATTAGAGTGATGCTAGCTTCATAGAATGAGTTTGGAAGTATTCCCTCCTCTTCTATTTTATGGAAAAGTTTAAGGCGAATCGGTATTATATCTTCTCTAAATGTCTGGTAAAATTCAGCAGTGAAGCCATCTGGTACAGGGATTTTGTTCTTGGGTAGTTTTTTGATTACTGATTCAATTTCATTGCTGGTAGTTGGTCTATTCAGACTTTCTGTTTCTTCCTGCATCAGTCCTGGAAGGTGGTATTTTTCTAGAAAGTTGTCCATTTCTTCTAGGTTATGCAGTTTGTTAGCATATAATTTTTCATAGTATTCACTCCTAATTCTTTGTATTTCTGTGGTGTCCATCATGATATTTCCTTTCTCATTTCTTATTTTGTTTATGTGTATAGATTCTCTTCTTAGTAAGTCTGGCTAGGGGTTTATCTATTTTGTTTATTTCCTCAAAGAACCATTTCTTGGTTTCATTAATTTTTTCTATTGTTTTGTTCTTCTCAATTTTATTTATTTCTTCTCTCATCTTTATTATGTCCCTCCTGCTGACTTTGGGCCTCATTTGTTCTTCTTTTTTCCATTTCAGTAATTGTGAATTTAGACTTTTCATTTAAAGTTGTTCTTCCTTTTTTAAGTAGGCCTGAATTGCTATATACTTTCCTCTTAGAACTGCCTTCGCTGCATCCCACTGATGTTGGGTCATTGAGCTATTTTCATTTGTCTCCATATATTGCTTGATCTGTTTTAATTTGGTCATTGATCCATTAATTATTTGGGAGCATGTTGTTAAGCCTCCATGTGTTTGTGAGCCTTTTTGTTTTCTTTGTACAATTTATTTCTATATTTATAAGTTTGTTATCAGAAGTTGGTCAGTACAGTTTCAATCTTTTTGTATTGGCTAAGGCTCTTTTTGTGGCCTACTATGTGATCTATTCTGGAAAATGTTCCATGTGCACTTGAAAACAGTGTGTATTCTGCTGCTTTTGGGTGGTGTGTTCTATATATGGCTTTTAGGTCCATCTGTTCTAATGTGTTGTTCAATGCCTCTGTGTACTTACTTATTTTCTGTCTGGTTGATCTGTTCTTTGGAGTGAGTGGTGTGTTGAAGTCTCCTAAAATGAATGCACTGCATTCTATTTCCCCCTTTAATTCTGTTAGTATCTGTTGTACATATTTGGGTGCTCCTATGTTGGATGCATAGATATTTATAATGGTTATGTCTTCTTGTTGACCTGACCCCTTTATCATTGTATAATGTCTTTTGTCTCTTGTTACTTTCTTTGTTTGAAGTCTGTTTTATCTGGTACAAGTATTGCAACTGCAGCTCTTTTCTCCCTATTGCTTGCATGAAGTATCTTTTCCATCACTTCACTTTTAGTCTGTGTATATCTTTGGGTTTGAAGTGAGTCTCTTGTAGCAGCATAAAGATGGGCCTTTCTTTTTTATTCATTCAGTGGCTGTCTTTTGATTGGTGCTTTCAGTCCATTTACATTTAGGGTGATTATTGATATATTTGTACTTATTGCCATTGTAGACTTTGGATTCATGGTTACCAAAGGTTCATGGGCAGCTTGTTTACTATCTAGCAGTATACCTTAACTCACTTATTCCACTATTGTAAGCACAATCTGAAGATTCTTTTATGTTTTTCCCCATTCTTTGTCTTTCTCCTCTTCTGTTTATATGTTAGGTGTCATATTCTGTACAGTTTGTGTATCCCTTGACTGATTTTGTGGGTAGCTGGTTTAATTTAGGATTTGGTTAGTATTTAATTGGTCTACTTCCTTTGCTGTGGTTTTATTTTCTCTGGTGACAGCTATTTAGCTTTAGGCATACTTCCGTCTAGATCAATCCCTTTAAAATACACTGTAGAAATGGTTTGTGGTAGGTAAATTCCCTGAACTTTTGCTTATCTGGAAATTGTTTAATCCCTTCTTCAAATTTAAATGATAATCTTACCAGGTAGACTATTCTTGGTTGGAGGCCCTTCTGCTTCATTGCATTAAGTATATCTTGCCATTACCTTCTGGCTTGTAAGGTTTCTGCTGAGAAGTCAGATTATAGCCTAATGGGTTTTCCTTTGTAGGTGATCTTTTTCCTCTCTCTGGCTGCTTTTAATATTGTGTCCTTGTCCTTGATGTTTGCCATTTTAATTATTATATGTCTTGTTGTTGTCCTCCTTCGGTCCCTTGTGTTGGGAGATCTGTGGACTTTGGTGGACTGACACTGTTACTTCTCCAGATTGGGTCAGTTTTCAGCAATTATTTCTTCAAAGGCACTTTCTATCCCTTTTTCTCTCTTCTTCTTCTTCTGGTACCCCTGTAATGCGAATATTGTTGCATTTGGCTTGGTCACACAGTTCTCTTAATATTCTTTCATTCCTAGAGATCCTTTTTTCTCTCTTTGCCTCAGCTTCTCTGTATTCCTTTTCTCTAATTTCTATTCCATTTACTATGTCCTCTACCTCATCTAATCTGCTTTTAAATCACTCCATTGTTTGTTTCAACTCAGTTATCTCCTTTCTGAATTTGTCCCTTAGCTCTTGAATATTTTTCTGTTACTCCATTAGCATGCTTGTGACTTTTATTTTAAATTCCTTTTCAGGAAGATTGGTGGTTTCAGTTTCACTCAGCCCTCTTTCTGGTGTTTGAGGGGTTTTAGATTGAACAAGGTTCTTCGGCCTTTTCATAGTCCTGGAGCTGTGGGAGTGGTTGCAAGCGAGTGGGAGGATAAAGTCCCTTCCTCCTTCCCGGTCGCAGTGCCTGTCTCTGCTGTCTGTGTCGGTTAACCACGCTCAGGGAGCATCCTCCGCGTTTATCCCCTAAGCTGCCATTGGCAGGGCGGCCCTTGGGATGGCGTAGGGGAATGGAGCGGGTCACAGGCAAGTGGCATGGTTGTTTGCAGGAAGGGCAAAGCTCTTCCATGCTTCCCAGTTGCTGTGCCTGTCTCCATTGTCTGGGCCAGTTAGCCGCGCCTGGGGAGAAGCCTCTGCGTTAAGCCGTGTAGTTGTAGGTGGGGCTGCCTGTCGGCTAGTCTGCAGCAATGGCACGGATAGTGGGTTTGCACGCAGGTACCAGCGCGGAGGAAGGAGCGGAAAGCAGCTTTTCTTGATGGGGGACCTCGGCTGGTGCGTTGGCAACCAGGGGGATGGAGCTCCTGAAGCTCCTGAAAGTTCCCTACCTGCTGCGCTGAGTGTGCCGGGCCAATTTTGTCCACCTGTTTCTTCTCCTAAACCTTTGCCGCCCCTTTAAGCAGCCTTCTGAGTGTTGAGAAGTCTTTCAGAGCGCCTGCTTTTCTTTTGTTTTAGGGCAGCGTGTTGTGGAAACCTGTTTGTAGTCTTAGTCTCTAACTTTGGTTTTCAGCCCCTCTAATTTCCAGAGCACCATGCAATGTGGGTCTGTGCTCCCAGGGTAGATTTATAGGGCTGGGTATTTAGCAGTCCTGTGCTTCCACTCCCCCTCTGCTCTGATTCTCTTCCTCCCGCAGGTGAGCTCAGTTAGGGAGAGTGCTCAGGTCCTGACGGGTCACGGCTTCTCACTTTACCCTTTTCTGTGAGATGTTCTCTTCTCCCAGATGTAGACTGACTGGTGTACTGTATCTTCTGGTCACTCTTTTAGGAATAGTTGTACTTTCTGTATTTTCAAAATATATGTGGTTTTGGGAGGAGATTTCTGCCACACTTCTCACGCTGCCATCTTTTTCTCCTGTTTGATCTTTTTTAATGCATTATCAGTTTTTAAAAGGTAAAAATGTCTGCTTTGAATTTTTTTATATATAAGATAAACATAAAAACGTACAATTTTTTTAGTATTTGAGAACTTTACTATTCTTCTAAATATTTTTCTATCTTATCTAAATTCAGCAATCTATAATGGCCACATTTTGTAAGTCATGTTCATTAGAACAAATATCTTGTAATTCAACATATTGAACTAAGGTGGTTTATTACCACCTCATTAAAGCTCATAAAACTCTTAATGTAGTTAGGGTAATGTAGACTCCTACTTAATCCCAAAGAGTATCCAAAAAGCTGTGTTTCGAGTTATAGTATGTCTAATAATGCATGTGAAATATAAAATATTTGTATTAAAATTTTACAGAATATGCCTTTAGAGAATATTGTTGCTGATAGTTTATAGACATTCATCAGCCTGTATGTGTATAACTCACTGCTTATTTTGTCTTTAGAACCTTTTGCCCAGAATTGCAGCCAAGCTTGATGTTGCCCCAATCTCTGATATCATTGCAATCAAGTCACCTGACACATTTGTGAGAACTATTTATGCAGGTGAGTACCCAAGGAAAATAATTAATCAACATGCTAAATTTTTGTAAATTTTAGAAGCAGAAATTTATTTAAAGTTCAGATATTCAAGTCATACACGTTTTAAATGGACCATCTTAAAAGGTTTCTGAGAAAAATCTTAGTGTTAGAATTGCCCCTAGCCTATGACGTGATATTCTCTCTGATAGATCCAGAGCACAGTTCTTTTCTGCCTGGTCATCAGGTTTATGGAGATTTTTCCAGTGATCAATAAAAGTTAGATTCACATTCAATATATTTTGTATGTGGCATCTGGAAAAGCAAAAAAATTTCCTATTTAAAAAAATAGTATTCTCAGTGTTTGCTGCTTATACTCAGTTTTCCTCTGCATTAGGAAATTCATTTCACTATCTCTTTCATTGATTGATCTTCTGCTGGTCTCTAGCGGGGCTGGAGAAAGTGAACTCTTTGTTCTTTCTGTTTGAAGTTGTGTGTTTCAATATATATGGCCAAATCTCAAATCAGATCTTTCATCTTTGATAGTGTTAAGGGGAAATATTTGGTCATGTTTAGGTCACTCTTAATGTGATTGCTAATCCATAAGAAATGTCTCAAATCCTTTTAAAGTCTTGGTGCAGTACACTTCTTGTTGTTAATGCCCTGTCATGTTTTCACTTATTTTCCTCCTTCAGAATGCATGGTGGCTTAGTTTTTACAAAATTGTTGCTACTCACATTGTTGAATTACTGATTATGTGTTGTTTTTGGAGAAGGAAGCTTTTGTTTATCTTTCTTTTAGGAAGTGAGTACCTTAGTGTGGCTGCTATTTCAGTTTCTTGCATCCAGCAGGTCAGCACTTGCCCTATTTTTTTTTTCCTGGTTCCTGTGTGCTTTTCTTTTTAAATTTATTAAGGTATCATTGATATGCAATCTTATGAAGGTTTCACATGAGCAACACTGTGGTTACTACATTCACCCGTTAGCAAGTATCCCCCAACACCCCACAGCAAGCCACTATCCATCAGTATAGTAAGACACTACAGAGTTACTACTTGTATTCTGTGTACTACACTGCCTTTCCCATGACCCCTACACACCATGTGTGCCAATCATAATGCCCCTCAACCCCCTTCTCCCTCCCTCCCTACCTGCACTCTCCTACATCCCCCCTTTGGTAACTGCTAGTCCCTTCTGGAGTCTGTGAGTCTGCTGCTGTTTTATTCTGTTTTGCTTTGTTATACTCCACAGATGACTGAAATCATTTGGTACTTGTCTTTCTCCACCTGGCTGATTTTACTGAGCATAATACCCTCTAGCTCCATTCATGTTGTTGTAACTGGTAAGATATGTTTTCTTCTTACGGCTGAATAATATTCCATTGTGTATATGTACCACCTCTTCTGTATCCATTCATCTACTCATGGACACTTAGGTTGCTTCTATTTCTTGGCTATTGTAAATAGTGCTGCGATAAACATAGGGGTGCATATGTCTTTTTGAATCTGTGATCTTGTTTTCTTCGGGTAAATTCCTAGGAGTGGAATTCCTGGGTCAAATGGTATTTCTGTTTTTAGTTTTTGAGGAACTTCAATATTCCTTTCCACAACTGTTGAACTAATTTACATTCTCACCAACAATGTAGCAGGGTTCCCCTTTCTCTACATCCTCACCAGCATTTGTTGTTCTTTGTGTTTTGGATGTTGGCCATCCTAACTGGTGTGAAGTGGTATCTCATTGTGATTTTAATTTTCGTTTCCCTGATAATTAGTGATATGGAGCACCTTTTCATGTGCCGTTTTGTTGGCCATCTGAATTTCTTCTTTGGAGAATTGTCTGTTCACATCCTCTGCCCACTTTTTTTTTATTAAGATATCATTGATATACAATCTTATGCTGAGGTTTCACATGAGCAACATTGTGGTTACTACATTCGCCCATATTATCAAGTCCCCCCCACACACCCCATTGCATTCACTGTCCATCAGCATAATAAGATGCTAGAGTCACTACTTGTCTTCTCTGTGCTAAACTGCCTTCCCTGTGTCCTCCATATTATGTGTGCTAATCATAATACCCCTTAATCATAATCCCCTTATCCCTCCCTTCCAACCCATCCTCCCCAACCCTTTTCCCTTTGGTAACTGCTAGTCCATTCTTGGGTTCTGTGAGTCTGCTGCTGTTTTGTTCCTTCAGTTTCGCTTTGTTGTTACACTTCACAGATGAGTGAAATCATTTGGTACTTGTCTTTCTCTGCCTGGCTTACTGCACTGAGCATAATACCCTCTAGCTCCATCCATGTTGTTGCAAATGGTAGGATTTGTTTTCTTCTTATGGCTGAATAATATTCCATTGTGTTTATGTACCACGTCTTCTTTATCCATTCGTCTACTTATGGACACTTCTGTTGCTTCCATATCTTGGCTATTGTAAATTGTGCTGCAGTAAACAAAGGGGTGCATACATCTTTTTGAATCTGGCATCTTGTTTTCTTCAGGTAAATTCCTAGGAGTGGAATTCCTGGGTCAAATCGTATTTCTATTTTGAGTTTTTTGAGGAACCTCCATACTGCTTTCCACAATGGTTGAACTAGTGTACATTCCCACCAGCAGTGTAGGAGGGTTCCCCTTTCTCCACATCCTCATCAGCATTTGTTGTTCCTTGTCTTTTGGTTGCTCCACCCACTTTTTAATAGGGTTATTTGCTTTTTGGGTGTTGAGGCATGTGAGTTTTTTGTATATTTTGAATGTTAACCCCTTGTCAGATGTGTCATTTACAAATATATTCTCCCATACTGTAGGATGCCTTTTTGTTCTACTGATGGTGTCCTTTGCTGTGCAGAAGCTTTTTAGTTTGATGTAGTCCCGTTTGTTCATTTTTGCTTTTGTTTCCCTTGCCCAAGATGTGTTCAGAAAAAAGTCACTCATGTTTATATTCAAGAGATTTTTTTGCCTGTGTTTTCTTCTAAGAGTTTTATGGTTTCATGATTTACATTCAGGTCTTTGATCCATTTTGAGTTTACTTTTGTGTATAGAGTTAGACAATAATCCAGTTTCATTCTCTTACAAGTAGCTCTCCAGTTTTGCCAACACCAGTTGTTGAAGAGGCTGATGTTTCCCCCTTGTATATCTACAGCTCCTTTATCGTATATTGACTATATATGCTTGGGTTTATATATGGGCTCTCTATTGTGTTCCATTGTTCTATGGGTCTGTTCTTGTGCCAGTACCAAATTGTCTTGATTACTGTGGCTTTGTAGTAGAGCTTGAAGTTGGGGAGCATAATTCCCCCAGCTTTATTTGTCCTTCTCAGGATTGCTTTGGCTATTTGGGGTCTTCTGTGGTTCCATATGAGTTTTAGAATGATTTGTTCTAGTTCATTGAAGAATGCTGTTGATATTTTGATAGGGATTGCATTGAATCTGTAGATTGCTTTAGGCAGGATGGCCTTTTTGACAATATTAATTCTTCCTATCCATAAGCACAGGATGTATTTCCATTTATTGGTGTCTTCTTTAATTTCTCTCATGAGTGTATTGTAGTTTTTAGGGTAGAGGTCTTTTACCTCTTGGTTATGTTTATTTCTTGGTATTTTATTCTTTTTGATGCAGTGTAAATGGAATTGGTTTCCTGATTTCTCTTTCTGCTAGCTCATCATCATTAATATGTAGGAATGCAACAGATTTCTGTGTATTAATTTTGTATCCTGCAACTTTGCTGAATTCAGTTATTAGTTCTAGTAGTTTTGGGGTAGATTCTTTAGGGTTTTTTATGTACAGTATCATGTCATCTACAAACAGTGACAGTTAACTTCTTCCTTGCCAATATGGATGCCTTTTATAGCTTGTGTTGTCTGATTGCTGTGGCTAGGACCTCCAGTACTGTGTTGAATAAAAGTGGGGAGAGTGGGCATCCTCGTCTTGTTCACGATTTGAAAGGAAAGGCTTTCAGCTTCTCACTGTTAAGTATGATGTTGGCTGTGGGTTTGTCATATGTGGCCTTTATTATGTTGAGGTACTTGCCCTCTATACCCATTTTGTTGAGTTTTTATCATGAATGGATGTTGAATTTTGTCAAATGCTTTTTCAACATCTGTGGAGATGATCATGTGATTTTTGTCCTTTTTGTTGATGTGGTATATGATGTTGATGGATTTTCAAATATTGTACCATCCTTGCATCCCTGGATTAAATCCCCCTTACTCATGATAATCTTTTTGAATTTGGTTTGCTAATATTTTGTTGAGTATTTTGGCATCTATGTTGTTCAGGGATATTGGTCTGTAATTTTATTTTTTTGTGGCGTCTTTTTCAGGTTTTGGTATTAGAGTGATGCTGGCCTCATAGAATGAGTATGGAAGTATTCCCTCTTTCACTTTTTGGAAAACTTTAAAGAGGATGGGTATTAGGTCTTCACTAAATCTTTGATAAAATTCAACAGTGAGACTATCTGGACCAGGGTTTTTGTTCATAGGTAGTTTTTTGATTACTAGTTCAATTTCATTGCTGGTAATTTGTCTGTTTAGATTTTCTGTTTCTTTCAGGGTCAGTCTTGGAAGGTTGTATTTTTTTTTTAACATTGTCCGTTTCTTCTAGATTATCCTATTTCTTAGCATATAGTTTTTCATTAATACTATTGTACTTCAGTGTTGTCCACAGTGATTTTTCCCTTCTCATTTCTGATTCTGTTTATGTGTGTAGACTCTCTTTTTTTCTTGATAAGTCTGGCTAGGGGATTATCTAAGCACTTCCCCTATTTTTAAAGACATCCAACGTTGTCCCTGCAGATACCCCCTGATACGTTTCTTCATTGTTATGTCATTTTCTCTATACTTATTAGATATAGAGAATAACTAGTCCACAGTTATTTATTTCTTGTCTTTGTGGAGCAAATTCTGAACCTCAAAGGAATACTGGTTTTGTTGCCTTTCATGGTTGTTTTTTAAAAATATTGTGTATTTCAGGAAATGCTTTATGTACAGTGAAATGTGATGAGAAAGTGAAGGTGTTTTCTGTCCGAGGAACATCTTTTGAAGCTGCAGCAACAAGTGGAGGTAGTGCCAGTTCAGAAAAGGGTGAGTGTTCATATGTTGGTTCTTGTTCAGTTCACAGATTATGTTAGAATAAGAAATAGCCACTGGTAAAAATTCTAATGCAGAGTATTTGAGAGCTCAATCTAAACAGTATTCCCAAGCTTATACAAAACTAGGAAATTTTTATAATGTGTCTTTTTCATATAATTTTTGGTACTAGGTTAGTTCCTTTGGTAGATCAGAATAGTGGAAGAGAGAGGGTCCATTGAGATTAACCTGTCATAGTGGTGTGAAGATTTTTTATTCTACTCTCACTGTTTATTATTACAATACTTGGGAGATTCATTAAAGTGGAAGAATGTAATAATAGTAACATATACAACATTTTATTTGAACTCGCTAGAGAGAATTATTCTAGTTTACAAGTGGATTCAGAATTAAGTGCTTTGTCAAAAGTCATTCAGCTAATGAGGTGAATGCTGGAATTCTAGTCCCTTTAAGTTTTCCCCAGAATCAGGGAGAATGAAATTAGGGGCACAAAAAATTCATAGTAACTAAGAAACTTAGGTTCCTTGAAATTAATTCTTTGTTTCTCTTAAAAAATAATAATAATCATTTTTATTATTAATATAGAACTTGAACTCATAGTCATTGTTTTGTTTATCAAATGCAGCGTCAAGTACTTCCACAGTGGGGATATCAGAATGGCTTGATCAGAAATTAACAAAAAGTGATCGACCAGAGCTAACTGGTGCCAGAGTGGTGGTATCTGGTGGTAAGTGGAGTATTTTAAAAAAAAGGGTATATAAACTTAAAATACTTTGCTTTTATTAGTACTTATTTTAGAGGAACATAGATTTTTTTTCCCCCCAAATGTAAGAAGTAGGTTATGTTGTAAGTATTATTCCCATTTTATCAACTAGGAAATTGAAATCATGAGCTTAACACACAATTTGGGCTTTCTGTTGCAAATCTGTGACATTGGCACCAGGGGGAGCATGGTACAGATCTCACCTCCATAGCTTTGCATCTTGGTATCTTTGTCTTACTGATTGACTTCCATGTTATTCTCGCTTGTGATTGGCTTTGAAGTGCAGAAAGAACTGGTTAGAATCTCAGAGCCATGTTGTATGATTCTATTCTAGTATGAAATACTTCCAGACTTTATGGATAACTCTGAAAGTTTCTTTACATTTAATATCAAAGCTATTAGTAGCATAAAACCTGCTTCTTTTTATGTATCATGCTCCTTATTAAAAAAAAAAGCTCTCTGTAGCCTGCTGACTTGCTTTTGAAAAAATAAGGACTGGTATGATTTGTAATCTTACCAAACTAAACATCAAATGAAATAATTAAGCTTCCAGACAGCCTTGTATTTTAAGTGGCATTGAGAGGAAATAATTTAATATTTCAAAAAGATATATGTGACTTGTTTAATAACTTATTCAAAAATATTTATTGGGGGTCTGTTCTATGGCCCATTGCAAAGTGCTGGGGAAATAAATAGGAAAAGACAGGGTGTTCTTGGTTTTAATAAAGTCTAATACAAGGGTTTCCATTCAAATAATAATTTCATTAAGTCATTCAGTGAAGTTTTGCTAAATACTGTGGATATAGTGGTGAGCAAGATAGATATGGATAAATAGTTTTTGTTTTAGTGGGGAAGATTGATTTTAAAGACTAGTCATAATTAATTAACCAATTAGTTAATTATAGTGTTGAATACTTAATAGAAGTACAGGAGTATCATTGGGGAGGAGTCAGGAAAGGCTTTATAGAGGAGGTGGCTTAATATGGCAGTTGTGTAATGTGAAGATTCATTCATGTATGCAAAGTTGAAAATTTTTATAGAAAGGAATTTATATGTGTTAATTTGTTTTTTTCATTTTTTGAAAATAGGTCGAGGCTTGAAGAGTGGCGAGAACTTTAAGTTGTTATATGACTTGGCAGATCAACTACATGCTGCAGGTAAAGTTATTGTCCTTAGGGGGAAAATGTTCCTTTTTCATTGGAAATATTTTTTCTTCATTTATTTCATTATATATCAGTTGCTTAAGGCTGGGAATAATTTTGCTTTCTCTGAGTTTCAACTTTTCTGTCTGAAACAGTTTTTCTTAGTCTCCAAGTAAATGGCATAACATTCAGTAAGGAGAGGGTGTCTTCATTCTTTCTTATTATTTATGCAACGCTCTTTACATTTGCCAAATCTTGATTGTTTTTTTCCATTAAAATATTTTAAACATCAGCTTCAGTTTCAGATTGAGGAATGCCCTTATTTTTCCTCTTTATTGGTGGTCTAATACAAATCTTTCATACAAATGGAAATTAACATTTAGCATTATTTAAAAATTTTAGTTAGCTATTTATAGGAAAGCTGGAACATGTTATTAAAAGTGTATTGATGAAAATGGAAAGATGTTTTTTGAAACACTAGAAAATTAAAAATATTTTAGTTTTTTTACATGTTACTACATGAATATTCTTCCTTTTACAAAAGAGTTCCAATTCTATCATCCCCTTTTGAGAGTTTTGTGTATAACTATCTATGCTTTTTTTCTGCTTTCATCATATTAGTTAATATATGTAGCTATGGAAATAAGTAATTGTTTTGGCTGAGTAAAGGCATGATATCGACTCTTTATAATTTGAGGGTGTTTATTCATTCATTCTTTTTTTAATTGAACAAATATTTATTGAGTGTCTGCTATATGATAGGCACTATTTTAGGAGCTAGGGAAATAGTGAATAAAATGAGCAAAAGTCTCTGCCCTTGTGGAAGTTACATCTTTTTGGGTGAAACTAGGCTTTGTTTCCTGTGGCTACTGTAATACATTACCATAAACTCAGTGGCTTAAAACAGAAAATTATTATCTCACAGTTTTAGAGGCCAGAAGTGTGTTGGAAGCAAGGTGTTGGCAGGGCTACACTCCCTCTGGGGCAAAATCTGTTCTTTTCTTCTTCCTGTTTCTAGGGGCTGCCTCAACATTGGGATGTTTGGCTGCAACACTCCAATCTCTGCCTCTGTCTCCATAGCACCTTCTCCTCTGTGTATCTGAATCAAATCTCCCTCTGTGACCCTCTTATAAGGACACGTGTGATGACATTTACAGCCCACCTAGATAGTTGAGGATAAGCACCTTCTCCCCAAGTCCTTAACTTTATGTCATATCTGCTGCCATATAGATAATATTCACAGATTCTGGGGATTAGATAGTGAATATATCTTTGGAGGGGCCATTCTGCCTCCAATAGGCCCTTGATGCAATAAATTAGTATACAAAAAGTTAGAAGATAGTAAATGCTATGGAAAATAATACAACAGGAAGAGGAGTGTTGGAGAGGGTGGATTGCAGTTTTAAATAAGATGGTCAGAGGAGGCCTTAATGAGAAGGAGACATCTGGATAAAGGTTTGAAGGAGGTGAGGAAGCAAGCCATGAGGAGATCTGAGAGAGCTTCAGGTGGAGGGTCCAGTGACACGCAGAGGGCCTCGCTAAGTCAGGAGCACATCTGGGATGTGTGATGAACAAACAGCAAGTGGGCTGATGGGGCTGGAATGAAAAGTACAAAAAGGGAGGGTAGTAAGTGATAAGATTGGGAATCTTAGACCTGATCACACAGGGCCATATAGGCCTTTTAAGGAAAGTGCCTTTCTCTGAATTAAATGGAAACCATTGAAAGGTTTGAGCAGAAGAGTCACATGATCTGACACATATTAAATCTGTAACTTTGAGAGTAGACTGTAGGGGGATAGAACAGGGAGATCAATTAGGAGGTATTTCAGTCATTCAGGTGAGACACACTTTTGGTTTGGACCAGCTTAATAGCAGTACATGTGGGGAGAAATAGTCCATTTGGGGATATATATTTGAAGGTAGAAACATTGGGATTTCCTGGTGGTTTGGATATGGATTATGAGAGAGTTTTTATCTGTAACTGGTAGGGTGGAGTTAACATTAGCTGAGATGGGGAAGACCCCCAAATGGCATAGTTCCCAGGGGGAGATCAGAAGTTCAGTTTTGGGCATGTTAAGTTTTGAGATGTCTACTAAAAGACATCCAAATAGAGATGTCAGTTAAGCAGTTGGTATAGGAATGTGGAGTTGATTGGGAAAGTTTAGGCTAGAGATATAAATTTGGGTATGAGTAGCATTTGGATGGTATTTGAAGCTGTGAGACTAGGTAAAATCACTAAGGGAATGAGTGTAGATAAAAGAGGCTCCAGGACTAAGCCCTAGACACTGAAAGATTTAGAGGTAGGGGAGAACAAAGTCCAAAAAAGGATTGGTTAAGTAAGGCGGGAAAACCAGGACAGAGAGTATGATATTTTGGAATCCAAGTGTAGTGATCAACTATGTCAACTGCTTCTAATAGGTCAAGGAAGATAAAGACTGAAAAGTGACTGATGGATTCAGCCCCTTAGAGGTCATTGCTGACTTCGAGCAGTTAGCAGTTTAAGTGTAGCAGTGGGGCAAAAACTTGATGGGAGCACATCTAAACGAATGGCCCTCGGAAATGGTTGCACGGCTGTGTCCAGTCACGATAAGCTGATGACAATCATTTGTGATTTGTGTGCTTTTCTGTAGTGTGCTACATTTTAATAGGTTTTTAGAAATAGAGTGGGAGACCTGGAATTGGAGACAGTAAATACAGACAATTCTCTTGAGTGATTTTGCTATATAGGAAAGCATAAAAATGGACAGTAACTAGAGGGGGAGTGGGACCAACAGAGGGACTTTTAAAAATGGGACAAATGATAGCATGCCTATTTGCTTATGGGAATGCTGCAGTTGAGAGGGGGAAAATTAATCATCCAGGAGAGAGGGAGGAGTTGCTGGGGCAATGTCCTTGAGTAGGCAAGAGAGAATAATGGACGCAGCTGCAGGTTGATGGATGAGTGTGTTAGTTGGAGCATGTTGATGTTCTCTTCTCATTGTTTCGATTTTTTTCAGTGAAATAAGAAATACGGTCATCTGCTGAGAATGAGTTAGAGTACTGTTAAAGAGTATTGGAAGTTGAAGAGAGAAGAAAAGATGAAATCATAGTTTAGGAAAGAGTGAGAGTTAAGGCCTATTTATTTAAAGTAAAACCCACTTAGATGGCTGCAGTCATGCTGAATTTTGAGGACAGATAATGAAAACGGTGGAGAGATTGCTTAGTTAACCAGAGGATGTTTTTCCAGTTGAGTGTGATGATGTAAGAGGAGGACAAGGAAACTGATGGCATATTTGAAGGAGTGATTGGTGTATTGATTGTAGAATTTAAGCTGGGTAAACGAAGAAGAGAAACATGAGGGGAGAAAAGGACAGTCAATAGAATTGCGTAGATCCCAGTGGGTTTTGGAGGATTGTTGGAATTGGGTACTAAAGGGAGTAAGCTGGGTAGAGGAGGTCACTGAGAATTGAGGTTATCAAGGGATATTGGTAATGGAAAGGTCAGGGGTATGACCATGGGTGTGGGTGAAGATAGGATAGAAGATAAGATGACTGGAAGAGAGTTCTTCAAGAAACTGAGAAGCCAGGGTATTGAAATCTCCAAGAATTAAGAAAAGACTAGTATTGGAAAAAGTGACAATGACCCAGAAGCTAAAAATCATTGAGAAATGAAGGGGATTGATCTAGTGGTTGATAGATGATACAGAAATAAATGGGTGACATAATCTGATGATACGAGATTCAAAGCTGAAGGCTTTTAAGGAAGAAGGACGGGGAACTTCCTGAGAGTTGCAAGAGGAGACCCTCCTCCAGGCCCCGTAGTGTGAAGACGGTGACAGACAAGACAGCATCTGCTGAGTAGGGCTATAGGGGAATTGCTGTCCTCAAAGAACATCTGGACAAACAGGTCAAAGATAGAGGGGACCGTGATTGCTGAGTTCCAGAAGTCAACTGGAGAGGATTGGGTGCTGGGTGCAGATTAGGGTGCATGCAGGGCATTATGGTGACCACTGAACGGGTTATAAAGGATAATCTCTGAATCTGGGCCTGTAGTGACTGATGTAAAAAAGGGCAGGATGTGATCTGTCCTGACTGACATGAGAGAGATAATCGTGGTGAGACTTAGTTTTAGGAGGTAGTGAGGAGTTGCCTATGGCTCCTTCTGGTCCTGTCTAGATAGAGATGAAGAGGAACTGAGACTCATTCTTGACGCCTGCTGGGAGAGAGGTGGCTTTACTTCTAGTACTGGGCTCCTTGTTGACTCCTGGTGAAGAGAGAAGTTTACTTAAATCTAAATTTTTTTTAAGAGAGCAAATACTGGTTAAACCTTTACCTTCTGTTATATGTAACTCTTTATGTGGTCACAGAGGTAATGATATTATAGTACCTTTCTTCAGAAGTTGTGAAGTTGTTGCATAGTCTTGTATAATGACATCCCAGAGTATAATGTATGTTTTATTAATACCTGAAAGTCTTTTTGATAAAGGAAGCAGAGGAGTTAAACCAAATTTAAAATATTAAATCTTTGAGTATAAATAGAAGGCATTTCTTGAAAGTCTCTGTATAAAATCACTAGTTCTTAGTTACAGAATTCTTGATCAGTGACAAGGGGAATTTTTTTTTAAAGTAAGGGCTTTATAAAATGAATTTCTAACTTTACTATATCACTGTCTTTTTGTACAGTTATCAGTGACTATCCCAACTAGCTGAATCATAGAGTTTAAAAAAATGACAAGCATTTTCTCCCCTTAGTTGGTGCTTCTCGTGCTGCTGTTGATGCTGGCTTTGTTCCCAATGACATGCAAGTCGGACAAACAGGAAAAATAGTAGCACCAGTAAGTACTGCAGTAAAACCTGCCGTGCACAAGTCCTTGGGGGATAAGAACTGTATATATTTGTTGGGCAGTCATCTCAGTGATTTATGTCCTTTTCAGTGTACCTAAGCAGTTAGCCACTGCCGTGGTGAATGTGTCCTCACAAGATCTGTGGATTTCTTGGTCTCAGTAAAATGTCAGCAGTTCTTAAATCCAGCATTGTTTTTCACATTTTTTTCAAGCAGTGGAACACTGTCAAATTCATATCACAAAACCAAATATAAAATTGATGAAAGCAGAATTTTATTATTAATGGATTTTATAAGTTCACATTAGCATTTATTTACCATAAAACCTATTTATCAACAAAATAATAAAAACTACCTATGTAATGAATGCAGGATCTTGAAATTGGAAGCAGTGAATGACAGCTGTAGTCATATCTTTCTGAACACCTCATTAATTAATGTATTTTTTCTACTTGCGTGAAATTCAGAAAAATCTGATCCCTTTGGATAAGTGATACTAGAATATTCTTCAGTTAAACCCATCCAGAACTTATAAAAGGAAAATAATTAGTTTCAAAGTTGAATTACTAAAAATATCTAGTGATTGTTCCCATTTCTTAGATGGTATGTTTTCAATGATTAAGATTCTCAGCCAGTTTAAGTCTTTATTATATGGAGGAAAATGAGATTTTTAAGTATTTCAAAATAAAATGTGTTTTTTATGTAATTCAAAACAAGATATTAAGTCACATCCATTTAAAAAAATCTCATATCTCAGTCCCGTTCTATCAGATGTTCACTGAAAATTTCAAAATAGATTTTTAAAGTCTTTGAAGTTTGTTTTGAAGTGTCTGTTCAGTCTTTTGACCATTTTAAAATTGGGTTCTTTGGCTTTTTTTTTTTGTAAAAATCCAGTCAGGTATAATTTTATCATTTAAGATAATTCATAAAATATATTTTGCTAAAAGCAAATCAAAACGTCATAGACAGTGAGTCCCTGGTTCTTTGGCTTTTTATTTTCTCTTTGTAGAAGTTCTTTATATAATCTCTGTGTAAATTCTTTGTCAGATACATGTACTGTGAATATTTTTTCCCATGCTGAGGCTTATTATCTTTGGCTGAACAGGAATTTTTTATTTTAATATGATCAAATCTAATGTATCGATCTTTCCTCTTATGTTTGTTACTTATTGTGTTATTCAACTTACTTGAAGTCAGATAAGGATATCCAAAACCTAAAATAGGTACTAAAACTATTTATAAATAAAATCACAAAACTATATGTGATCTGTTTGCTTGTGACACCACTTTAACCTTGCTATCAGAGAATATTTATTGAGCAGATGAGCTCTATCCTTCACTGGCATTTAATTAGGTGTGACACACATGTATTTCTGGTGGAAATCTTGTTTGTCCAGGTTTACATGAGTAAACATCTTCAAGCTTAACTTTACAAAAGATGAGAACTACAACTTTCCTAATCAATAGTACTTCTACAAGTAATTCAGAGATATGCACCAAGGTGGTAGGCAAGCTTTTATTTATCCTCACCTAAAGGGAGCACATCCTTTTAAGTAGAACAGCAGAATGACAGGGAACGACCAGTGGCATCCTTACCTGTTTTGAAAATAAATGTCATACAATTAGCTTTCTTCAACATCATTGGTACAAATAGAGAATTATTTAAAAATTTTTTCATAACAATTTAAATATATTAAATGCTTTGAAGACTTTCTTTAACATAAATCATATAATCCCTGGAGATTCTGATTCATTAACTCTGAGTTAGGCCTGGTCATACGTATATTATGTATTTGTGTGTGTGTGTGTGTGTGTATTTTTCTTTAAGCCTTTAAAACTTTCTTTGAAATGATCTCGAGCTTACAGAAAGCTTGCAAATACAGAGCAAAAGCCTTTATTTTTGTGGGCCTTTGAGATTAAGTTTCTCAGATGATGCCCCATTATCTCCAAATGTGTTACATAATACATTCTCCTATAGAACCACAATACAACCTTTAAAATCAGGTCATTAACAGTGATATATTAATACTACCTAATTGTCAGACCCCATTTAGGTTTTGCTTGTTGTCCTAGTAATGGCCTTTATAGCAAAAGGATCTAGTTCAGAGTCATATTGCATTTATTTGACATGTGTCCTTCCATTGTAAACAGTTCCTGTCTTTCTTTGACTTTCATGATTTTAACACTTTTGAAGATTATGGGACAGCTACTCTTTAGAATACAATGTCCTAAGGAGGTACTTTGAATTGATGTGAATATTCCAGTTCTCAAACTTTGTATTTACTCATTTATATCAGTATGGACTTGTGGTTCCTATTTTATTCTCTGGGTGAAAATCTATTATTATCGACATGCAAATTGTCCCACATTTGGCTAGTGAGAACCTCTTCACAGTGGCTTCCATGTCTTTTTTACATGTCCCCATCATTCTTGGAGCCCTTTAATACAGGCTCGTTTTGTACTTTTCTTAACCCAGCCCTGAAATCAGTCTTTTCTCCAAGGAATTGTGGTTCCTTTTAGTGAGGAATACTATTTAGAAGCCAACATCTGAATGTTAGTTGTGTTCATTGCTATTAGGATGTTGCTCTTCACAGAAACTCTCAGTGAGAAAAGCTAAGGAATGTGTGTAGGTATGTATATGTAGCATGTACACACACCTATATATATACACATACCAACACATTTACATCTGTATTTCTGTATCAGTCTATTTATATTGACCATGAGTTCACAGCTCTACTACCAATTCCAGTTCAATACCACAGGATTAATTCTAGCTCTTTCCCTTTCCCTGTATGTAATGCTCCTCCCACAGTGAAAAACCTGGGCCCTGCCAATACTTTACCCTGCACAGATGCCCTCCTTGCAGGCTCCGACACCCTGCACTAAGCAGCCTTCCTATATAGATACCCTCCCCACTTGCTTGGGCTCTGGCATCCCTCTTTGGTTCATTTCTTCCCAAAGTAGTTGTACAATTTTACATTCTTGTCTACTGTTAATGTGGATTCTTATTACTCTTCATTTTCACCAGTGTTTGATGTTTTAGCTGTTCAGTTGTCTGCACAGGTAGTGGTACTAAATTTATTGTGGTTTCAATTTGCATTTCACTGATAACTAATGATGATGAACACTGTTGTGTTGTTGACCATTTAGATGTCTTCCTTATGAAATAGTGTATTCAAATTTTTAGCCCTTTTTTATTGAATTGCTTGTTTTTTTAATAATTAAAATAAAATTTTTATTGAGGTCAATATAACTTTATGTTGAGGTCATATAATAAAATGCACATTTAGTGTACAGCTTGATGAATTTTGATGTGTATAGACTCATGTAATCATCACCCAAATCAAGATATCATACATTCTTACTAGATTTTTTTCCCTTCTTCTATTTCACCCATGTCCCTAGTCTCCTGCCCTATAGTAACCACCACTCTGTTCTCTTTTGAATCTGTTTCACTTTGTTTTGTTTTGTTTTACACTCTATGTATAAATGAAACAATACAGTATTTGTCTTTCTGCATCTGACTGATTTTACTTAGCATAATGTCCCCTAGGTCTGTCCATGTTGTTGAAAATGGCAAGATTTCATTCTTTTCTATGACTGGGTAGTATTCCATTATACAAATGAACCATATTTTTTACCTATTCATCTACAGATGTTTGCTTCCATATTTTGGCTATTGTAAATAATGCTGCAGTACACATAGGAGTACATATATCTTTTTGAATTGGTGATTTTGTTTTCTTCAGGCAAATTCCCAGAAGTGAACTTTTTCAATCATATGGTATCTCTATTATTTTGAGAAGCCTCCCTAATGCTTTCTTTTCCATAGTGGTTGCACCAAATTTACAATCCTATCAGCAGTGTACAGGTGTTCCCTTTTCTCTACCTCCTTGCCAAAACTTCATATTTGTTTTCCTGTTGGTATTAAGTATTCTGAATGGTATGAGGTGATTTCTTAATGTGGTTTCAATTTGTATTTCTGTCATGATTAGTGGTGTTGAACATCTTTTCATGTGCCTGTTCACCATCTGTATGTGTCTTCTTTAGGAAAATGTCTATTCAGGTCCTTTCCCACTTTTTAATCAGGCTGTTGGTTTTTTTGTTACTGAGTTGTATGAATTTTTTATGTATTTTGGATATCAACCCCTAACCACATATTCAGTTTGGAAATATCTTCTCCCATTCAGTAAGTTGCCTTTTTGTTTACTTGATGGTTTCCTTAGGTTGTGCAAAAGCTTTGTAGTTTCATGTAGTACCATTTGTTTATTCTGCTTCATTTCCCTTGCCTAGGGAGACATGCAGAAAAAAGTTAATAATGCTGATGTTCAAGAGTTTGCTGCCTGTTTTCTTCTAGAATTTTTATGATTTCAGGTCTTATATTTAGGTCTTTAATCCATTTTGAGTTTATTTTTGTGTGTGGTGTAAGACAGTGATCCAGTTTCATTCTTTGCATGTAACTGTGCAGTTTTCCTAGTACCTATATTGAAGAGACTATCTTTTCCCCATGGTATAGTCTTGCCTCCTTATATATTAATTGCTCACAGAGGCATGGGTTTATTTCTGGGCTCTGTATTCTGTTTCAATGGTCTGTGTATCTGTTCTTGTGCCACTACTGTGCTGTTTTGATTACTGTAGCTTTGTACTATAGTTTGAAATCAGGGATACCCTCAACTTTGTTCTTTTTCAAGATTGCATGGGCTATCTTGGGGTTTCTTGTGTTTCCATATAAACTTTAGGATTATGTACGCTAGTTCAGTGAAAACATTTTAATAGGGACTGCATTGCAACAATATTAATTCTTCCTATCCATTAGCATGAAATAACTTTCCATTTATTTGTGTTATCTTCGATTTCTTTCATAATTGTCTTACAGTTTTCAGAGTATAGGACTTTCACCTCCAAGGTTAAATTTCTCCCTAGGTATTTTATTCGTTTTGGTGCAATTGTAAAGGGGATTGATTTCAATTAAAATTTATTTTAATTTCTCTTTTCATTATTCATATATGGAAATGCAGCAGGTTTCTGTATGTTGATTTTGTATTCTGTGACTTAACTGAATTTATTAATTCTAGTAGATTTTTTGATGGAGTCTAGGATTTTCCACATATAGTGTCATGTCATCTAAAAATAGTGACAGTTTTACTTCTTCCTCACCAATTTGGATGCTTTTTATATCTTTTTCTTGTCTTGTTGCTATCACTAGAACTGCTGAATAAAAGTGGTGAGAGTGGGCATCCTTGCCTTATTCCTGATCACAGAGGAAAATCTTTCAGCTTTTCACCATTGAATATGATATTAGCTGTGGGTTTGCCATATATGGCCTTTATTATGTTGAGGTATGTTCCCTGTATACCCACTTTTTTGAGAGTTTTTATCATGAATGGATGTTGAATTTATCAAGTGCTTTTTCAGCATCTGTTGAAATGACCATATGGTTTTCTTCCTTCCTTTTGTTAATGTGGTATATCACATTGATGGACTTGCAGATATTGAACCATCCTTGCATCCCTGGAATAAATCCCAGTTGGTTGTATAATCCTTTTAGTGTATTTTTAAATTCAGTTTGCTAATATTTTATTGAGGATTTTTGTGTCTTTGTTCATCAGGGATATTGGTCTGTAGTGTTCTTTCTTGTAGTGTCTTTGGTGTTGATATCAAGGTGATGGTGGCCTCATTCAATGAACTTGGAAGCTTCCCTTCTCTTCAGTTTTTTGGAATAGTTTCAAAAGGGTGTGTAGTAACCTTTAAATATTTGGTAGAATTCTCCTGTGATGCCATCTGGTCCTAGAATTGTTGTTTCTTGGGCATTTTTTGATTACCATTTCAATATTGTAACTAGTAATTAGTCTGTTCAGATTTTCTATTTCTTCTTGGTTCAGTCTTGGGAGACTGTATCTTTCTAGGAATTTATCCATTTCTTCTAGGTTGTCCAATTTGTTGGCATATAATTGTTCATAGTACTCCCATGTACTTGTTTGTATTTCTCTGGTGTCAATTGTAACTTCTTTCATTTCTGATCTTATTTATTTGAATCCTTTCTTTTTCCTTGATGAGTCTAGCTAATGTTTTATCAATTTTGTTTATCTTTTCAAAGAACCAGCTCTTAGTTTTATTGATCCTTTGTATTTTTTTTAGTCTCTATTTCATTTATTTCTGCTCTGATCTTTATTATTTCCTTCCTTCTAACTTTGGGCTTTTGTGTTCTTTTTCTAGTTCCTGTAGGTGTAAGGTTTGATTGGTCATTTGAGATTTTTCTTATTTCTTGAGGTAGGCCTTTAATGCTATAAACTTCCCTCTTAGAACTGTTTTGCTGCATTTCAAAGATTATACATTATTATGTTTATGTTTTCATTATTATTCAGGTATTTTTTTACTTCCTTTTTCTTTGTAGTGTGCTGTTTAATCTGTTTTTTTGTATTTTTTTTTCCTGTAATTGGTTTCCAGTTTCATACTGGTGTGGTTGGAAAAGATGCTTGTTATGATTTTAGTCTTCTGAAATTTATTGAGATTTGTTTTTTAGCCTAACATGGGATCTATCCTGGAGAATGTTCCACATGCCCTTGAAAAAAATGAGTATTCTTCTATATTTGGGTGTAATGTTCTGTATATATCTATTAGGTCTGTTTGTTCTAATGTGTGGTTCAAAGCCACTGTTCTCTTATTGATTATCTGTCTGGATTATCTAGCCATTGATGTTAAGTGGGGTGTTAAAGTCCCCTGCTATTACTGTATTATTGTTAATTTCTTCCTTTATGTCTGTTAATATTTTCTATATATATTTAGGTGCTTCTCTGTTGGGTGCATATATATTTACAATTGTTGTATCTTCTTGCTAGATTGAGCCATTAATCATTATGTAATGTTCTTCTTTGTTTCCTTTTATAGTCTTTGTTTTAAAGTCTGTTTTGTCTGATACAAGTATTGCTGCTCTGGCTTTTTTTTTTTGTATCTGTTTGTATGGAATATCTTTCCATCCCTTCACTTTCAGTCTGCATGTGTCTTTAGGTCTAAAGTGAGTCTCTTGTAAAGAGGCAGCATATAGGTGGGTCTTGTTTTTTTATCCATTTAGTCACCCTTTGTTTTTAATTAGACCATATAGGCCATTTATATTTAAAGTGATCATTGATAGGTATGTACTTATTGCCCTTTTGTTCAACATTTTCTGGTTGTTTTGTCATTCTTCTCTGTTTCTTCTTTTCTTGTTCTCTTCCCTTGTGCATTATGACTTTTAGTGTTATGGTTGGATTCCTTTCTCTTTATTTTTTTGTGTATCTCTCATAGGTTTTTGATTTGTGGTTACCATGTGGTTTATATATTATATCTTGCATATATAGCAGTCTGTGTTGATAGTTGCTCAAGTTCAAATGCATTCTAATAGCACTACATTTTTAACTCCCCCTCCTCCATGTTTTATGTACATGATGTCTTTTTTAACACCTAGTGATTCTCTTAACTAATTTTTAGAAGTAATTGATTTTAGTACTTTTGTTTTTTAACCTTCTTACTAGCTTTTCGGTGATTGGTCTACTACCATTGCTGTCTGTTTTTATCAGTGAAATATTTTCTTTTCATAATTTTCTTCTAGTTAACAGCCTTTTATTCTATCCCTAAAGAAGTCCGTTTATCTTCTGGTTTAGTGGTGGTGAACTCCTTTAACTCATGTTTGCCTGAGAAGCTCCTTAACTCCTTCAGTTCTGAATGACAATCTTGCTGGGTACTCTTGGTTGTAGGTCTTTCTCTTTCAGCACTTTGTAGCACTTTCTCTTTTAGTCACTCCTTCTGACCTGTAGAGTTTCTGCTGAAAAATTAGCTGGTAGCCTCATGGGGTTTCCCTTGTACATAAGTAACTCATTGCATTTCTCAGTCTACTTTTAAGAGTCTCTCTTAGTCTTTCATAATTGACTTTTTAATTATTATGTATCTTGGTGTGAACCTCCTTTGGTTCATCTTATTTGGGGTTCTCTGCTTCTTAGACCTGGATGTCAGTTTTCTTCTCTAGGTTAGGGAAGCTTTACATGTAGAGTTTGTGTTTTACCCTCTGTGGTTCTCTCCCTGGAATTTTTTCCTTCCAAGTTCATGTGGCAGCCACAAATACTATTTTTTGTATGTTTCCTCAATTAAGACTGTAAGTTTCTATCCAAAGTGGCTGCTTTCTGATTGGCTTTTATTCCTTGTGGGAAACCTGCAAATGCCCAAGGGAAAAAGTAGAGGTATGTGGTGGGCTCATCTCATTGTACATCTCTCGCCTACACAATTCTGGCTTTTCAAATGCGTTCTGTCCTGGTTGATCTCCAATGTCTTTTAAACAGCTGCTAGTTTTATTTTAACGAGGTTTCATAGTTGTTCTCCATAGGAGGGTTAGTCTATATGAGCTATTCCCTCAGGGCCCTAAGCAGGAGTCCCGAGGCCCAGAATTGAATACATTATTTAACATATGCTCTGACTAGTACATAGTTGGATTATTATCTTTGTAAATAATGTTTTAATTAATGCCACTTAATATTGCATTAGGCTTTTGGCAGCCATTTCCCACTGTTGGCATGTATTAATTATACTTCTATACATTTAAAATCTGTCTTCTTCCCTACATTTTATTTCCTGCTACTAAACCATGTCTCCCTTGTCTAGTAATAATTCAGTGTTTCTTTGTGTTTAAAGCTGCACACAATACTTTAAATTCTCTTTATTAATTTTGGGTCTGTGTTGCCTGCTGTTGAAGCCTTCTTGAATCTTTTAAAGGTTGATTTTTTTTCCATTCACATTCCTTTCAACCTTGTATTATTTGAAGATCCTATGTTCTGTTTTGTTGCTATTTTATAATAGCTATGGAAACCACCACCACTGTTCTCTTTGATGATAAATAGTAAGTTCTCTACTTCTTCAAGGAAAGGGACATATAAAGGCAAATTTTGTTATCCTTAGAGAAGAATTTTATTTTTATTATCCACTATTTGAGAACATATGTAATGCCCAAAAGATGCAATGAATTTAATTATACTTTTAAATACATTTTTATTTTATCATTCACAGCAGTTTACATGAACATATGAAAGATTATTGAACATATATGCAGAACAATTCCTGATATGTTTTTGAATTCATGCTCCGTGCAAGAATTCAGCCTAGTGATGGGGAACCACTAGTCTATAGCTTACTGTTCTAACAAAGATTTCTAGTCCTCTTTATTATTTAATTAACTTTTTATTTGGAAATAATTTCAAGCTTACAATATGTTGAAAATTAAAATTTTTTCATGAACTATTTGACTATTAACATCATGACCCCCAAATACTTTAATGTGTATTTCTAACAGTAGAAATATTCTCTTATATAAAAATAACCAAAGTACAGTTATAGTGTATATTTGGATTTTGTCAGTTTACATTCAGATTCCAATTTTCCACATTCTAATGGGATATCCCAGTTTTTAGCCTAGTAATGTTCATTATAGTACTTTCCCTCTCTCAGTACAGAATCCAGTTTAGGGTCGAGCATTACATTGAGTTGTTACATTTCTTTATCCTTTAGTCTCGGGGTTGTGTTAAGGGGTGTTTCCCCATTTCTGTTCAGCCTCAGTCTTAGGCAGGCTGTCTGCACCTGTGCCTCAGGAGTGGGGCTTTCTTAGCATTCCTACCCCTACTCCCCACCCCTCAACCTGTAGGAGCCAAACTCTGCCTTGTATCTCTTGTGGGTGCTGGGTGGCAGTTTGAGTGGTCTTGAGGAAATTCTGGTAGAGGGTAAACAAAGGTTGGAGATACATATTGAAACTAGGGGAGTGATTAAAAAAAAAAATTCCATATTGCCCTGGCCATTTGCTAGATCTAGGCTGCAAATTTGGCACTCAGTTTTCTAGAAGCCAGTTCATACTGGGAAATAAGGAGAGGGTCCTGATTTACAGTGTCCCTAAGGTAAAAATAAAATAATTGCACATGGAAAACATAATTTGGCCTAGTATCACAATCAGAGAGATATATTTATCCCTTGAGCCCTTACAAAGAGGACACTATTGATTCACAGCTTCAACAATATCTTTGCTATAAAATAAGACAGTGGTTTCATCGGGCTATTTTTTAATTATGTCCTGCAATGCCAGCCAGTTGTCCAATTTTTTTTTTTGGTATTATTAATGTGCAATTACATGAGCAACATTATGGTTACTAGACTCCTCCTATTATCAAGTCCCCACCACATACACCATTACAGTCACTGTCCATCAGCGTAGTAAGATGCTATAGAATCACTACTTCTCTTCTCTGTTATACTGCCTTCCCGGTAAGCTGGGCTGCTGCATTCTTAGGGTAAATTCCTAGGAGTGGAATTCCTGGGTCAAATGGTATTTCTATTTTTAGCTTTTTGAGGAACCTCCATACTGCTTTCCACAACGGTTGTACTAATTTACATTCCCACCAGTAGTGTAGGAGGGTTCCCCTTTCTCCACATCCTTGCCAACATTTGTTGTTGTTTCTCTTTTGGATGATGGCCATCCTTACTGGTGTGAGGTGATATCTCACTGTGGTTTTAATCTGCATTTCTCTGATGACTAACGATGTGGAGCATCTTTTCATGTGCCTGTTGGCCATCTGAATTTCTTCTTTGGAGAAGTGTCTGTTCAGCTCCTCTGCACATTTTTTAATGGATTATTTGCTTTTTCTTTGTTGAGGTGCGTGAGCTCTTTATATAATTTGGATGTCAATCCTTTATCGGATATGTCATTTATGAATATATTCCCCACACTATAGGATGTCTTTTTGTTCTACTGATGGTGTCCTTTGCTGTACAGAAGCTTTTTAGTTTGATATAGTCCCACTTGTTCATCGTTGCTTTTGTTTCCCTTGTCCTGGGGAGATACGTTCATGAAGAAGTTGCTCATGTTTATGTCCAAGAGATTTTTGCCTATATTTTTTTCTAAGAGTTTTATGGTTCATGACTTACATTCAAGTCTTTGATCCATTTTGAATTTACTTTTGTGTATAGGGTTAGACAATGATCCAGTTTCCTTCTCTTACTTGTAGCTGTTCAGTTTTGCCAACACCAGCTGCTGAAGAGGCTGTCATTTTCCCATTGTATATCCATGGCTCCTTTATCGTATATTAATTGACTGTATATGTTTGGGTTAATATCTGGACTCTCTCTTCTGTTCCACTGGTCTGTGGGTCTGTTCTTGTGCCAGTACCAAATTGTCTTGATTACTGTGACTTTGTGGTAGAGCTTGAAGTTGGGAAGTGAGATCCCCCCTGCTTTATTCTTTCTTCTCAGGATTACTTTGGCTATTTGGGGTCTTTTGTGGTTCCATATGAATTTTTGAACTATTTGTCACAGTTTTTTGAAGAATGCTTGTTGGTATTTTAATAGGGATTGCATTGAATGTGTAGATTGCTTTAGGCAGGATGGCCATGTCGACATGGGATGAATTTCCATTTGTTGTCCTCTTTAATTTCTCTTAGGAGTGTCTTGTAGTTTTCAGGGTATAGTTCTTTCACTTCCTTGGTTAGGTTTATTCCTAGGTATTTTATTCTTTTTGATGCAATTGTGTATGGAATTGTTTTCTTGATTTCTCTTTCTGTTAGCTCATTGTTAGTGTATAGGAATGCAACAGATTTCTGTGTATTAATTTTGTATCCTGCAACTTTGCTGAATTCAGATATTAGTTCTAGTAGTTTTGGAGTAGAGTGTTTAAGGGTTTTTTATGTACAATATCATGTCATCTTCAAATAGTGACTGTTTGACTTCTTCTTTACCAATCTGGATGCCTTGTATTTCTTTGTTTTGTCTGATTGCCGTGTCTAGGACCTCCAGTACAATTTGAATGACAGTGGGGAGAGTTGGCATCCCTGTCTTGTTCCCGATCTTAGGTGAAAAGCTTTCAGCTTCTTACTGTTAAGTGTGATGTTGGCTGTGGGTTTGTCATATATGGCTTTTATTATGTTGAGGTACTTACCCTTTATACCCATTTTGTTAAGAGTTTTTATCATGAGTGGATGTTGAATTTTTTCAAATGCTTTTCCAGCATCTATGGAAATGATCATGTGGGTTTTGTCCTTCCTTTTGTTGATGTGGTGGATGATGTTGATGGATTTTCAAATGTTGTACCATCCTTGCAACACTGAGATGAATCCCACTTGATCATGGTGTGATCCTCTTGATGTATTTTTGAATTCGGTTTGCTAATATTTTATTGAGTATTTTTGCATCTGTGTTCATCAGGGATATTGGTCTGTAATTTTCTTTTTTGGTGGGGACTTTGCCTGGTTTTGGTATTAGAGTGATGCTGGCTTCATAGAATGAGTTTGGAAGTATTCTCTCCTCTTCTGTTTTTTGGAAAACTTTAAGGAGAATCGGTATTATGTCTTCTGTATATGTCTGTTAAAATTCACCAGTGAATCCATCTTCCCTGGGGTTTTGTTCTTCGGAATTTTTTTGATTAGTGATTCAATTTCGTTGCTGGTAATTGGTCTGTTTAGATTTTCTGTTTCTTCCTTGGTCAGTCTTGGAAGGTTGTATTTTTCTAGGAAGTTGTCCATTCTTCTAGGTTTTAAAGCTTCTTTGCATATAGATTTTCATAGTATTATCTAATAATTCTTTTTATTTCTGTGGTGTCCGTTGTGATTTTTCCTTTCTCATTTCTGATTGTGTTTATGTGTGTAGATTCTCTTTTTCTCTTAATAAGTCTAGCTAGGGGTTATCTATTTTGTTTATTTTTTCAAAGAACCAGCTCTTGGTTTCATTGATTTTTTTCTATTGTTTTATTCTTCTCAATTTTATTTATTTCTTCTCTGATCTTTATTATGTCCCTCCTTCTGCTGACTTTGGGACTCATTTGTTCTTCTTTTTCCAATTTCAATAATTGTGACTTTAAACTATTTATTTGTGGTTGTTCTTCCTTCTTTAAATAGGCCTGGATTGCAAAGTGCTTTCCTCCTAGAACAGCCTTCGGTGTGTCCCTCAGAAGTTGGGGGTTTGTGCTGTTTTTGTCATTTGTCTCCATAATTGCTTGATCTCTGTTTTAATTTGGTTGTGGATCCATTGATTATTTAGGAGCATGTTGTTGAGCCTCCATGTGTTTGTGAGCCTTTTTATTTTCTTTGTACAATTTATTTGTAGGTTTATTCCTTTGTGATATAAGATGTTGGTTTTTAGAATTTCAGTCTTTTTAAATTTACTGAGATTCTTTTTGTGGCCTAGTATGTAGTCTATTCTGGAAAATGTTCCATGTGCACTTGTGAAGAATGTGTATCCTGCTGCTTTTGGGTGTAGAGTTCTGTAGATGTCTGTTAGGTCCGTCTGTTCTAGTGTGTTGTTCAGTGCCTCTGTGTCCTTTCTTATTTTCTGTCTGGTTGATCAGTCCATTGGAGTGGTGGTGTGTTGAAGTCTCCTAAAATGAATGCATTGCTGTCTATTTCCTCCTTTAATTCTGTTAGTATTTTTTCACATATGTCGGTGCTCCTGTGTTTGGTGCATATATATTTATAATGGTTATATTCTCTTCTTGGACTGCCCCTTTCATCATTATGTAATGTCCTTTATCTCTCGTCACTTTATTTGTTTTGAAGTCTATTTTGTCTGATAGGAGTACTGCAACACCTGCTTATTTTTCCCTATTGTTTGCATGAAATATCTTTTTCCCTTCACTTTTAGTCTGTTTATATCTTTGTGTTTGAGGTGAGTCTCTTGTAAGCAGCATATAGATGTGTCTTGCTTTTTTATCCATTCTCTTACTCTGTGTCTTTTGATTGGTGCCTTCAGTTCATTTACATTTAGGGTGATTATTGATAGATATGTGCTTATTGCCATTGGAGGCTTTGGATTTGTGGTTACCAAAGGTTCAAGGGTAGCTTCTTTACTATCTAACACTCTAACTTAACTCTCTTATTAAGCTATTATAAACACAGTCTGATGATTCTTTATTTCTCTCCCTTCTTATTCTTCCTTCTCCACTCTTTCTATGTTAGATGTTTTATTCTGTACTCTTTTGTGTTTCCTTCACCTGTTTTTGTGGATAGTTGATTTTATTTTTTGCCTTTAGTTAGTATTTGGATGGTCTGCTTTCTTTGCTGTGATTTTATTTTCTCTGGTGACATCTATTTAGCCTTAGGAGTGCTTCCATCTAGAGCAGTCCCTTTAAAATACCCTGTAGAGGTGGTTTGTGGGAGATAAATTCCCTCAACTTTTGCTTTTCTGGAAATTGTTTAATCCCTCCTTCAAATTTAAATGATAATTGTGCTGGATACAGTATTCTTGGTTCAAGGCCCTTCTGTTTCATTGCATTAAGTATATCATGCCATTCTCTTCTGGCCTGTAAGGTTTCTGTTGAGAAGTCTGATGATAGCCTGATGGGTTTTCCTTTCTAGGTGATCTTTTTTCTCTCTCTGGCTGCCTTTAATACTCTGTCCTTGTGTTTGATCTTTGCCATCTTAATTATTATGTGTCTTTGTGTTGTCTTCCTTGGGTCCCTTGTATTGGGGGATCTGTGGGCTTCTATGGTGTGTGAGACTATTTCCTTCCCCAGCTTGGCGAAGTTTTCAGCAATTATTTCTTCAAAGGCACTCTCTATCCCTTTTTCTCTCTTCTTCTTCTTTTCGAACCCCTATAATGCGAATATTGTTTTGTTTGGATTGGTCACACAGTTGTCTTAATATTCTTTCATTCCTAGAGATCCTTTTATCTCTCTCACCCACCGCTTCTCTGTATTCCTGTTCTCTTATTTTTATTCCATTAACAGTCTCTTGCACCTCGTCTAGTCTGCTCTTAAGCCCTTCTATCGATTGTTTCATTTCTGTTATCTCCCTCTGTACTTCATCCCTTAGCTCTTGCATATTTCTCTGTAGGTCCATTAGGATGGTTATGACTTTTATTTTGAAACCTTTTTCAGGAAGATTGGTTAAATCTATCCCACCATGCCCTCTCTCTGGGGTTTTCTGAGTCATTTTTGACTGGACCAGGTTATTCTGCTTGTTCATGGTGATAGAAGTGGTCGCAGGCAGGTGGCACGTGTCTCAGCTGGGAGAACAAAGTCCCTTCCTGCTTGTTGTTTGCCTTTCCCTTCTCCGCTGCCTATCCCGGTTAGCTGCGTGCTGGGAGGAGACTCTGTGTGGTTGCTGTGGATGGGGCCGCTCTCCGGCTGCTCCGCAGCTTGGCGGATCAGCTGGTCCGTTTGCAGTGCCAACCGGGGGGTATGAATGGCAGGCTGCTTATCACCGTGAGGGGCTATGAGGCTGCTTTACCCGGCAGGAGGTTAGGGGGCCTGAAGTTCCTCAAGTTTCCCAGCCTGCTGAGCTGAGTATGCTGGGACGATTTTGTTTGGCTGTTGGGCCCTTGTCCCTTTAAGACTTTTAAAAAGCCCCTGCTTTTCTTTTGTCCCACTGTAGCCACCTGTGGTGACCTGCTTGCAGTCTCCGTCTCAGATCCTGCCCTTCCATTTCTCTAATCTCCAGTACACCATGCAATGTGTGTCTGTGCTCCCGGTGCGGATTACTAGGGCTGGTTATTTAGCAGTCCTGTGCTTCCACTCCCTCCCCACTCTGACTCTTTTCCTCCCACCAGTGAGCTGGGGTGGGGGGGAGTGCTTGGGTCCCACCGGATCACGGCTTTGTATCTTACCCCCTTCGTGAGATGCTGAGTTCTCGCAGATGTAGATGTAGCCTGGCTGTTGTACTGTATCTTCTGGTCTCTCTTTTAGGAATAGTTGTTTTTGTTGTATTTTCAAAAATATATCTTGTTTTGAGAGGCGATTTCCACCGCCCTGCTCACGCTGTCATCTTGAGCCTTTTCCAAATATAAGAAATAATATTACAATACAGTTGAAAGCCCCTGTACTTTTCCTTTAATGCATACCCTTTCCTCCCCTCAAAAGTAACTGTTTCTTAAATTTGATGATTATTATTTCAGTACATTTCACTTTTACTATTTACCTACAGATCCTTAGGCAGTATATGTAGCTTAACTTTTTGAGGGCCATGTATGATTTACAGTTGTGCCAAGATACTGATCCTCTTAGCCTTTTGAACAGTAAACATTATGACTAGTCTTGTTCATTTAGCCCAGTGTACCATACAAATATTACCATTTTCTGTGTGCCATGGTATAAAAAAGTTGGGAGGCACTGATACATAATACTGTTTTGTATACATTTTCAAAATTTTGTATTAATGGTAGCATTTTTAGTCTATCTTACTAATGTGAGATTCATTCATTTTAATGCAGGTAGCATTTTTCTCATTTGTGTTTCATTGATGTATGGCATTCTGTTATATAACTATATCACACTTTACCCATTTTCCTATTAATGGATGTTTATTCAGGTAGTCTGTAATTTCTTGCTTGTGCATATAAGGTTACAATGAAGATTCTTATATGTCTTAGTGCTTTCCTGGAGAAGTATGCCTGAGAGTGAAACTGCTGAATTTTAGGAACTGTTTAGCTTTACCAGATACTGACAAATTGTTTACCAAAGTGACTATTTACATTTATCAACAGTTTATAAAATTTACTTTACTCCCATCTTATCTGAAGTTTGGTAATTTTGGTTTGCTAAAATTTTGCAGTTCTGTAAATAAGCAGTGGTGATCATTGCACAAGGCAAATGTACTTAATGCTACAGTATTATACGTAAGGATTTGAATGGGAAATTTTATGATACATGTGTTTTACCTCAATTAAAAAAATTTTTGCTAGTCTGATGAGCATGAAATATCACTGGGTTTTTTATTTGCTTTTCCCTGATTACCAGTGAGGTATCTTTTCATATGCTAAATGTCCATGTTTTTTATACCCCTCGCTATTTCCTGTTCATCTTTTTACCCCTTTTTCTATTAAATTGTTTGTCTTTTTCTTATCAGTTTTTGGAAGCTCTTTATATATTCTAGAAACTAATCTTGTTGGTTATGTGTGTTGCACACATTTTCTGGTTTCTCATTTTTTAAATCATATCTGTCATTAAACAAGCTTTTAATTTTAATATGGTTAAACTTATTTTTTTCCTTTTTGGTACATACTTTTTGTGTTTTGTTTAAGGAAACTTTCTTCAGGACACACTGATATTTACCTGTATTGTTTTTCTAAAAGTCTTAAAGTTTTGCTTTTCACATTTTGGTTTATAAACATTGATTTGATTTTTATGTTTGTTGTAAAGTAGATATTCATTTTTTTCAACATATGGCTAATCATATATTACAAACTTTCTCCCTCACTGCTCTACAGTGTCCTCTTACATATCAAAGTTACATATATGCCCACATCTCTTTCTAGGCTCTGTGTTGTTTATCATTGTATCAGTAGTACACCTAAAGATTTATAATAGTTACCTAGTTGGGCAATACTTTTCTCCCCCATTCTTCCCCAGAATTTTCATGGCTATTCTTGGCTTTCTACCCTTCTCTGCAGTTTTAGAATTAGGTTTTTAACTTCCACGCTTGGAGGTTTGATTGGAAATGTAGGTGTATCTTACCCAAATTTTGTCTGTTGCTAAAATTGTAGATACTGAAGCTTCAGAGAATCCAAGTCTATATTATTTTAAAAGAGAAAATTAATAATTAGTTCTCAATCCATCCAAAAACCTTAAATAATTCCCCCCAATAAAGTCTTCATATATAAACACCTATGTAAAAATCCACCAAAATCTTCTAGTTAATATAAAACATTTAAAACTCCAGTTACTTAGTTATTTCACACTTTAAACTCATACGTTTCTGAACAGAATGCAATGACACTGGGCAGATATTTCTTCTACACTGCTCCAAACAGGTACTGTAATATAAATAAATAATGGGAAAATATGCTAACGATACATGATGAATGCAGATAATTCTTAGCTAATAATCAAGGCCATTTAAAAATGACAATTTATTGATTGAAGTCTTGCCTGAATGAATTTGTAGGTGAAGACTGTGAGCAGCACTGCTGCTCAGTGGGCAGTCAGGGTGTGTGGGAGGGAACTGGTGAAGGGGTTCATGGTCAGATCCTAAGAGGTAATGGACAGTTTTCTCTTCTTGGCTCCTAAGACTCCAGAAATAGATGCTGTGAGTCATTGTCTGACATCTTAGATTAAGCAATGAGATGAAAAAAATGTCAATGGGTTTCTCTTGGTGTTCCCATTACTTGTGGTTATATACAGTGTGAACATAAGATATGATCATGACAGGCCATTCTCTCTCAGATTCATAAGTACCTCCAGTGTGCACTCATGTAAATTCATTTTTTTTTTATTTGAATAGTGACTTCTGGATTTAAAAGACAAGTACAAGTTTTAACAAATATTCAGATAGCAAAAATTCTTCAAATAAAGAAAATGGGTGTATAGATTACTTTGGGAAGAATTGACATTTGTGCCATATTTACTCTTCTGTCCATAACCATGATTTTATTTCTACATTTATTTAGAAAGTTTTATACTTTATAAAAGTATATAGATAAATAAGAATGCAACTGGTATTTACATATTGCTCTTATTAACATACACTATCATGTCTTCTGGGAATAATGAAATTTTATTTCATCCTTTTGTTTAATTTTCTTTTCATACTATGTCAGCTGTGACTTCCTGGGCATTGTTGAATAGATGATAAACATCACCTTGTCCCCTATTTCCATGGAAATTCTAGTGTTATACTACTAGGTAAGATGTTTGTGTCCATTTTTGGTAGCTATCCTTTATCAAATTAAGGAAATTCCCTATAATGGTGTCCTTTAATAATTAAAAATGGTTAAGAATCCAGACTTTCTAGCCAGGTTGCCTGAATTCAGCTCTTAGTATTACCACTTGCTTGCTGAGTGACTTTGGACAAATCACTTGACTTCTTTACCACAGTTTTCTCAGCTGTATAATGGTGGTAATGTCTACTTTCATATGGTAGGTATTTGGAAAGATTAAATGAGTTAATATATGTAAAACACTTAAAAGCATCCCTGGCATTATAGTATAATTGCTGTGTGTTAGCTGTTTGTAGTTACTATTACAAATCCTTGTTTGCTAAGAGATTTTTGTTTTCTTTCATTTTGAAACCATGAACAGGCCTTATTTCTTTAGCTGATGCCTGACAGTCTCATTGGATTTTGTTAGCACATTAATATTGTGAGCTTAATAGAGTGTCAGATTTATGCTATGACTTGAATTTAATTAAGCTTTTTAAGCCTTGGCATATTTAGTGCTAGTTCCCATTTTATTTTTTTCTAGATTGCCTCTTAGAAGCTCTTTTGATGACTTTACCTTTCCAATCCAAATATATAAGCATATTGTAGTCATTAAAGAATCTCTTACCTATTGCCAGGGAAATGTGTTTTTATACTTAGTGCAACTTCTTAGTAGAAGTAGATTAATTTGGCTATCTTTTGGTGTTTTACTAACAGATCAGTAGCCTATTTATAATTCTGAGACTAGGTGAATAGTTACTAGATGAAGCAGCAGTTTTGGGGAATTTATCAAGACAAGAGATTTTGTTACAGGAGTTCTGTTTTGAAAATTCACTAATGTTAAAAAGTCTGTTTAGGAACAAACATTATTTATATACAGCTGGGACTGAATTTATGGACTGCTTTTCTGACTTGCTAAAAAGCTAAAGATTGACAACCTCTTTCATACTGCATTATCCAGCTTGGCTTTTAACTCCAGAAGAACTGTGTTCACAAATTGATGGTCTATTCCTTTGGGGTTGGTATAGAAGCATTAAGTTGTACTGAAATATTCATATGTGAGTGCACTTAGTAGAAAGCAATTGATGTTCTATTCCTAAGAGGCAACAAGAAATGCTGTATGGACCTGCAGTCCACAAAACACCCTAAGCATGCTTCTTAAAGGTAATTACGTGGCCTGGGTGATCAAAGCCCTTACAATGAAGCTTAAAATGAAAAAGGAGAAGTTGTAGAATTTATAAACTGTGATTTAGATGTACAAATTGTTTGGTTGTACAATAGGTAAAAACTTATTTGCTAAAAATTACTTCTAATTATATCTTTATTTTCTCAGTTACATTTTATGAAACTGATCTCTCTATAAACATTTACTCCGGAGGACCAATATCAGTGAAATTTTTTTAATCCATTACCATTTTATATACAAAGTTAAAATTTTTAAGTTTTGGAGAGTCTAATGAACTCTTTTTACATATATATAACTGTTTAAAAGCATGCCACTGATATGATAAATTGACATGTCTTCCAGGTAGTCAATCTAATTTAACAACTGGCATGAAAATCAGTTAAGAGTAGACAGCAAATCTTTGTTGTGTTTATCTTGGTGTGGTAACTTGAAATAAAGTACTTTAAATTTCTGTTATTCTAACTTTTTTTTGTTTCTTTCATAAAAAGCAAATTTACTTCCTCATGTGTAGCTTCTGAGATGATAAACATTTACATGGATGCCAGTGAACATAAGATACTGTACTAGAAGGAAATGTATATTCAATGGATAATTGATCATTTACCAAAGTAATTAAATCCTTGTGTTTAGTTTAGGGCCAAAAATAGGAGTACTGATTTTGTACAAAAGAACATTTTAATAACTTAGTTTAATATAATTATTAATATTAACCAAACTTAAAAAAGGAATTTGGGAAATAGTATTTAGGGCAGGGGAATGTATTCCATTTTCTTAAGTGAGATTACTTAGAAGGTGTCTAGTTACGATGGATAATAGCAAATTTATTTTTTTTCTTATTGGTACTTCCTTCTTCCACATTAGCTGTACTCAAATTCTTATAACTTCAGAAAATGCTTCAAAAAGTCTTGTGTAATTTATGTTGAACTTCATAACTCTGGTTGTATTTTTGTTTTTAATAAACTTTATTTTTTTAACAGTTTTAGATTTACAGAAAAACTGCAAATATAGTACAGATAATTCCCATAAACCCAATATCTGGTTTCTCCTATTATTGTTATTTTTTTATGTTACATAAGCTACTTTTGATAATTGTCAAAACCACAAGATTCTAGAATTGTTTTTAGAAGATGGAGAATTGAGTGAAGGTTTCTATCAAGGTAATAACTTATTTCTCATGACTTTTTTACTGCAGTAAAATATTAACAATTTGCCATTTTAACCATTTTTAAGTGTATAGTTCATTGGCATTAATTACATTCAGTGTTGTTTAACCACCACTACTATCTATATCCAAAATTTTTCATCACTCCAGACAAACTCCAGACCCATTAAACTAACTCCCATTACTTCCACCCTAGCCACTGGTAATCCCTAATCTATTTCATGTCTCTGTGATTTTGCCAATGCTAGCTGTTTCATAAATGTGGAATAATACAATATTTGTCCTTTATTGACTGTCTTATTTCATCTAGTATGTTTTCAGATTTCATCCATGTTGTAGCATGTATCAGAAGTTCATTCGATTTTATGGCTGAAAAATATTCCAATAATATCTATCAATGTTTTGTTTACCCATTTATCTGTTGGCAAATACTCGGGGCTGTTTTGTTTTCACCTATTGGTTATTACGAATAAGGCTTCTGTGAACATTCAAAATAAGTCCCTGTTTTCAGTGCTTTGGATATATTGTACAGAAGATTGGGATTGCTAGGTTGTCCAGTAATTCTTTTTAGCTTTTTGAAGAATCTCCAAACTGTTTCCTCTGGCTATTTTGTAGCTCTCATGAGCTCCTTGGCATGGAATTTATCTTAATAATCTTAGATTAAACATAAAGAAAGGCTATGGATGAGCAATGACCTAACTTTTCTTAGTAATTTTGAGAAAGAGACATCTTGGTGAGTGAAAAAATACTACTTGGAAGTCACATTCTAGTACTAGCTCTGTTTCCTAGGGACCTGATATTTTCATTGATAAAGTAAAGAGACTGCGTAGTCTCTTAGAGTTTGCTTACTACTACAAAATCTACATAGGTGAGTATAGATCAGTATGCTCTAACTTGAATTCATTAAAAAACCTTACTGACTGTAAAATTTGATAGACTTTTTATTTGATCTGCTAAATGCAAAGCTTTGTAAGATACTGATTATGTGGTTATAGGTATTTTGATGTCATATACCCAGCTGTTTCAGTGTAAATTAATCATATGAATAATTGTAGCAAAGTATATAATGCTATACATGGCTTTTTATCATTTAAGGTATACTTGAGGAATATTTCTCACAGTGAGAATTAGTACAGAAACAAATTAGGTAAATACCATGCATTTAATTGCAAAATAGTTAAAGATTAAAAATTTTTTTTATTGTAAGAATATCCTCAAGAATAAAATTAATTTGGGTCCTATGCATCCTATGTATTCAACACCTGCAATTAAAAAACAAAAAAACAGTACTAAAAAGTCAACACCTAAAATTTGACTGTTTCTGGTTTACTTTTATTTTTAACTTTTAAATTGCAGATCACACTATAGTTAATGTCCTTACTTTTAAAAAAATCTTTCAACTTTGTATTTAACTTTGTATGAACAAGTGGATTATTGAATTTACATTTTGAACAAAAATAGGTACCGAATGAATATATGCTACTAGTATAAATTGCCATCTGCTTTGGGCATAACTAGTTGTGAAGAAGATATTTACTTGGCTTTTCATGGGATAAAAAGGTGGTCCAGTGGGATAAATATGGAGAAAATTATATGCTAATTTAGAATTTCAAAGAATTTTTTACTAAAAAATGTAAACTACATATTTTCTGCCTAATTTGTTCATGCAATGGCATGTCAGTTCAGGAGAACCTCCAGAGGCTGGGAGGCAGCTGCCGCCTTTTCTCTTTCTTCTAAATGAGTCTTGGCTTTGCTTCTATATCTTTCCCATTAATAGTTATTTGAAACCAGATATTGACTTCATTGAAAGCCAGCTCGAAGTTTGTATCCAAAAGAATTAGCTTCAGTACAGGTTTTATTTATAAATTAAATAAACCCCAACAGCAGCAACAATCAATCATTTCCTGCCCATGGCTCTCCTCAGGGTCTGTCCCCAGTGCCCGTGGCTCTTATCGGGGTCTGTCCTTGATGTTCTGTAGCTGCTTTGTGTGCAGGGAAGGCCCACATCGGGCATTCCGGGTGATGTACAGAGTACATTCTTGTTTCCAAATGTACCGACTGATACTTTTAGTAATATTATAAAAACTAATGTTTGCTAAAACTATGGCTTTAGTTAAAGCATATTACCTGTACTGTCACAACATTTAGTATTTGTGGTATAGTAGAAAGTTTACTAAATTTAAAACCAAAGGAGTTGGATGGGGTTTCAAGATGGTGGCATAGGAAAACCCTGAACTCACTTTCGCCTTTGGACACAACAAACTTACAATTGTTTATTGAATATATTCTCAAAGAACTTGAGAACTAGACAAACAGTGCCTCTACAACAAAAGACAAGAGAGGCACATTGAGAAGGGTAGGAGAGGCAGAGGACTTCACCCCAGATGCAGTGACATCACAATCAGTAGACATCTCAAAAATATAAAACTCTTTCTTGAGTGAAGAGATTGTGCCCCATATCACACACCTGAACCCTGGGGGCCAGCACCAGAAAGATAAGCCCCAGAACATCTGATTTTGAAAATCAGTGGGGATTAAGACCAGAAGAATCATACAATTTATAGGGAATGAAGATCCTGCTCTTAAAGGTCTCACATGCAAACCCACTCCATGGCAAAAACAACAGATGAAAAGTGCCTAGACAATAAGTGAGGGAGACTCACATACTAATACTAAAGTAGCTCCTGAAGAGGCAGGGTCCTGCAGGGACTTTATCTAGGGATGGAAATGCTGCAAATACAATTTTTGCAATCTCATCTTAACTTGCTGGTAAAAGAGATGACAGACACCATTTACAGTGCCCTCCCTTTAGCCTGTTAGCACCTCCCTCTGCCTACCCTATCCCATAACCCAGCTCAGGGAGCACCCCCACACCCTGTGTAGAGACCCAGCCACAACTAAGATGGGCAAGCAACTTGAATTCCTCTCTTCCCATGCAGTAGCTGAGCAACAAGTGGGTCAGATAAGGGCCCTGAGCTCTGCCCTCCTGATGCCACAGCCACAGCTGTTTAGTTGGTGGACACATGAAGCACACACGTAAGGGATGCCCACAGAGTGTCTGGCTGTGGTAGCTGGGGGAAGATGGTACTTCTGGGTTATGTGGAACACTTTCTACACAAGACCATTCCTCCAAGACTGAGGGAGGGAGCCATTTTGCCTAATACATATAGACAAACAGAGAGACAGGCAAAATGAGGAGACAGATGAATATGGTCCAAACAAAAGAACAAGGCAAATCCCCAGAAAAAGACCTTAAATATGCTTACCGATCTCAGGAGAAAGAGGACAGAGAAAGGTCCATAAAAATTACTTAAAGACATAATGACTGAAAACTTCCCTAATCTGGGACAAGTCCAGGAAATCCACAGAGTCCCAGTTAAAATGAACCCAAAAGAAACACACCAAGGCACATTAAAACTAAAATGGTAAAAGATAAGGATAAAGAATGAATCTTAAAAGCAGCAAGAGAAAAATATGTATTACATACAAAGGAAACCCCATAAGATCATCATATATCTCAGCAGAAACTTTATGGATCAGAAAGGAGTGGCATTATATATTCAAAGTGGTGAAAGGGAAAAACCTGCCAACCAGGATACTCAGCAAGGTTATTATTCAGAATTGGAGGAGAGATTAAGACTTTTCCACATAAGCAAAAGCTAATTAAAGGAGTTTATCACGACTAAGCCAGGCTTAAAATAAATGTTAAAGGAAATTCTCTAAACTGAAAGGAAAAGGCACTAATTAAGAAAACATATGAAAGTAAAAATCTCACTGGAAAAGGTAAATAAATAATAAATGTAGTGGATCAACCACTTAGAAAGTGATTATGAAGGGTAAAAGAGAAAAGTATTAAAATTCATTAAAAATACAATATTAATTAGCGGATATGTAAAAGATGCAAAACTATCATCAAAAGTATAAAACTATTGGGTGGGTAGGTAAAAAAAAGCTTTCAAATGTTTTCAAAATTGTTAGTGTCAACTTGAGGTTATGTACATACGATGTTACATGTGAGCCTTATTAACTACAAAGAAAAAACTTACAGTAAAAACAAAGAATAAGAAGAGAAGGAATCTAAAACATAACACTAAAGAAAATCACAAGGAAAGAAAGAGAAGAAAAGGAACAGAGGAACTATAAAAAGAGTAAGAAAACAATTAACAAAATGGCAGTAAGTACACACCCATCAATAATTACTTGAAAAGTAATGGACTAAATTCTCCAATCAAAAAACATAGAGTGGAGGGAATTCAAGATGGTGGCGTGAGAGGTGAGACGGAGAGCTCCTCCCAAAACCACAAAGAATACAAAAATATGGTTAATAAATACAACTAACCTTCAGACAGTGACAAGAAAGAAGGCTGAACCAGACTGCATACAGACCTCATGAACAGAGCAGACCTCAAGAAACAGGGTAACGTATGAAAGCCGTAATCCAGCTGGACCCAAGCCCTTCCCCCACCCAAGCTCACCAGCAGGAGGAAGAGAAACAGAGTGGGAGAGGGGGCGGAAGCCTTGGACTGCTGAACACCTAGCCCTGCACATCTGCTTTGTGAACAGAACCCTATAATGTGTGATGCTCTGGGCATTGGGGAGCTCGGACAGGCGAAGTGCTTGGGAAATTGACATTCCGGCTGTTCGTGGAGGAGGGGATCCACACCTGGCTGCTCTGTGCCGGAAGAAAGGCAGGGAGCCTGAGATGCTACCTAGCAGTGAGAGGGCTGCTGAAGGGGCGGGGTTTGCACGGAGCTTGCTGTGCGGGAGAAGGGAGAGGTGGACAAGGTTGTCTGGGTGCACTCTGCCCAGCTGGTTGGGAACTTTGAGGAGCCTCAGGTGCTCCACCCCCTGACCACCTACTCAACTCCGAGGCCCCCCACTGTGACACAGACTGTCAAGCCTTTCTACTGGCCTGCAGGAACCTGTTCGCAAACCCACAGTCACTGCGCAGGCGTCAGACAAGCCAGAGGGTGGCCCTGCCTACAACAGCCAGAGACGCAAAGCACAGAAGTTTACCCAGGTGTGCTTGGCCCACTACCTCTGACACTGGAGAAAGGCACCGCAGACGGGAAGCAGGAAACAGATCTTTCCTCCCCCAGGCACTAGCTCCACTCCCCTACATCCCCCAATCTCACTCTAGGGGCTGAGCAGCTCCAGAGACTGGAGTTTCTGCACACTAGTGGGCACCACACAGAAATATGAAACGTCAAAAGAACATGGTTCAGACCAAAATCTCACTAACCCCAGAAAAAAGGGCAAAATGAAACCGAACTCACAAATCTTCCAGAAAGAGAGTTCAAAGTAAATGTTATAAACATGCTATGGAGGTACAGAAAAATATTCAAGAACTCAGGAATGAATTTAAGATGGAGATTCAATCATTAAGAAATACCATATCTGAAATGAAACATAGAGTGCAGGGATTTAAAAGCAGATTAGATGTAGTAGAAGAGATGGTAAATGGAATAAAAATTAGAGAAGAGGAATACAAAGAGGCTGATGCACAGAAAGAAAAAATGATCTAAGAATGAAAGAATATTGAGAGAACTATGTGACATATCCAAACAGAACAATATTCACATAATAGGGGTACCAGAAGAAGAAGAGAAAAAGGGATAGAAAGTGTCATTGAGGAGAGGATTGCTGAAAACTTCCCCAATCTGGGGAAGGAAATAGTCTCTCAAACCATGGAGGTGCAGAGATCTTCCAACACAAGGGACCCAAGGAAGACAACATCAAGACATATAATAATTAAAATGGCAAAGATCAAGGATAAAGACAGACTTTTAAAAGCAGGTAGAGAGAGACAAAAGATCACATACAAAGGAAAACCCATCACGCTATCATCAGACTTCTCAACAGAAATCTTACAGGCCAAAAGAAAGTGGCATGATATATTTAATGCAATGAAGCAGAAGGGCCTTGAACCAAGAATACTCTACCTGAAAAGGTTATCATTTAAATTTGAAGGAGGGATTAAACAATTTACAGATAACAAAAGCTGAGAGAATTTACCTCCCACAAACTACCTCTACAGGGCATTTAGGAGGGACTCCTATAGATGGAAGTATTCCTAAGACTAACAGATGTCATCCAAGGGAAGACAAAGAGTACAGAATATGATTTATAACAACAAAGAATGGAGGAGGAAGAAAAAGGAGGGGAAAAAAAAAGACCCTTTACGTTTTGTTTCTAATAGTATACGAAGTAAGTTAAATTAGACTGTTAGATAGCAAGGGAATTGCCCTTGAATCTTTGGTAACCACAAATCTAAAGCCTGCAGTGGCAATAAGTACATACCTATCGATAATCACCCTAAATGTAAATGGTCCGAATGCACCAATCAAAAGACATACAGTTACTGAAAGGATTAAAAAAACAAGACCCATCTACATGCTGCCTACAAGAGACTCACTTCAAACTCAAAGACTGCACAGACTGAAAGTAAAGGGATGGAAAAAGATATTTCATGCAACTAATAGTGAGAAAAAAGCAGGAGTTGCACTCCTTGTATCAGAGAAAATAGACTTCAAAACAAAGAAAGTCACAAGAGACAAAGAAGGACATTACATAATGCTAAAAGGGTCAGTCCAACAAGAGGATATAACTATTATAAATATCTATGCACCCAACACAGGATCACCTACATATGTGAAACAAATACTAACAGAATTAAAGAGGGAAATAGAATGCAATGCATTCATTTTAGGAGACTTCAACACACCACTCACTCCGAAGGACAGCTCAACCAGACAGAAAATAAGTAAAGAGGCAGAGGCACTGAACAACATATTAAAACAGTGGGCCTAATGGACATCTACAGAACACTCCATGCAAAAGGAACAGAATACACATTCTTCCCAAGTGCACATGGAATATTTTCCAGAACAAATCATATATTAGGCCACAAAAACAACATCAATAAATTCAAAAAAATTGAAATTGTACCAACCAGCTTCTCAGATCACAAAGGCATGAAACTAGAAATAAATTACACAAAGAAAATGAAAAAGCCCACAAACACATGGAGGCTTAATAACATGCTCCTAAATAACCAATGGATCGATTACAAAATAAAAACAGAGATCAAGCAATATATGGAGACAAATGACAACAATAATTCAACACCACAAAATCTGTGGGATGCCGCGAAGGCCTTACTAAGAGGGAAATACATTGCAATACAGGCCTACCTCAGGAAAGAAGAACAATCCCAAATGAACAGTCTAAACTCACAGATAATGAAACTAGAAAAGGAAAAACAAATGAGGCCCGAATTCAGTAGAAGGAGAGACATAATAAAGATTAAAGAAGAAATAAATAAATTTGAGAAGAATAAAACAATAGAAAGAATCAATGAAAGCAGGAGCTGCTTCTTTGAGAAAATAAACAAAATAGATAAAGCCCTAGCCAGACTTAACAAGAGAAAAAGAGAGTCTACACACATAAACAGAATCAGAAATGAGAAAATAAAAATCACTATGGATACCACAGAAATACAAAGGATTATGAGAGAATACTATGAAGAAGTATATTGTAACAAACTGGATAACCTAGAAGAAATGGACAACTTTCTAGAAAAATACAACCTTCCAAGGCTGACCCAGGACGAAATGGAAAATCTGAATAGACCAGTTACCAGCAAAGAAATTGAATGGGTAATCAAAAAACTACCTAAGCACAAAACTCCTGGACCAGATGGTTTCACTGCTGAATTTTATCAAACATTTAGTGAAGACCTAATACCCATCCTCCTTAAAGTTTTCCAAAAAGTAGAAGAAGAGGAGGGAATACTCCCAAACTCATTCTGTGAGGCCAACATCACTCTAATACCAAAACCAGGCAAAGACACCACATTAAAAGAAAATTACAGACCAATATCCCTGATGAACATAGATGCAAAAATATTCAACAAAATATAGCAAACCGAATTCAAAAATACATCAAAAAGATCATCCATCATGATCAAGTGGGATTTATTCCAGGGATACAAGAATGGTAAAATATTAGAAAATCCATCAATATCACCCACCAACACATCAACAAAAAGAAGGACAAAAACCACATGATCAACTCCATAGATGCCGAAAAAACATTTGACAAAATTCAACATCCATTCATGATAAAAACTCTCAGTAAAATGGGTATAGAGGGCAAGTACCTCAACATAATACAGGCCATATATGACAAACGCACAGCCAGCATCATACTTAAGGGTGAAAAGCTGAAAGCCTTTCCTTTAAGAGGGGGAACAAGACAAGTATACCCACTCTCCCCACTTTTATTCAACATAGTTCTGGAGGTCCTTGCCACAGCAATTAGACAACAGAAAGAAATAAATGGCATCCAGATTGGTAAGGAAGAAGTTAAACTGTCACTGTTTGCAAATGATGTGATATTGTACATAAAAAACCCTAAAGAAGCCACTCCAAAACTACTAAATCTAATATCTGAATTCAGCAAAGTTTTGGGATACAAAATTAATAAACAGAAATCTTTTGCATTCCTATACACTAATGATGAACTAGCAGAAAGAGAAATCGGGAAATCAATTCCATTCACAATTGCATCAGAAAGAATAAAATACCTAGGAATAAACCTAACCAAGGAAGTGAAAGACCTATACTTTGAAAACTACAAGACACTCATGAGAGAAATTAAAGAAGATAACGGTAAAAGGAAACACATCCCATGCTCGTGGTTAGGAAGAATGAATATTGTTAAAATGGCCATCCTGCCTAAAGCATTCTACAGATTCAATGCAATTCCTATCAAAATTCCAACAGCACTCTTCAGTGAACTGAGCAAATCGCTCTAAAGTTCATATGGAACCACAAAAGATCCCGAATAGCCAAAGCAATCCTGAGAAGGAAGGATAAAGCTGGGGGGGCTACACTCCCCAACGTCAAGCTGTACTACAAAGCCACAGTAATCAAGGCAATTTAGTACTGGCACAAGGACAGAACAACAGACCAGTGGAACAGACTAGAGAGTCCAGATATAAACCCAAGCATATATGGTCAATTAATATACGATAAAGGAGCCATGGACATACAATGGGGAAATGACAGCCTCTTCTACAGCTGGTGTTGGCAAAACTGGAGAGTTACATGTAAGAGAATGAATCTGGATTATTGTTTAACCCCATATACAAAAGTAAACTCGAAATGGATGAAAGAGCTGAATGTATGTCATGAAAGCATAAAACTCTTAGAAGACAACATAGGGAAAAAACTGTTAGAAGAAAACATAGAGTATAAACATGAACAACCTCTTGAACGCATCTCCTCAAGCAACGGAAACAAAAGCAAAAATGAACACATGGGACTACAAACTAAAAAGCTTCTGTATTGCAACGTACACCATCAATAGAACAAAAGACATCCTACAGTATGGGAGAATATATTTGTAAACGACATATCTGACAAGAGGTTAACACCCAAAATATATAACGAACTCACACACCTCAACACCCAAAAAACAAATAACCCGATTAAAAAATGGGCGGGGGGATATGAAGAGACAATTCTCCAAAGAAGAAATTCAGATGGCCAACAGGCACATGAAAAGATGCTCCATATCACTAATCATCAGGGAAATGCAAATTAAAACCACAATGACATACCAGCTCACACCAGTAATGATGGCCAGCATCGAAAAGACTAAGAACAACAAATGCTGGCAAGGATGCGGAGAAAGGGGAACCCTTCTACAGTTCTGGTGGGAATGTAAGGTAGTTCAACCATTGTCGAACGCAATATGGAGGTTCCTCAAAAAACTAAAAATAGAAATACCATTTGACCCGGGAATCCCACTCCTTGGAATTTACCCAAAGAATACAAGTTCTTAGATTAAAAAAGACATGCACCCCATATGTTTATGCAACTGTATTTACAATAGCCAAGGAATGGAAGCAACCTAAGTGTCCATCAGTAGATGAATGGATAAAGAAGATGTGGTACACAATGGAATACTATTCAGCCATAAGAAAGAAAGAAATCCTACTATTTGCAACACAATGGATGGAGCTGAAGGACAATATGCTCAGTGAAATAAGCCAGGTAGAGAAAGAGAAGTGCCAAATGATTTCCCTCATTTGTGTAGTATAACAACAAAGCAAACTGAATGAACAAAATAGCAGCTGACTCACAGATTCCAAGAAGGGACTAGTGGTTACCAAAGGGGCGGGTTGTGGGAGGGCAGGTGGGGAGGGAGGGGGAGGAGGATTGAGGGGGTCTTATGTTTAGTACACATGGTGTGGGGGTTCATGGGGAAGACAGTGTAGTATAGAGAAGACAAATAGTGAATCTGTGGCATCTTACTACACTGATGGACAGTGACTCCATTGGGGTATGGGTGGCGACCTGATAACATGGGTAAATGTAATAACCACATTGTTTTTTCATGTGAAACTTTCATAAGAGTGTATATCAATAATACCTTAATGAAAATAAATAAATAAAGACAGAAGACAAAGAAGAACATACATGATATAGGGGTCATTCCAACAAAAGGATATATTTGCAAAGATATACACCCAACCTAGGAGCACCTAAATATATAAAGCAAATTTAACAAAGACAGAAATAGCAGCATAATAATAGCAGGGTATTTTAATATCCCACTTAAATCAATGGATAAGATTAATTCAAGCAGAAGATCAACAAGGAAATACTGACCTTAAATGACACTTGGGCTTAATAGATATATACAGAACATTCTATCCAAAACCAAGAGAATATATATTCTTTTCAAGTGTGCATGGAACATTCCTGGGATAGATCATGTTAGGCCGCAAAACAAGTCTCAATAAATTTAAGAAGATTGAAATAATAGCAAGCATCTTTTCCAAGAACAGTTTTATGAAAGAAATCAATTACAAGACGAAAACTGGATTAAACATAAACATGTGGGACTAAATAACATGAGTCAATGAAGATATCAAAGAGGAAATCTTATGACAAATGAAAATGGAAAGACAGTGTTCTAAAATCTTTGGGATGCAGCAAAAGCAGCTATAAGAGTGAAGTCCTTAGTGATAGATACAAATTCAGTATACAGGAATCTGTTGCATTTCTATACATTGATGAACTATCAGAACAAGAAACTTAAAATAATCCCATTTACAATTCATCAAAAAGAATAAAATACCTAGTAATAAATTTAACCTTGGAGGTAAAAGACCTGTACTTTAAAAACTATAAGTCACAGACGAACGAAATTAAAGATGATACAAATAGATGGAAAGATGTACTGTGCTCATGGATTGGAAGAATTAATATTGTTAAAATGTCCATACTGATTCAGTGTAATACCTATCAAAATACCAATGGCATTTTTCACAGAACTAGAACAAATAATTCTAACCTTTGTATGGAACCACAAAAGATCCTGAATGGCTAAAGCACTGTTGAGAAAGAGGAACAAACCTGGATTTCAAACTATACTACAGAACTGTAGTAATCAAAACAATGTGATACTGGCACAAAAACAAATACATAGATCAATGGAACAGAATAGAGGGCTCAGAAGAAAACCTATAGTTACACAGTCAATTAATATATGACAAAAGAGGCAAGAAAATACAATGGGGAATAGACGGTCTCTTTAATAAATTGTGTTGGGACAACTGGGCAGCTATATACAAAAGAATGAAAGTGGATACTTATACTATATACAAAAGTAAACTAAAGATTGATTGAAGACTTAAATGTAAGGCCTGAAACCATAAAACTCCTAGAAGAAAACAGGCAGTAAGCTTTTTGACATTGGTATTAGCAATATTTTTTTGGATATGTCTCTGCAGGCAAGGGCAACAAACGCAGAAATAAATGGTATTACATCAAACTAAAAAGCTTTTACACAGTGAAAGGAACTATCAAGACAAAAAGGCAACCAACCTACTGAATGGGAGGAGATACTTGCAAACTGTATCTTTGATGAGGGGTTGATACCCAAGATATATAAAGAATTCATACAACTGAATAACAAGAAAACAAACAGCCTGATTAAAAAGTGGACAAAGAACCTGAATAGACATTTTCTCAATGAAGACACATAGAGATGGTGAACAGGCACATGAAAAGATAGTCAACATCACTAATCATCAGGGAAATGCAAATCAAAACCACAGTAAGATACCACCTCAAACCTGTCAGAATGGCTACTATCAAAAACACAATACAAGTGTTGGCGAAGATGTGGAGAAAAGGAACCTTCATGCACTGTTGGTGGGAGTGTGAATTGGTGCAGTCACCGTAGAAAACAGTATTGGGGTTCCTCCAAAAATCAAAATAGAACTAACATAATATCTAGCAATTCCACTTCTGGTTATTTATACAAAGAATATGAAAACTAATTTGAAAAGATATATGTAATCCTGTGCTCATTGCAGCCTTATTTACAGTAGCCAGGATAGGCAAATGTCCATCAGTGAATGAATGGATAAAGCATATGTGACATATATATGTATACACACACAAAGGAATATTATCTGTAAGAAAGAATGAAATCCTGCCATTTGTAACAACATGGATGGACCTAGAAGATATTATGCTAAGTGAAATAAGTCAGGCAGCAAAGACAAATACTGTTTATTTTACTTATATGTGGAATCTAAAAAATAAAAGACTCGTGATACAGAGAACAAACTGGTGGTTGTCAGTGGGGAGGGGAGTTTGGTGACCAGTGAAATAAGGGGATTAAGAGGTACAAAATAAACAGTTATAAAATAAGTCACTGGGATGTAATATACAGCATAGGGAATATAGTCAATAACATTGTAATAACTTTGTATGGTGACATACAGTAGCTAGATTTATTGTGGTGCCCATTTCATAATGTATAAAAATGTCTAATCACTATCTTGTATACTGAAAATAATATAATAATGTATGTCAATTACAATTCAACGAAAAAGAGAGAGAAAAATCAAAGGACTGGAGTTAAGAAGCCTGCCTTTTACTAAGTGTGCATAACCTTGGACTACTCGCTAAGCCTGCCCAAGTGTGCACTTTCTCTTTTATAAAATGGAAATAATATCTACCCCATAGAGTTGTTGTCATAGTTAAGTGAGAGAATGTTTATAAAGCACAGTGTAATTACTGCCATATCACGGACAATTCATGCAACTGCAATGCCATGTCTTGAATTCATTATAAATCCTGAGGTCGTCCTAATATAGGAGACATTGTCTGATAGATGGGACCTACTTCCAGCTTCAAATCAAGAGTGTGGGTAAAGTCCTCCATTCTTATACAACTCAATTTAGCTATAATCTTGCCTGAAAATTTCATAATACAGGCAGAGATCTGTTTGAGAAAAGAGCCATAGGTAGTCATACTTCGTATTTTTTTTTGCTATCATTAATGTACAATTACATGAACAGCATTGTGGTTACTAGACTCCGCCTATTATCAAGTCCCCACCACATGCCCCATTACAGTCACTGTCCATCAGTGTAGTTTAAGATGCTATAGAGTGACTACTTGTCTTCTCTGTGCCATACTGCCTTGCCTGTGCCCCCCTTCACCTACCTTATACGTGCTAATTGTGATGCCCCTTTTTCCCCCTTGTCCCTCCCTTCCCATCCATCCTCCCCAGTACCTTTCTCTTTGGTAACTGTTAGTCCATTCTTGGGTTCTGTGAGTCTGCTGCTGTTTTGTTCCTTCAGTTTTTCCTTTGTTCTTATACTCCACAGATGAGTGAAATCATTTGATACTTGTCTTTCTCCGCCTGGCTTATTTCACTGAGCATAATACCCTCTAGCTCCACCCATGTTGTTGCAAATGGTAGGATTTGTTTTCTTCTCATGGCTGAATAATATTCCATTGTGTATACATACCACATCTTCTTTATCCATTCATGTACTGATGGACACTTAGGTTGTTTCCATTTCTTGGCTATTGTAAATAGTGCTGCAATAAACATAGCGGTGGATATGTCTATTTCAAACTGGGCTGCTGCAGTCTTAGGGTAAATTCCTAGGAGTGGAATTCCTGAGTCAAATGGTATTTCTATTTTTAGTTTTTTGACGAACCTCCATACTGCTTTCCACAATGGTTGAACTAGTTTACATTTCCACCAGCAATGTAGGCGGGTTTCCCTTTCTCCACATCCTCGCCACCATTTGTTGTTTGTCTTTTGGATGGTAGCCATCCTTACTGGTGTGAGGTGATATCTCATTGTGGTTTTAATTTGCATTTCTCTGATGATTAGCGATGTGGAGCATCTTTTCATGTGCCTGTTGGCCATCTGAATTTCTTCTTTGGAGAAGTGTCTGGTCAGCTTCTCTGCCCATTTTTTAATTGGCTTATTTGCTTTTTGTTTGTTGAGGTGCATGAGCTCTTCATATAATTTGGATGTCAACCCCTTATCGGATATGTTATTTATGAATATATTCTCCCATACTATAGGATGTCTTTTTGTTCTACTGATGGTGTCCTTTGCTGTACAGAAGCTTTTAATTTTGGTATAGTCCCACTTACTCATTTTTGCTTTTGTTTCCCTTGTCCAGGGAGATATGTTCATGAAGATATACTTTGTATTTTAGGGCCTCTTCCAAAAAGAGAAGACTTAAACACAATTTGGCAAACAGAGGACATAGTTTGGCCTTTTAAATGAGCAGCAATGTGAAATACAGCAGTATTAATCCACAGGAGACTTGCAGTAATTAGAAAATGTATTTCAGCTAATCTACTCTCAAAGACACATTGATTATTTGCTTTGATAAATTCCATTTAACTCCTAACCTGGCATTTGTTCTGTGTATGTGTTTTGTGTTTTATAGTTGCTGTTTTAGGATATGCCTGTGTAGTGTTTTGAGTAAAAAAAGGTTGAGAGAGCATTTGCCATTTTGTAAAACCTACCCTGTTTGAGGCAGTCACTGGAGTATTGTTTTCAAGTACATAACATTGGATCTCTGAACTCTAGTTAGAACTATTTGTATGGTGCCTTTTAAATTTTTTATCTTTGAAGAAATGTAGTTTTTTATGTTCCTTTCCAACCATTTCTACAAAGGGAGACTCTTGGTAAAATTTTTAAACCTGATTTTTAAAGAGATGAAGTAATATTGGCTTTTTTTTTTAACTTTGAAAGCTCCAGATTGAGGCAGTCTGCTCATATTCATATTTCATTTAAGCAGAAAAGTGAATGTTTAAATCTTTCTACTTGGTTTAAAGTAAAGCAGATCTGAGTGGCTAAGGGCAGAATACTGTTACAATCCCGAAAAAACTGAATGTATGGGTTTCCATCAAACTCATTTAATTTCAACTTCATATGTAACATATATGTATATTTTATACGACCAATTTGAGATGTCTTGGTACCTGCATCTGGATATGTACCTGCCATTCTGGGGGGAAGCGGGTTTTCCAACCAGGGCAAATTATGAATTCAATAAGACCAAAGGAAAACAAAGGTGAGAGTTTGGGGAAAGATTTTTTATTTCTCACAGCTCAGTCTCTGCCCCTTTCCCCAGGCGTTCCTATCTCTCCAGCCAGCGCTCCCCACCCCCTCTGGCTGGCTTAGCTCCCCAAGCTGGGTCCCTCTGGTCAGGGCACATGCCCTGCTTTCCCCTCTCAACCCCCCCTTCTCCGGGAGGAACTCAATGGGTTGGTCCCTGGTGACTGACGGGGACCAATTATGTACCAGGAGCAGAGGGAAAGAGAATGGCCTTACTCTCCACCCCTTAACCCCAGACAGGCAGTCCCTTGAGGGACCTGTGAGCCTCCTCTGTAAATATCACATTGATGTGCAAACAGACCCTTATGTGCATATCACTGTCAAGGCCAGGAGAGAAATTCTGGTTAAAAACTTATGTTTACCGAACAGTATCCCTGTATGAAGATGGTATTGGAATTTTGCAAGAAATTTACCCCAACTTCCTAGGCTAGCCAGCACTTGAGTTAGAAGTTGGGTAAAAATTCTAACTTTATAGCTAGTGCTAAATGCAAAAACGAAACCAACAGGTATCAATGAAAAGAAACTTTCTCAATACATTATCTCCAGAAGAATTATATCAAGCTTTCCTTAAGATAGTAATAGTTGTCATTTTAAAGTAGAATTTATATGTGATAGTTGGCTCTTTCTAGTTTGAAGATTTAGTGATTACTTAGTAATAATGATATAGTAATAGTGTTAATAGTAATATCTGTTGTATTTTGAGCAGCTCAAATGCATTGTGTTATTTAGTAATCATAACAATCCTACTAGCTGCAGGTATTTAGCTCCATTTTACACATGAGGAAATTAAGCCTTTCAGAAGTTATGTAACTTGCCCCAGAACACAGATGGTAAGTGGAAGACTCAGGATCAGAGCCCATGTCTCTCTGATCTTACTTATTTAGTTAAAATGGTGAGTGAATAAATGTAGTGATTTCTTATACTTGCTCATTTTCAACTTTTTTGAGTTGAGATCTTATTTTCTATCATCCTTGTTTCCTAGTATAAATATTAAGGTTATAAATATTTTTCTAAGTAGCACTTTAGCTGCATCCTTAGGTTCTGATATACTCCTCTTTTTGGTGTTTTGTTCCAGATGTTTTTAAATTTCCTTTTTTTTTTTGGACTCATTATTTAGATGTTTATCTTTGAAAAGTGTGTTTGTAAGGACAGATTTTTCAAGTCCTTCTAGAGTTTTAAGAAAAAATGTAACTAGCTAGAGAACAAAGTTTGAAAGAGAATTTCTTTCCTGAGTGTCAATTTATTGTATTAAACCAGTAGTTCCATCTGCTTTTGGCTTTCCTCTAATGGTCTGTACTACCTGAAATTTGATGGGTTTTGTTATCTAGTTGTGACACTCGATTGTCTACTCTCATCTTAGCGCTGTCACACTGCTGACTTTTCTTTTTGGTTCTCTCTGAGTTTAAAACAACCTGTGAATGATCTTGTTCTAAGCTAGTACAAGCCAAGCAGACACATGAGACTAATGTGATCTATCTCTAGATCTACTGTCAAACCATGCACTGCAGTGTCCTCATATAGCTTACAAGAAGGCTCTTTTGGGCATGTTCTAAAGTTATCTTGGATCTGTGCTGTCCAACACAGAAACCCTACATGTGGCTATGGAGCATTTGAAATTTGGCTAGTCTGAATTGATATTTATATCATTAAAATTGGTTTCACCTGTTTCTTCTTATGTAATATAGCTAATAGAAAGTTTGAGATTAAATTTGTGGCTCACATGTTTATGTTGTATATATCTTTTGAATTTAACAACAGTGTTAGGCAGAAATCACTATATGCAAGTAAGAGACAACTTTCTCCTTAGCTTCTGCCCTAAAATACTCTGGAGAGCAAGACTCAGATAATACCTCTTGGAATTCCAGCTTTTCTGCACAAAGTTGGGGTAAAGGAGTGATGTTAATTCATTCTTTCTGAAGAAAGCAGCCAAAACCAAAGCCATCCACCATAGAACACTCTTACCACGTTGAGTCTACAGATTGGTTAGATGCCTCTAAGAGTATTAAGATTTCAGGACTTCCAGGAAGATGGCGGCGTGAGCAGGGCGGGAGAAATCTCCTCCCAACACTATATTTATCTATGAAAATACAGCAAATACAACTATTCCTAAAAGAGAGACCAGAATACACAGGACAGTGCACAGCGTGCAGCTACACCTGAGAGAACTCGGCACCCCGCGAGGCGGAGCTATAAAGGGCCCTGCAGAGCGGCGCAGCCACGGCTGTGGAATAATGGAGCAACAGCGCCACCTACAGCATCACCACAGAATCCACTCCTGGTGGGCGTTTTTTGTTTGTTGTTTTTTTTTCTTCTCTTTATTTTTTCTTTTCTTTCTTTTATTTTTTCTCTTTTTCTTTCTTTCTTTTTCTTTCTTTCTTTCTTTTTTTTTTTCCTTTTTAAAGTCATAAAGAGCCCAGCAGACATACATGGCAACTACCAGCAACCACTTCTATAGCCATGAAAACACAGAGGAATATGGTCCAGACTAAAATCAACCACCAGACAACCCCAGAGAGGGAGCCTGAAGGGATGGACATGCACAGTCTTCCTGAAAAAGAATTCAGAATAAAAGTCAGAACCATGCTGACGGATCTACAGAGAAATGTGCAAGAGCTGAGGGAGGAAGTGAGGGAAGTGAGGAAAGACAATGCAGAAATCAGACAAGCCATCGACGGGCTTAACAGCAGACTGGATGAGATGCAAGAGACTGTTAATGGAATAGAAATCAGAGAACAGGAATACAGAGAAGCTTAGGCAGAGAGAGATAAAAGGATCGCTAGGAATGAAAGAATATTAAGAGAACTGTGTGACCAATACAAATGGAACAATATTCGCATTATAGGAGTACCAGAGGAAGAAGAGAGAGAAAAAGGGATAGAAAGTGTCTTTGAAGAAATAATTGCTGAAAACTTTCCCACATTGGGGAAGGAAATAGTCTCGTAGTCCACGGAAGCCCACAGATCTCCCAACACAAGGGACCCAAGGAAGACAACACCAAGACACATAATAATTAAATTGGCAAATATCAAAGATAAGGACAGAGTATTAAAGGCAGCTAGAGAGAGAAAAAATATCACCTACAAAGGAAAACTCATCAGATTATCATCAGACTTCTCAAAAGAAACCTTACAGGCCAGAAGAGAATGGCATGATATATCTAACGTAATGAAACAGAAGGGCCTTGAACCAAGAATATTGTATCCAGCACGATTATCATTTAAATATGACGGAGGGATTAAACAATTTCCAGACAAACGAAAGTTGAAAGAGTTTACCTCTCATAAACCACCACTACAGGATATCTTAAACGGACTGCTCTAGAGGGAAGCACCCCTAAGGCTAAAAAGATGTCACCAGAGAAAATAAAATCATAGCAAAGAAAGCAGACCATCCAAATACTAACTAAAAGCAAAGAATAAAACACCTAATATATAAAGAATGGAGGAGGAAGAATAAGAAGGGAGAGATAAAGAAACATCAGATGGTGTTCACAATAACTTAAGAAGAAAGTTAAGTTAAATTGTTAGATAGTAAAGATGCAACCCTTGAACCTTTGGTAACCACGAATCTAAAGCCAGCAATGGCAATAACTACATATCTATCAATAATCACCCTAAATGTAAATGGACTGAATGCACCAATCAAAAGACACAGAGTAACAGAATGGATAAAAAAGCAAGACCCATCTATATGCTGCTTACAAGAGACTCACCTCAAACCCAAAGATAGACACAGACTAAGAGTGAAGGGATGGAAAAAGATATTTCATGTAAACAACAAAGAGAAAAAAGCAGGTGTTGCGGTACTTGTGTCAGACAAAATAGACTTCAAAACGAAGAAAGTAGCAAGAAATAAAGAAGGACATTACATAATGATAAAGGGGTCAGTCCAACAAGAAGATATAACCATTATAAATATATATGCACCCAACACAGGATCACCTACATATGTGAAACATATTAACAGAATTAAAGGGGGAAATGGAACGCAATGCATTCATTTTAAGAGACGTCAACACACCACTCACTCCAAAGGACAGATCAACCAGGCAGAGGATAAGTAAAGACACAGAGGCACTGAACAACACACTAGAACAGATGGACCTAACTTATCTACAGAACTCTGCACCCAAAAGCAGCAGGATACACATTCTTCTCAAGTGCACATGGAACATTTTCCAGAGTAGACCACATACTAGGCCACAAAAAGAACCTCAGTAAATTCAAAAAGATTGAAATTGTACCAACCAACTTCTCAGATCACAAAGGTATAAAACTAGAAATAAATTTTAGAAAGAAATCAAAAAGGCTCACAAATACATGGAGACTTAACAACATTCTCCTAATTAATCAATGGGTTAACCACCAAATCAAAACAGAAATCAAAGAATATATGGACACTAATGGCAACAACAACACAAAGCCACAACTTCTGTGGGACGCAGCGAAGGCAGTTCTAAGAGGAAAGTATATAGCAATTCAGGCCTATTTAAAGAAGGAAGAACATTCCCAAAGGAATAGTCTAAAGAGACAATTACTGAAATTGGGAAAAGAAGAACAAATGAGGCCCAAAGTCACCAGAAGGAGGGACATAATAAAGATCAGAGAAGAAATAAATAAAATTGAGAAGAATAAAACAATAGAAAAAAATCAATGAAACCAAGAGCTGGTTCTTTGAAAAAATAAACAAAATAGATAAACCCCTAGCCAGACTCATTAAGAGAAAAAGAGAATCTACACACATAAACAGAATCAGAAATGAGAAAGGCAAGTAATGACGGACCCCACAAAAATACAAAGAATTATAAGAGGATATGATGAGAATCTACATGCTAACAAGCTGGAAAACCTAGAAGAAATGGACAACTTCTTAAAAAAATACAGCCTTCCAAGACTGACCAAGCAAGAAACAGAAAAACTAAACAGACCAATCACCAGCAACGAAATTGAAGCATTAATCAAAAAACTACCCAAGAACAAAACCCCCGGACCAGATGGATTCACCTCTGAATTCTACCAGACATATAGAGAAGAAATAACACCCATTCTCCTTAAAGTTTTCCAAAAAATAGAAGAGGAGGGAATACTTCCAAACTCATTCTATGAAGCCAGCATCACTCTAATACCAAAAACCGGGCAAAGACCTCACTAGAAAAGAAAATTACAGACCAATATCCCTGATGAACATAGATGCAAAAATACTCAACAAAATATTAGCAAACTGAATTAAAAAATACATCAAGAGGATCATAGACCATGATCAAGTGGGATTCATCCCAAGGATGCAAGGATGGTACAACATTCGAAAATCCATCAACATCATCCACCACATCAACAAAAAGAAGAACAAAAACCACATGATCATCTCCATAGATGCTGAAAAAGCATTTGACAAAATTCAGCATCCATTCATGATTAAAACTCTCAACAAAATGGGTATAGACGGCAAGTACCTCAACATCATAAAGGCTATATATGACAAACCCACAGCTAACATTATACTTAACAGCAAGAAGCTGAAAGCTTTTCGTCTAAGATCGGGAACAAGACAGGGATGCCCACTCTCTCCACTGTTATTCAACATAGTACTGGAGGTCCTAGCCACGGCAATCAGACAAAACAAAGACATACGAGGCATCCAGATTGGTAAAGAAGAAGTCAAATTGTCACTATTTGCAGATGACATAATACTGTACATAAAAAACCCTAAAGACTCCACTCCAAAACTACTAGAACTAATATCTGAATTCAGCAAAGTTGCAGGATACAAAATTAACACACAGAAATCTGTTGCTTTCCTGTACACTAACGATGAACTAACAGAAAGAGAAATCAGAAAAACAATTCCATTCACAATTGCATCAAAAAGAATAAAATACCTAGGAATAAACCTAACGAAGGAAATGAAAGACCTGCACTCTGAGAACTACTAGACACTCCTAGGAGAAATTAAAGAGGACACTAACAAATGGAAATTCATCCCATGCTCTTGGCTAGGAAGAATAAATAATGTCAAAATGGCTATACTACCTAAAGCAATCTACAGATTCAATGCAATCCCTCTCAAACTACCAACAGCTTTCTTCAATGAACTGGAACAAATAATTCTAAAATTCATATGGAACCACAAAAGACCCCGAATAGCCAAAGCAATCCTGAGAAGGAGGAATAAAACGGGAAATTACGCTCCCTGACTTCAAGCTCTACTACAAACCCACAGTAATCAAGACAGTGTGGTATTGGCAGAAATACAGACCCACAGACCAGTGAAACAGAATATAAAATCCAAACATTAACCCAAACGTATACAGTCAACTAATATTTGATAAAGGAGCCTTGGATATACAATGGGGAGATGACAGCCTCTTCAGCAGCTGATGTTGGAAAAACCGGACAGCTACATGTAAGAGAATGAAACTGGACTACTGTGTAGCCCCATACACAAAGGTAAACTCAAGGTGGATCAAAGACCTGAATGTAAGTCATGAAACGATAAAACTCTTAGAAAAAACATAGGCAAAAATCTCTTGGACATAGACATGAGCAACTTTTTCATGAACATATCTCCCTGGGCAAGGGAAACAAAAGCAAAAATGAACAAGTGGAACTATCTCAAGCTGAAAAGCTTCTGTACAGCAAAGGACACCATCAGTAGAACAAAAAGACATCCTACAGTATAAGAGAATATATTCATAAATGACGTATCTGATAAGGGGTTGACATCCAAAATATATAAAGTACTCATGCACCTTAACAACCAAAAAGCAAATAACCCAATTAAGAAATGGGCAGAGGACATGAATAGACACTTCTCTAAAGAAGAAATTCAGATGGCCAACAGGCACATGAAAAGATGCTCCACATCGGTAATCATCAGAGAAATGCAGATTAAAACCACAATGAGATATCACCTCACACCAGTGAGGATGGCCAACATCCAAAACACAAACAATAACAAATGTGGAGAAAAGGGAACCCTCGTACACTGCTGGTGGGAATGCAAATTAGTTCAACCATTGTGGAAAGCAGTATGGAGGTTCCTCAAAAAACTCAAAATAGAAATACCATTTGACCCAGGAATCACACTCCTAGGAATTTACCCTAAGACTTCAGCAGCCCCGTTTGAAAAAGACATATGCACCCCTGTGTTTATCGCAGCACTATTTACAATAGCCAAGAAATGGAAGCAACCTAAGTGTCCATCAGTAGATGAATGGATAAAGAAGAGGTGGTACATATACTCAATGGAATATTACTCAGCCATAAGAAGAAAACAAATCCTACCATTTGCAACAACATGGATGGAGCTAGAGGTTATTATGCTCAGTGAAATAAGCCAAGCCGAAAAATACAAGTATCAAATGATTTCACTGATATGTGGAGTATAAGAACAAAGAAAAAAAAAAACTTAAGGGACAAAACAGCAGCAGACTCACAGAACCTAAGCATGGACTAATAGTTACCAAAATGAAAGGGACTGGGGAAGATGGGTGGGAAGGGAGGGAGAAGAGGTTAAAAGGGGCATTGCGATTAGCAGAAATAATGTTGGGGGGCACGGGGAGGGCTGTACAACTCAGAGAAGACAAGTAGTGATTCTATAGCATCTCACTATGCTGATGGACAGTGATTGTAATGGGGTTGGTGGGGGGGACCTGATGAAGGGGGTAGTTTAATCACCATAATATTGCACATGTAATTGTAGATTAATGATACCAAAATAAATTATTTAAAAAAAAAGAGTATTAAGATTTCATTCCAGTCATCTTTCTGTTTGTCAGATGTGCAAATTTATCATCAAGCTAGGACCAATAAAACCTGCTTTTAAAAGCTTGTTTTGTCTCAAGGACTAAACAAGCAGGAGCAGATGGAATAGGCTGCAAAAGAGTAGGCTCCTGTGTGGCAGAAGGTACAGATGACTACACAGGGGTACCGTTCCCTCAACGCTTCCTGTTTTTAAAGGCCTTTCCACTTCTCAGTATAGAAAGTGTGGGGTTGGATAAGAAATCAGAACCCTGTGAATTTTTTCTTTGATTTTGAATTTTTCTTTTATTGGATTACAGATTTTTATGATTTTTACCTTAATGTGTGCTGTTAGACTGTGAACCTTTTGAGAATACAGGACAAAGAATTATTTGTCTTATATACTAACAATCCAGTTCGGCAAATGTAAAATCATAGTTAACTAGTGCCTCTCAACATTTTCCTCTTATGGCATACTTAGAAAATAACAGTATTTATATCACAGGGGATTCTGGCTGCCCTGCACTTCTACTAGCCCCTATAACTTTTGTATGAAATAGGAAAAAAGTATCCCTTTTCCAGTTTGTTTAGTGCCATCTGTTGGGAAATTACTGGAGTAGAAATGCAGATCAATATTGACTCTGGTAAGAAATCCCTCCAGAGTTGTTCAGTGTACAACCTGCTGGGCTGTAAATGGTAGCCCAGAGACCACCCCAGGAGCCTACCTGGCCACCTAGTGCGCTGAGAAACTCAGTATTTCAACAAGCCTCAAGTTAGAAGTGGCACACCATTGTCTTGGGAAACCAGAGACTATGCTAAGGACTGAAGCCTCACAGTACCTTATCAAGTGGGCATTCTTATAATCCCAGTTTTTCAGTTGAGCAAACAGGCATAGAGAGGTTGAATGACTTGCTCAAGGTCCTTTGTCTCTCAGGTGTCTGAGCTGGGATTTAAACCTACACAGGGAGACTCAGACCCTGCATTCTTGACCATAGTAATATACCCTTGCAAACCTCTGTTGAACCACACTGCATGCAGCAGTTTCTGAGCCCTATTCCTGTTTCCATCTCAGCCCACCGTAAAGTAGTTTAGACCCCTGCCCCTGGGTTCTTGGGATGAGTCTAGCTGTAGTCTTTTCTTAGGTTTAGCAGAGGAAAAGGGGTTCGTGCTGTCTTTTGCTGGTCCTTGTTTGATTGAAGTAAGTGCTGTCCTTTGTATTTCAGAATAATCTCTGGTTTTCTCTTACCATCCTGTGGCTTTATGTCTTCCCACTAGTCCCCACTACTGAATTGCAGAATGACCAACCCAAACTGCTACCAGCCATGTAGGTTGATCTAGTCTCTCACTTTTATAGATTCTGCTACAGTTACTAGGATTTTATCTCTAGGACTACCCCTCCTTTCTTTTTGTTCCATTCTTTAATCCCACCTCCTTTTGACTGCTTAATTGCTGTTCTCCTTCCCTACATTGCCTTTCATTTTCTCCCCAAATTATTTTACTATCTGGTTTAGAAGGAAAGTGCCTCAGGGCAGGGATTGCCTTATTGTGTTGTAAAGCAGTGTCTTAAAGTGCTCCCTAAATTAGCATCTGTGGCGAGTTTTGTACATACTAATTATTATTATTGTAATACAGAGATGCTTTGCTTTCTGAACCAGGAGGCAGTATCCTATGATATTAGTCTAATTGCCTGTACATGTTTTAAGAAAGAAAAAAAGCCTCTCTTCATGCCTGAAAGAGCTATCAGATCTCAGAACAGCGGCCCAAATCCCAGGACTCACTCTGGACTATTTTTTTAACGTTTTAAATTTATTCAGAGAACCATTTTTGCAAAACAGTAAAATAAGGTACTGTTGGTCATGTGGACCTAATTTGGATTGTTTATGTCCCTCAGAAAGGCAGAAGTGGCCCTTGGAATCATCTGTCTCTGGTTTGCTTTGGCCCAGAATCTTTTATTTCCTTAGTGACATTTATGGTCAAAGATGAAGATACTCAATTCTCTGTGTGGAAGGAGTGGATTCTATTTATATTAGGTTTATGTACATGTTTTCTGCCAGAGTGAATCAGCATTTTCATTATCTTTTTATGATGTGAATGGAAAAGCTTTTCAGACTTGTTGAATTTTAATGTAGACATGTATGTCTGGAGGACTGGTTTTCAGAACCGTTGACCCTTTCTGGTGCTTGCTTCGTAAGTATACTTAGGAGAGGGGTTAATGAAACAGTTTCAATCTGTCTGTCTAAATAACTTGCATCTTTACATTAGAATTTGTTGGCCTGGTTTTCCTGAATGTGAGATTTAATAAGTATATTTTGATTAACAATTTAATGAATATCCTTTTGATGCCAGGGTTCTTGTTCACGGAGTCAAAGAATGAACTTCACAAACACTCAAGGTAGGAGAGCAAGGTTAGAGGCTTTTATTTAGAGATAAAGTGAGAGGACAGAACTCCTGGCTCACACCAGGAGGGGACAAGAGAGTCCATGGTTGTGTCGTCGTCTAGGGGTTTTATGCGCGGTTGAGGATTCAGGAATGGGGGTAAAGGGTTGGGGGTGCAGACTTGTTGAGTGGTCCCAGAATGCTCATTTTTGATGAGTAACAGAAGAAATTTGCTGCTCTGATTCTTTCTCAGGATAGCAGTTTCCCCTCTGGGAGCATGTCAATTAAGACTGCCTGCCCTGCCCCCAAGGTGGGCTGGGTTGTTGCCTGTTTGCTAAAGTGTGTTAAGAATCTTACTTCTTAACTTCTTGGGCTGTTTATAGTTCAGCTTTCTTACTAAATTAATCTTTTTCCTAGGTTGCAGATTACTTGATTAGAATTAGAGAAGGAAACAGTACACCACACACGTACAGTTAAAAATAAGCTGGGCCTTGTAGCAGGCTAAGGTAAATTTTACAGTGTCGTGATCTAACTGATACAGTGAAGTCACAGTTTGTGCTGAGATACTCTTCCTTATCTGCAGACAGTCAAACATCCCAGAGCAAGTTGCTCCTGGCCTTTTGAGCTTTAACTGATTTCACTGAAGAATGTCTGTATTCCTATTCTGGTATTTTTACCCTAGAGAATTAGTGTGACTGACTTTGCGTAAAGCTTAACACAGAGTTTCAACAGGGACTTTTTTGCACATTGTTACATTGTTCTGACTGTAATTATCTTGCTCTGCTTTTTCTCCAGAGGTCCTCACCCTACTCTGCCTGAGCCCATGGTCCCCGTCTCACTTTTATGAAAGAAATGCTAGTCAGAATAAACTGAAGTAATTACAAAGGGAATGACATCATCATGATATCATTATCAACATTTACTTAGAAACTACAGTGTGGGGACCTTCTGTTAGGTGCTGGAAATACAAAGGTTCAGCCTATACCTTTGAGAAGTTTGTTATTTTTTACTCAGGGAGATCATGTGTATGCATGTATGCATGTGTGTGTATGTTTAGAATCTTGAGACTGATTTGTATTTTGGTTTTTCTAAATATGAAGTTTAATAAATGTATCCTAGTTATCATTTTAACAAATATCCTTTTAAGAGAATGCAAACTACTGCCAAAATGTATTTTAATACATGTGAGTGTATGTGTTTATATATTAATATACAATGTGTGTATCTGGTGAATAGATATATACAGAATGATGCATTGAAGTGTGATACCCCAATGAGTAGTACAGAAAAAAGGTGCTCCCTCACTGGAAATTGTGAGGTTCAGTAAAACATTTGATGTAATATGTTAATGAACAAAGTGATTGGCACCTAGTTAATGCCTAGTAATCCTCATCCACATATTTATTGTTATACCACCACTATTACAGGAATTCAGAGGAAGAAGAGGACTGTTGGTTAGGGAGATCAGGGAAGGAGGAATACATAATTTAAGTAATACATATTGTATTGTTTTTATTTAAAGATTTAAGATATCTTTTGCCTAAGGCTTGAATTACTAATAGCAAATACTTTGGAAGGTATTTTAATATAACATAAATGTGTATTAATGATACGGTCTCTTTTGTTTCAGGAACTTTATATTGCTGTAGGAATATCTGGAGCCATCCAACATTTAGCTGGGATGAAAGACAGCAAGGTAACTACACAACAATAATGATATTAAGAAGAAAGTTTTTGTGTTTTAAAATTTGAGTTTCACTGTATGTTTCCTCATTGCTATAGTGTGTGTAGATGAACCATTCATATTAACACAAATGTAGGAACAGAAAGAAATATAAGCTGTTCACTGTCTGAAGAAATACTATTTTTAGGAGAGGCAATGCTATGTCATGGGAAGAATCCTGAACCTGAGTCCCAGCTCCACTGCTAGTCCTCTCTGCACCTCAGTTCTTTGCTAAATACAGATGTTGGGTAATGATCTCTAAGTTTCCTTTCAGCTCTGACAATCTATGGATAGAAACTGTGGGGTGAAAACAACTTGATGAGTTTCTGTCCACCTACTAGTTTATGAGGTTCTGATCCCTGATTCTCTGTCTGCTTCACCCTGGTCTCCTAACAGCCCAAGGTGCCTCTTCTCAGGTTGTTGCTAACATGTGACTGACACATTTTGGGTTGGAGCATCTTAATACCTCAGTAATTGTCAAAGCTACAGTATGTAGAGGAAACACTCAATTTTAACTTACTGCTTGGACTAACTATATCTGGAAGTCCTGGGTAATGACTCTGTGACATATATTTCAGAATATGACACATTAATTCATGCATAACAATATACAGTTTGAATTATGAACTTAGTCTTTCATGAAGTCAGAGATGCCTCTGACACTCCTGCTTTTATCCATTCAGATGGAAGTTTGATATAAGAGGTAATAAAACTTTTAACAGGTTTAACTTCTAACTTGAAAAAAATGTATGCGCTACCTCCTTGTAACCTCTAAATAGATTGGCCCAAACCCAGGCAGATTTCACAGTTGGATGACATATTTCTTTACTGAGCTATGAAAAAAGCAGCGCCAATGGGGAAAATGTTATTGCTGCATTAAAGAAAAAAAAATTCTCCAACACCAGCAACCTTAAAAAATGTTTTTAGACTGGCCAGTTTAGACATATCTAGAATTCTGCTTTTAGAGATAAAAGATTCTGCCTGCCAGGAAGATCTTGGTGAAAATTCTCATTCCATGCCAACAGGGCTGGACTGGGGGAGAGATGGCCTAGACAGTGTATGTGAAAGCAAAAAGGGAACAATTGAAGTAAGGAGACCAGTGTTAGGGAAAATTTCATAAGAATAAATTTGAGCCATGGCTTTGTCTCTTAATCCAGTCAACAAATATTTATTAAGCATGAACCTTGAACTACATGCTGGCGATGCTTAAATGAAAAAGATGTAGCCCCTGTCCTCACTGTCTTATGTGAGAGACACAACAATCTGGTTTTAATTTTGGTTAAGCTCTAAAATGGGGTATTAGAGTGATGGGTTTAAACCTGATAGTTACATTGCATATAAGCTGCAGTTTTAATTAGTGCTGTGGTATATAGTTGGAAGAATATGAGATTTGATTGTTATTTCAAATGAGTCTGTCTATGTAATGGAAGTACTTTGTGAACTATATACATATTAATATGGTTGAAAACAATTTGTGCTTTGAAAGCTCTGTAAGGAAAAAGAGCAAGGATTTTATAAGGACATATTAAGAGAGCTCTAAGATATAAGCAAGGTTTTATCATAGCTATTTACAGTTGGTAATTAAGGAATATCCTTTTAGTGATCTGAAAAACTGTAACCAGCACAAATCTTTTTTCTTAAATACTTTACTGGTTCTTTGCCCACCAGTTATATGCTCTTTCTTTAAATATAACTTTTATATAGTGGAATGAAAAAGCTTTCAGATGATTAAAACTGTCAGATGTTCAACTAGGTGGCCTCCAGGAAAATCATTAACCATTGTTAATTAAATAAATCTCTGCTAGTAGCTGTGAAGCAGGCTACATATTCCCAGAAAAGAAACACCTCGATGCAAATCAATGCCTGTGATTCAGAATGTTTGTCCTTTCCTTTGGATTTGAGGCTCATATTGAAACCATCTCTTTTTGTCTCTGACCACATATCTTTGTATGGCATGTTTCTCTGGATTGGTTGTTACCTGAGCTCCAGGTACCCAGACTACACTTGAATCTCAGATATTCTGGAATATTTTGCCCATCTTTTTAGGGGGCTCCTCAGAGGCCATCTAAGGGAATTAAACATGTGTTGTGTAGTTTATATTTTAAGTCAGACTATATCAAAATATTTTTAAAATGTGTTCCAGCTGTTCTCATGAGATAGAGTAATAGGCAGATAGAAATTTAATTTTACCTTGACAGATTTGAATTATTATAATATATCAAAATAATATCATGTTAGAGTAAAAACTAATTTTACTTTAATTGCAATGGTGTTAGACACATCTATGGAGAATGGCTAACTATTTATAATAAATAAACAAATCTTAAAGAATAATTGGTAAACACAGCAACCTTTTGAGTGACTGTTTCTCCTTAGTCTGTTACTAATCTGTCACTATAACTTTTCACATTTAGAAATTTTATAGGAGATAAGAGGAACTTTTAGTTTTTCTAGGAGATGTAGTAATTTACTTGTTTTATTACATTTATTTGCTGTATACATAAAGACTTAAACGTTTTTGTTTTTAAATTCTCCTTTACTAACAGGTTGACTAGATAGATAATTTTTATATTCTCACAGTAGACCCAGGATAATAATTTTTAAATACTAAATGGAATGCAGTATATGAAGGATAAATAGTTTGAGCTACAAAGACCATGAATTAGGGTATGGATTTGTTATTTTTTTTTTTGAAGTTGAAATCTAACATTTATAATTATAAGTTTAAATTTACATACTGCTAATAGGAGAAAATATCAACTATTTTATAAGTGAAATAAGCTGAGAATTTATGCTAATCATGATATATATGATTTCATAAAGTAGACTTCGAACTATCTTATTGAATAAGGCACACTACATCTAAAATAAGTTACTTAATTTTTCATCTGTGTGTTTTATTTAGTGAATCTAAATTTCTTCATTGACCTACAAAACTTTCCTGTTACATTTTGTTTGTTTAAAATCAGATTATTGAGATATAATTTACATACAGTAAAATTTAAGATTTTTAGTATACTCCACTTTTAAAAAAAACAAAACAAAATTTGCCATCTTAACCACTTTTGAGTGTACAATTAAAAATTGGGTAGACACTGTCAGTGATATTAAGTACATTTATAATGCTGTACAACCATCACCACCATCCATTTCCAGAACACTTTTTCATCTTGTAAAACTGAGACTACATCATTAAATAATAACTTCCCAGTCTCCCTCCCCTGGCAGCCACAGTTCTTCTTCCTATGATTTTGACTATACAAGCATCTCATGTAAGTGGAATCTTAATACAGTATTTGTCTTCTTGTGACTGGCTTATTTCACTTAGCATATGTCCAAGGTATCCATGTTTTAGTTAGTCAGAATTTCAGAAATTGTCAGAATTTCTTTTCTTTTTAGGCTGAATAATATTCCATTGTATGTATATACCACATTTTGCCTATCCATTCTTCACTGATGGACACCTGGGTTGCTTCCATGTTTTAGCTCTTGTGAATAATGGCGCTATAAATATGGAAGTACAAAATATGTACTTGAGATTCTGTTTTCAACTCTCTGGGATATATACCTAGAAATGGAATTGCTGGATCATATGGCATTCTATTTTAAATTTTTTGAGGAACCACCATAATGTTTTCCACAGCAGCTGTACCATTTTACATGCCCACCAATAATGCACAAGGATTCCAAATTCTCCACATCCTCATCAAAACTTACCTGTTTTTCTGATAGTTGTCATGCTAAAGGGTGAGAGGTGGTATCATTGTAATTCTGATTTGCATTTATTTATCTGATGATCAATGATGTTGAGCATCTTTTCATGTGCCATTGGCCATTTGTATATTTTCTTTGGAGAAGTGGCTATTCAACTCATTTGTGCAATTTTTGAATCAACTTTTTTCTTTTTCTGTTGAGTTTAGGAATTTAAAAAATATATTCTATATATTCATCTCTTATCAGACATAAGATTTGCAAATATTTTTCTCCTATCCTCTAGGTAGTTTTTTGGCTTTGTTGATAGTGTCTTTTGATCCACAAAATTTAATTTCCATGAAACTCAATTTGCTTTTATTGCCTGTACCTTTGATGTCATATCCAAGAAATTATTGCCAAAACCAATGTCATGCAGCTTTTGTCCTGTGTCTTCTACTAAGTTTTATAGTTTTAGGTCTTTCATTTAAATCATTGATCCATTTGAGTTAATTTTTATATATGGTGTTAGGTTAGGATCCAGTGTCATTCTTCTGTATGTGGATATCCAATTTTCCCAACACCATTTGTTGAAAAGGTTGTCTTTTTGTCATTGAATGGTCTTGACACCCTTGTCAGAATCATTTGGCCATAGATGTGAGGGTTTATTTCTGGGCTGTTTTGTTCCATTGGTCTAATATGTCTGTCTTTATGTCAGTACCACACTGTTTTAATACTTTAGCTTTTTTAGTAAGTTTTGAAATCAGGAATGTGAGTCCTCTAGCTTTGTTCTTTTTTTTCTATATTGTTTATTCAGGGTCCCTTGAGATGCCATAGGAATTTTAGAATGGGTTTTTCAATTTCTGCAAAAAAATGTCATTGGAAGGACAGTTTTGATATAAGATTCTTGGTTGATAGTTTTTTCTTTTAGCACTTTGAATATATCAGCCCACTGCCTTCTGGGCCTCCAGAGTTTCTGATGAAAATCTGGTAATCTTATTGAGAATCTTGTCTGTAATGAGTCATGTCTCTCTTCCTGTTTTCAAAATTCTCTTGCTCTTTGGCCTTTGAAAGTTTGATTATAATATGTCTTGGTGTGGATCTCTTTGAGTTCATCTTACTTGGAGTTTGAGCTTCTTGAATGTTTATGTTCCTGTCTTTCATGATCATGGTATTTCTCCTGCCAAGTAAGTATGTCTTTTATCATATTTGGGAAGTTTTCAGTCATTATGTCTTCAAATATTCTCTGTCCCATTCTCTATTTCTCCTCCTTCTGTGACTCCCACAATACTAGTTTTGGTCCACTTGATGGTAGCCCACAGGTCTCTTAGTCTCTCTACAATTTTTTTTGTTTGTTTGTTCATCAGGCTTGATCATTTCCATTGTCCTATCTTTAAGTTTACTGATTCTTTCTTCTGCCTGCTTCAAATCTGCCTTCAAATCCCCCTAGTGAATTTTTCATTACAGTTATTACACATTTTGACTCCAGAATTTTTTTTTTGTTTTAAGGTTTTCTATCTCTATATTGATATTTCCATTTTGTTCACATATTGTTTTCTTGACTTTCCCCACATCTTTCTTTGGTTCTTGAACATCTTTAAGGTGTCTGTTTTGAAGTCTTTTTCTAGTAGATTTGCCATCAGGTCTTTTTTGGGGACAGTATCTGTTGATTTTTCTCATTCCTTTGGATGGACCCTACTTTCTTGTTTTTATTTATTGTTCTCTTTTTTTTTTAATTATTGGAGGCTATTTTTATGCCATTATTAACTTGAGGTATAAAACTTAAGATCTTTTGGGGTGTTTTCTGAGCTTGCGCCTTTCCCTGAGCATGTGTCGTCACTGTAATTTTCCATGTATATGCAGTTGCTTTTGAATACCCTAGTCTTTAATGTCTGGCTCCCAAAAGGGAAAAAGAAAAATGAAGGGGGAGCCAGAAAAAAGTGCACTGACCCTTTAACTCCCCTGGAAGTAACTTTAGCTGGATTGTGGGGCGGAGGGAGCAACAATGATGTACAACAGCAATGGCTGCCCTTCTCTTTTTTTGCACCTCTGTGATCAGAAGCAGTATTCAGTGATCACAGATCCCCAGTATTTGGAAGACAAGGTCCCCTTTGCCCACTTTGGCTCCTGCAAGCTGTATATAAGTTGCTCCAGGAACGTGTGCACACCTGCCTGCCCCTGGGGCTGAGGGTGGGGGATGGGTGGTTGCTACTGTGGTGAGAAGTGCAGTTCACCAGGCAAGCCTTCCCTTGGAAGTTGCAAGCTTAGCAGACTCCAGAGTTCCAAAATCGTTACATTAGACAGATTCTGTCACTGCAGTTGTGTAGGTGGGGAGACAGATTCTTGATGCCTCCTCCTCTGCTCTCTTCCCAGAGTCCTCTCTTCTGATTTGTTACTTTCTAAAATTAAACATTTTTTTCATAAGTCATAAAAGAACTTAAAAACACAATTTAAAATCTTTTTTATACAGTGATAAGCTGGTGGTGGGAATGGGAGATAATTTTGTTGTGTTCCAACTCAGAAATTTCTAAATTTACAAGATTGGAACAAATGAATCAAATTAATCTTATTTGTAGATGTTTTTAACAATATGAATTTGTTGTTAGGGATGTTGAAATAGAACCATCAATCTATGCAGTATGCTTTCTTGACTTTTAAAGGCCAAACTTTTTATTTCACAGACAATTGTGGCAATTAACAAAGACCCAGAAGCTCCAATTTTTCAAGTGGCAGATTATGGAATAGTTGCAGATTTATTTAAGGTAAGCTGGCCTTGAGAGTGATGGCCATTGTCTAGATTGTCATCCAAGAACCTCTTAGAGTTGGTTAGGGAAGAAGATATTGCAGGAAAACATTGTGTGTTTGTGTAACTGTTTCTGTATATGTGTATATTAATGTATGTACACAGTTTTGAACTACTTAAAGTTGTCCTAACAATGACATGATGTTTATATAAAGCATTATTAACATATGCTTTAAGTAGGAGTCCATATTGTATTTAAAATAACCACATGGCTCTTGGCATTTCGTGTGCTAATAAGTTCATATACAATATGAATTGACTCAAGTAATTATAACCTAGGATCATATTTGGCAAGTGTCTTAAAGAAACTCACATCAAATGCCCTTATTCAGAGATTTGTCAGTGATGCTGTAGCTTTTCAGGGGAAGAGTGGGCACTCAAGTCCAGTTTATCTAATTCAACAAGTATGTTCTGTTTGCTGTGTTCGAGAGTTAAAGGTCTTCCTAACGTCACAAGTTTGGAGAAAACTTATTTTCCCACTTCTCACACTCTTTACTTGTTTGAGTGTTCTTTCTACCCTGCTACCACCCTCTTATTTGCCCCCTCCGTGAGAGGAATGAATGGTACTGTTGAGCACCTGATATTCACTGGCCACGTTTAAAGGTTCATAGCTCATACATGGCCTGGCCTCTTTTCATACCTCAGGGCCCACCTTCAACCTTCTAGTTTACCTTATGCAGAAATCACTCATGCAGGAATTGAGTCTCTGAAAGTAGCATCCAACCCTGGCAGAAATGGCTCTGCTGGAATGAGGATCCCCTCACATAAAACTATAACAAACTGCTATGAGTCTTAATTGAGAGACTGCAGCAGCAGCAAGAGGACTGGCCTGTTACCATGGTTTTGCCAGCACTATTTTATATGATCCAAATGAACCAATGAGTGTACTTTGAGAACACATCTGTACTTTGAAGTATATGCTCATGCTTGGTGAAGGATGAATCCTTCAACTGCTCAGTAATTATTCAATAATAGCACAGACTTTATGCACAAACAAAACAGGCTGTTGCTCTGGTCAGCACAGGGCATCCATCCTTCCCCCCTGGATCCCCTCTCCTCCAAAATGAACCTATATCTTCCCTTGGGAAGAATACACAGAAGGGTCCTATTCTGTGACCCTGGGGTTCTGTATCTGAAATTTAGGGTTTAAGTAGGCCAGCTGCTTCTGTTACCTGGCCCAGATGTATAAGAACAAATAATAAAGGCTGTCATTTGACCACTAAGATATCCCAGTAGGAGGAAAAGTTAGTATGAAAAAGAAAAAAATTTTGTATCTGTTCAAGTAGCATTTATTTAGTTCCAGTGAGATACAGATAGATTTAAAAATGAAATTAAACACTTTCTGAACCCTAATCATGTATCATGTTGACATGTTTGCAAACATATTTATGGTGGTTGCCCTTTATTTTTCAAGATAATATTTTAATTAGAAGTAATTTTACTTATTTTAAGGTATATTTTTCTGTCTGATTGTGTACTGTGTATTGCAACTTACATGCAAGGCTTACTTGATAAATGGATGAAGTGTTAAATAGTTGGATATCTGTGATGTTTGTAGGAGCATCTTGATAGCCTTTATGGATGGAGTGGGGTCACACACACTGTGCCTCTTGCATTAAGGGCACCTCCCAGGTTTGACATGAGAGAGGGTGTGTGCATGTGCCCACACATGTGTATGTATTTATGTGCATGCCTGCTCAAAGAGGTATTTTGGGGGGAGTCCTAGGATAGTTGAAGGGAGAAGGGTCTTCAAAAATCATATAGTCAGCTTATTTCCAACCTGAGATTCTCAAGCTATTTTTGGTGTTTTGAGAAAGCTACATTTCACTATAGAGAGACTGGACTAAGACATAAATGTTTATTTGCTTTTAGCTAGAATTATATTAAGGTAGTGATTATCTTATGCTGCTCCGAAGTTCTGAAGCACAGTTATATAGATAGATAGATAGATAGATAGATATAAAATTAATATAAAGGGACAAGTTAATCTTGTTTAAAATGCTGTCTGGGGATCACTTCTTAGCCTTTTGGCTAAGATCAAATGTAAAATGCTGTCTGGGAAAAAACTAGTTAAATATTGTGAAAATATTAAAATTGCTGTTTAAGTTGCAGCCCCCCATTTGTTACTATATGAATAACATGAGTGAGGTGCGCTTTTTTTTCAAGTTTGTCTGTATTCCGTAGAGAGATGATTTGGGGAAATTACTCAGCAAGTTATTTGTACAACCTAACCAGACTCTGATTCTGTTCTTTGTCTCATCGCTCTGCCTTTCCGTCTCATCAAGTACTACAGCTGGGTGTTCACCACAGCTCATACCTTTTAGATCAGTTGCAGTAAAGTGGACCGCAGCTTTGACAGCTCAGGAATCCAGGCAGTACCCATCAAACTGTTTTCTCAGTGAAAATTAGAATGAATGTAACATAGATGAATATTATAGTAATTATGACAGGAGTGGACAAGGTGGCTTAGTGAATATACTTCTCACTAGACCTACCCTCTTTTAAAAATCAAAATCAATCACTTAAAGGTATAACCACATTTAAAAATACAATTATACAAATTATGAATGAGAATTATCATCACCTATTATGGATTAAGATCTTAAAAGAAAATATTGTGGATCAAATAACAGCTGCATAAAAAGGACTTTCTTAGACTAAATTTTTGTGTAAAAATTTTAAATTTTAAATTGTATCACATATAAGTATATATATCTATTAGACTAATAATTCTCTAAGGAATATTATGCTCACCAAATTTTATCATGTCTGGAACAAAAATGTATGTGTAACATTTTATTCTCTAATATTTATTGTTTCACTTTACCCTTCGACAATCATATGAGATAGAGAAGACAAGTTTGTTTTTTCTTTTCCTCATATAAGGACAAGTTTGTTTTTTTTCTTCATATAAAAGAAATAATACGGTATTAATACCATATTGAATTAACTTTAATTCAAATTCTGTCTTTGCCACATACTAGTTAAATTATCTTGGCCAAGTTATTTAATCTCTCTGAATGTAGACTTCCTCATAAACAGTATAAATATCACACTACCTACCTTACAAAGTTGTAATGATATATTGCATCTTGTATAGTCTGTGTTACATATTAGCCCACCTGTTGTATTTCCTTCCATATAAGTACATTATTAGGTGCTTGATAAATGGTAAATATTGGAGTCATAGTGACAGGGCATAGGATACCGTCTGACTTTTTTTTTTATAGCTTTATTGAAATGTAATTAAATCATGTGCCATAAAATTCACCCTTTTAAAATGTACAATTCATTGGTTTTTAGCATATTCACAGAGTAATGCAACCATCACCACTATCTCATTCCAGAACATTTCATCACACTAAGAAGAAATCCCATACCCATTAGCAGTCACCCCCTATTCTATACTCTCCCAGCCCCTGGCAACAACTAATTTACTTTGTGTCTCTATACATTTGCCAATCCTACATTTTATATAAACAGAATCATGTAATACATGGTCTTTTATGGCTGGCTTCTTAGAATTATGTTTTTAAGGCTCATGCATATTGTAGCATGTATCAGCACTTGATCCCCTTTTATTGCCAAATGATATCCATTGTATGGATATGCCACATTTTATTTATACGTTTGATAATGGACATTTTGATGTGCATTTAAGTTGTTTACACTTTTTGGCTATTATAAATAATGCTTCTCTGAGCATTCATGTGTAAATTTTTGTGTGGACATATGTTTTTATCTTAATTCATCTTATATATCTACGAATGGAATTGCTGGATCACTATGTAATGCTATGTTTAACAAGTTGAAGAACTGCCAGACTTTTCCAAAGTGGATGCCCCATTTTACACTCCCACCAATAATATATGAGGGCTCCCAATCTCTCCATATACTTGCTAACCTTGTTATTGACTGTCTTTTTTATTATAGACATCCTAGAAGTGTCATATATGTGACATCTAAAGCCAGTGCAGTGAATATTGGCCTAATCCAGTGCAGTTTCAGTACCTGCTTTCAATTCCTTTGGGTATATATCTAGGTGTGGAATTTCTGGGTAATGTAGTAATTCTATGTTTAGCTCTTTGTAGAACCTCCAAACTGCTTTCCCTAGTAGCTGCACCATTTTGCATTCCACCAGCAATGCACAAGGGTTCCAGTTACTGCACATCTTCACCAGCACTTATTTTCCATTGTTGTTCAGTTATAGGAGTTCTTTATATATTTTGGATACTAAACCCTTATTAGATATATGATTTCCAAATATTTTCTCCGATTTTGTGTTTTTTACTTTCTTGATAATGTCCTTTGATTAACAAAAGTTTTTCATTTTGATGAAGTCCAATTCATCTGTTTTTTTCTTTTGCAGTTTATTTTTTGGTGTCAGATCTAAGAATCCATTGCCAAATCCAAGATCATGAAGATTTACCTCTGGGTTTTCTTCTATGAGCTTCATGGGTTTTGATCTTATGGTTAGGCCACTGATCCATATTGAGTTAATTTTTATATATGGTGTGAGGTGAGGGTCCAACTTCATTCTTTCACACGTGAATATCTAGTTGTCCAGCACTATCTCTGTTTGAGAGACTCTTCTGTTCCAATTGATTGGACTGGGCATACCACCTTTTTTTTTTTTTTTTTTAATTTAAAACTTGCTTATTGCTTACAAACTGCAGTCCAGGGCCATCTTTCTCCTCTGCTCCAGAAGAAGCAAGCAAGCAAGCAAGCCCCTCCCTTTAAACTCTAAGGTTCAGACACACCCTCAGTTGCCCAGTAATTACCCATTGATATGGAGATGAACTTCTCTCCACTCCTGAGGATATGCAAATGCACTAAAGCCAGGAGAGATATTCTGGAAATGTTACAATTTTACCACAGTACTCTTTTTTTTTTTTTTGTATTATTAATGTACAATTACATGAGCAACATTATGGTTACTAGACTCCCCCTATTATCAAGTCCCCACCACATACCCCATTACAGTCACTGTCCATCAGCATAGTAAGATGCTATAGAATCACTACTTGTCTTGTCTTTGTTATACTGCCTTCCCTGTATTCCCCCCCCCTACATTATGTGTGCTAATTGTAATAGCCCTTTTTCCCCATTATCCCTCCCTTCTCACCCATCTTCCCCAGTCCCTTTCCCTTTGGTAACTATTAGTCCATTCTTGGGTTCTGTGAGTCTGCTGCTGCTTTGTTCCTTCAGTTTTTTCTTTGTTCTCATACTCCACAGATGAGTGAAATCATTTGATACTTGTATTTTTCGGCTTGGCTTATTTCACTGAGCATAATACCCTCTAGTTCCATCCACGTTGTTGCAAATGGTAGGATTTGTTTTATTCTTATGGCTGAGTAATATTCCATTGTGTATATGTACCACATCTTCTTTATCCATTCATCTACTGATGGACACTTAGGTTGCTTCCATTTCTTGGCTATTGTAAATAGTGCTGCAGTAAACATAGGGGTGCATATGTCTTTTGCAAACTGGGCTGCTGCCTTCTTAGGGTAAATTCCTAGGAGTGTAATTCCTGGGTCAAATGGTATTTCTATTTTGAGTTTTTTGACGAACCTCCATACTGCTTTCCACAATGGTTGAACTAATTTGCATTCCCATCAGCAGTGTAGGAGGGTTCCCCTTCCTCCACATCCTTGCCAACATTTGCTGTTGTTTGTCTTTTGGATGGTGGCCATCCTTACTGGTGTGAGGTGATAGCTCATTGTGGTTTTAATTTGCATTTCTCTGATGATTAGCGATGTGGAGCATCTTTTCATGTGCCTGTTGGCCATCTGAATTTCTTCTTTGGAGAAGTGTCTGTTCAGCTTCTCTGCCCATTCTTTAATTGGATTATTTGTTTTTTGTTTGTTGAGGTGCGTGAGCTCTTCATATAATTTGGATATCAATGCCTTATCTCATGTCATTTATGAATATATTCTCCCATACTGTAGGATGTCTTTTTGTTCTATTGATGGTGTCCTTTGCTGTACAGAAGTTTTTTAGTTTGATATAGTCCCACTTGTTCATTGTTGCTTTTGTTTCCCTTGCCCGGGGAGATATATTCATGAAGAAGTTGCTCATGTTTATGTCCAAGAGATTTTTGCCTATGTTTTTTTCTAAGAGTTTTATGGTTTCATGACTTATATTCAGGTCTTTGATCCATTTTGAGTTATTTTTGTGTATTGGCTTAGACAATAATCTAGTTTCATTTTCTTACATGTAGCTCTCCAGTTTGCCAACACCAGCTGTTGAAGAGGCTGTCATTTCTCCATTGTATATCCATGGCTCTTTTATCATATATTAATTGACTATATATGCTTGAGTTTATATCTGGGCTCTCTAGTCAGTTCCATTGGTCTATGGGTCTGTTCTTGTGCCAGTACCATATTGTCTTGATTACTGTGGCTTTGTAGTAGAGCTTGAAGTCAGGAGCATAATTCCCCCTGCTTTATTCTTCCTTCTCAGGATAGCTTTGGCTATTTGGGGTCTTTTGTGGTCACATATGAATTTTAGAACGATTTTCTCTAGTTCGGTGAAGAATGCTGTTGGTATTTTGATAGGAATTGCATTGAATCTGTAGATTGCTTTGGGCAGGATGGCCATTTTGACAATATTAATTCTTCCTATCCATGAGCACAGGATGTGTTTCCATTTATTGGTATCTAATTTCTCTTAAGAGTGTCTTGTAGTTTTCAGAGTATAGGTCTTTCACTTCCTTGGTTAGGTTTATTCCTAGGTATTTTCCACCTGTCTTTTTAAACCTTTTTCATCTATGCCCAGCATAGCTATTCACTAGAGTGATTCTAATCCCTTTACTGCCTCTGAAATCTGTAGTGTTTATCTCTGTCTGCTGCCTTATTTTTTTGCCCAGAAACTTTTTCTTCGTGTGAGTCTTCTGATTTCTTCTAATCTCTCCTTCCTTAAAACTCCCGAATTTGGAGCAATCTTGCCATTCTTCTCATCCTCTTACATTACAGTGTAATGAGCATATTTCGTATTGGGTGGTTCACAGGCTTCTGTCTGCTCTTCCCAACTAGGGGATGGAACTCCTTGTGGGCAGGAATCAGTCCTGAACCTATCTCCCAGATTGTTTACCCTGAGGAAGTGCTAAGTAAATGAGTGAAACACAGTTGTTTTATGACTTATATCAGTATATTATCTTACTTTAAATGTAAATTCATTCTCATTTGGGAGCAGCCTCTATAGTATCTAAAATAGATAAAATCAGAATCCAGATCTTTCAGTATGCTCAGGTCATCAGACACTCAGTGAGCCTGACTTGACATTTTCTTTTCCCTGACTAAGGTGTCGTGTTCTATGCTTGGAAAATCTGAGGCTGATCTAATGAAAAGGATATGGAGGGAGAAAGGTCTCAACCCTTTTTGGTAGAGTGTAGCAGGGGGACATGCTGTAAGGTTCTAAAAAGTCGTATGTTCTAAACCAAATTGTTTCACTTAAGTTGGGCTCTAGCCTTTTTTTTCTAGCCTGTTTTTCATGAAACACGTAGTTCCCACATGAAGCTCATTTAGCATGTCACATGTGTGACTGGCATAAGCTCATGGTCTCTCCAGTAAAGAAAACTGGAAGGAGTGGTGCCAGCACTTCATGCTGCCCCTGAGCTAATGCCTGCTGGCTCCATGGTAAACATGGGCCTTTTAATAGAGTAGAGACAAAGTGACGTTCAGAAAAAACAACATGTTGACAATTTCCTTAATAAATTTTGTATGAACACATTATTTCCACCTAATGGAAATGTAGCTCTCTTAAATAATTGAGAGGCTGTATTCATCAGTGGTGAGTTCAGCTGGGATCTTGGTGAGCTAGGGTAGTCCACAGCCCCTTGGAAGACCGGGTAATTGATATTTTACTCAAGTGGCTCGGCGGGTTTTCAGGTGGGCTTCTGCGTGATAGTCCCTTGTAGCCCCCATGCACTTCTCTCCTCTGTGGTCCAGGCCGTCACAGGGCAGCTCCACACTGAAAGCTATAGTTGCAGCCGCCAAACTGCCAAGAGGATTAGTAATTAATCCTTTTTAAAATGGGGGCCAACTTGAGGTGGTTTCTGGCTGTGTCTGCTGACGAGCCCCTGCATTAGCACGAGGCCTTGGTTCCAGTAAAGAGTGGCGATGATACTGAATGTCCTGCAGGCAGCTTGTCTTTATGTGCCAAAAGGTAGAACGCACTGCAGAAGCAACTCGGGTGTTTGTGAGATGAATGATGGTACACGGACAGTGAGAAAGCAAGTCCTGTAGGCAGCTGACGGGAGTCATGACTAAGCAAGAGACTTTAGTGTGGACTTTGAAGGAAAGGCAGGAGGAGGAATGCTGGGAAACAGGAAGGCAAAAAGTACATATTCCTCTCAGCACAGACAAGAAGACTTGGACTCGTTCTCTGTGGTGCCTTTCTGAGGTTTGTGGTGGCGGCAGAAAGGCTTCTGGGCAGTGAGTGGGCACTGGGCCCCGCCAGCCGTGTGTCCAGGGTGGTCTCTGCCTCTGAAGGCTGTGGTCCCCCCCGGGGCGGGGCGGGAAGAGAGACCAGAGGAGAGCAGCGAGTCCCCAGGCGGTGGAGAGGAGCGGGCGCCCTCCTCGGGGACCGACCGTTTCCTTTGGCCTCCAGGGGCTTCCCGCCCAGCTGCGGCCAGACCGCAGTGAAGGCGCACGGTAATTTTTTTTTGTTTTTTTGCAGGTGGTTCCTGAAATGACTGAACTATTGAAGAAAAAATGAGTCGTGGTCTTAAGAGGGAAAATCATGTCAAAGTTCTCAAGCTGAAATCATAGAAATTCATAGCTTTAAAAAAAATAATTGTAACAGTCATTGGAAAGCATGGAGAGCTATATTTCATAATTTGAGGAAAAATTCTAACAGGCGCCAGAATGCTTTTCTATGGGACTATCATTGTGCTTCTTTTTGATTATTTGTGGTTCCAAACAATTACTCTTTGAAATTTCCTAATTATATAATAAAATATATAATAAAACCTTTCTACAGCTTTAAGCCTATGACCAGAAAAATGACTAGTTTCATAAAGAAAGAGAAAATTGAAAAAAGGGAGTAAAAAATTATATTTTTTCTTTGTGTTTTAGGCAAGACTATGAGTGAGGGTTCCCACTAGCCTAATTGACCTGATTTAGTTGTTGAGAGAAGGGAAGTAAATTGGCAAATTCAGAGTTAAAAAAGCATGGCCACAAAGCATGCATATTATCAAATATACCGTACTCTTCAGAAAACCATTACTAATAAGACAAAAGCAAACCTGTCTTAAGCCTGAATCTGCTGAATGTATTTAGTTGGTTTAAGTTAAATTTAATTTTCCATTCCATTTTATCAGCTTCTAAGACTTTATGTCAGTGAAAGAGAGGGGAGTGGAGGAGGGGTTGCTTTGAGACACTCTGACCTCGTATGTTAACAGACAGTTTAGTAATTATTATAAATGTTTAAAATCCTGGTCAGACGTTCCGGGACTATGGCGTCGTGAACGGACCAGCAGAAAAATTCCTCCCAACATTATATTTATTCACGAAAATACAGCAAATACAACTATCCCTAAAAGAGAGACCAGAATACACAGGAAAGTGCACAGCGTACAGCTACACCTAGCTCCGGCGGCCAGACACTCCGGACAGAGGACTCGGCACCTGGCGAGGCGGGACGGAAACACGATCCAGCGAGACCAGAGCACCCCTGCACCCCAGCACTCCAGCGGGAGTCCCGGCAAGGCGGGTAAGGTACGGAGCCGCAAGCGGACCGAGCGCTCCTCTCCCCCAGCGCTCCAGCGGGAGGAGAGGATTCAGAGCTGGGAGGGAGTGGAAGTCTGCGCCGGGAGCGCCCCTCCACCCCAGCACTCCGGCGGGAGTCCCGGCAAGGCGGGTAAGGTACGGAGCCGCGAGCGGACCAAGCGCCCCTCCCCCAGCGCTCCGGTGGGAGGAGAGGATTCAAAGCCGGGAGGGAGTGGAAGTCTGCGCCGGGAGCGCCGACACACGGCCTGCGGTGTAGCGGAGATAGGAGAGACAGAGGGCACGGGGTCCCAACCCGGAACGTGCAAGTTGCCCGCGGCAGGCTCCGGGAAGGAAAAAGAAAGAAGAAAAAAGGGAAGAAAAGCGCGCGCTCTACCTCAGCGGTCTTAAAGAGACAGGAGCTCAGTAGAGGGGCCGGATAGCCCCGCAAACTGAGCCCAGCACGCTGGGAGTCCTGGGGAGCTTTGGACCCCGTGGCTGGTGACTGGGAAAGAGTGCCCGCCATTGAGACCCCCATGGAGATCAACAGCTTACCATTCGTTCCCAACCCAGCCAGAACTAAACAGGGGCGCTGGAATAGTGGAGCAACAGCGCCACCTACAGCACTCGCGCGGAACCCATTCCCGGTGGCTTTTTTTTTTTTTTAATTGTTTTTTCTCCCCTTTCTTTTCCTTTTTTTCTTTCCCTCTCTTTCAACAGCCTCCCATTCATTCTCACCCGGCCACAGCTTTAAAGGGCCATGTGGAGCGACGTGGCCGCGGCTCTGGAATAGTGGAGCAATAGCGCCACCTACAGCATTCACACAGAAACCACCCCCGGTGGGCGTTTTGGTGTTTTTTTTCTTTTTTTTTTTTGTTGTTGTTTTTGCTGTTTTCTTTTAGGTGTTGCTGCCTTTTCTTTTTCTTTCTTTTCTTTTCCTTTCTCTCTCTCTCCTTTTACTTTTTTATTATTAGTAGAAATCTCTTTTTTTTCTTGTCTCTCCTTTCTTATCTCTCCTTGCTACCAACAACCAATTCTATAGTCATGAGAAGACAGAAGAATATGATACAGACAAAGCTTCAGACAAACACCACCCCAGAGAAAGAATCTGAAGAAATGGACATTCACAGTCTTCCAGAAAAAGAATTCAGAATAAAAGTCATAGCCATGCTGACGGATCTACAGAAAAATGTGCAAGAGCTGAGGGAGGAAGTGAGGGAAGTGAGGAAAGACAATGCAGAAATGAAACAAGCCATCGAAGGGCTCAACAGCAGATTGAATCAGGTTCAAGACACGATCAAGGAATTACAAGACAGGGACCAGGAATACAAAGAAGCTGAGGCAGAGAGAGATAAAAGGATCTCTAAGAATGAAAGAATATTAAGAGAACTCTGTGACCAATCGAAACGGAGCAATATTCGCATTATAGGAGTACCAGAGGAAGAAGAGACAGAAAAAGGGATAAAAAGTGTCTTTGAAGAAATAATTGCCGAAAACTTCCCCACGCTGGGGAAGGAAATAGTCTCACAGTCCACAGGAGTCCACAGATCTCCCAACACAAGGGACCCAAAGAAGACAACACCAAGACACATAATAATCAAGATGGCAAAGATCAAAGACAAGGACAGAGTATTAAAGGCAGCTAGAGAGAGAAAAAAGATCACCTACAAAGGAAAACCCATCAGACTGTCATCAGACTTCTCAACAGAAACCTTACAGGCCAGAAGAGAATGGCATGATATATTTAACGTAATGAAACAGAAGGGCCTCGAACCAAGAATATTGTATCCAGCACGATTATCATTAAAATATGACGGAGGGATTAAACAATTTCAAGACAAAAGAAAGTTGAGAGAGTTTGCCACCCATAAGCCACCACTACAGGATATCGTAAACGGACTGCTCTAGAGGGAAACACCCCTAAGGCTAAAAAGATGTCACCAGAGAAAATAAAAGCATAGCAAAGAAAGCAGACCATCCAAATACCAACTAAAGGCAAAGAATAAAACACCTAATATATAAAGAATGGAGGAGGAAGAATAGGAAGGGAGAGATAAAAAAACATCAGACGGCGTTCACAATAACTTAACAAGAAAGTTAAGTTAGATTCTTAGATAGTAAAGAAGCAACCCTTGAACCTTTGGTAACCACGAATCTAAAGCCTGCAATGGCAATAAGTACATATCTATCAATAATCACCCTAAATGTAAATGGACTGAATGCACCAATCAAAAGACACAGAGTAACAGAGTGGATAAAAAAGCAAGACCCATCTATATGCTGCTTACAAGAGTCTCACCTCAAACCCAAAGATATACACAGACTAAAAGTGAAGGGATGGAAAAAAATATTTCAAGCAAACAACAAAGAGAAAAAAGCAGGTGTTGCAGTACTTGTATCAGATAAAATAGACTTCAAAACGAAGAAAGTAGCAAGAGATAAAGACGGACATTACATAATGATAAAGGGGTCAGTCCAACAAGAAGATATAACCATTATAAATATATATGCACCCAACACAGGAGCATTAGCATATGTGAAACAAATACTAACAGAAGTGAAGGAGGAAATAGACAGCAATGCAATAATTCTAGGAGACTTTAACACGCCACTCACTCCAAAGGATAGATCAACCAGGCAGAGGATAAGTAAAGACACAGAGGCACTGAACAACACACTAGAACAGATGGACCTAACAGATATCTACAGAACTCTGCACCCAAAAGCAGCAGGATACACATTCTTCTCAAGTGCACATGGAACATTTTCCAGAATAGACCACATTCTAGGCCACAAAAATAACCTCAGTAAATTCAAAAATATTGAAATCTTACCAACCAACTTCTCAGATCACAAAGGTATAAAATTAGAAATAAATTTCAGAAAGAAATCAAAAAGGCTCACAAATACATGGAGACTTAACAACATTCTCCTAATGAATCAATGGGTTAACGACCAAATCAAAACAGAAATCAAAGAATATATGGAGACTAATGACAACAACAACATAAAGCCACAACTTCTGTGGGACGCAGCGAAGGCAGTCTTAAGAGGAAAGTACATTGCAATCCAGGCCCATTTAAAGAAGGAAGAACATTCCCAAATGAACAGTCTAAGGACACAATTATTGAAATTGGAAAAAGAAGAACAAATGAGGCCCAAAGTTACCAGAAGGAGAGACATAATAAAGATCAGAGAAGAAATAAATAAAATTGAGAAGAATAAAACAATAGAAAAAATCAATGAAACCAAAAGCTGGTTCTTTGAAAAAATAAACAAAATAGATAAACCCCTAGCCAGACTCATTAAGAGAAAAAGAGAATCTACACACATAAACAGAATCACAAATGAGAAAGGAAAAATAACGACGGACCCCACAGAAATACAAAGAATTATAAGAGAATATTACGAGCATCTATATGCTAACAAGCTGCAAAACCTAGAAGAAATGGACAACTTCTTAGAAAAATACAGCCTTCCAAGACTCACCAAGCAGGAAACAGAAAAACTAAACAGACCAATCACCAGCAACGAAATTGAATCGGTAATCAAAAAACTACCCAAGAACAAAAGCCCTGGACCTGATGGATTCACCTCTGAATTCTACCAGACATATAGAGAAGAAATAACACCCATTCTCCTTAAAGTTTTCCAAAAAATAGAAGAGGAGGGAATACTTCCAGACTCTTTCTATGAAGCCAGCATCACTCTAATACCAAAACCGGGCAAAGACCTCACTAAAAAAGAAAATTACAGACCAATATCCCTGATGAATGTTGATGCAAAAATACTCAACAAAATATTAGCAAACCGAATTCAAAAATATATCAAGAGGATCATACACCATGATCAAGTGGGATTCATCCCAGGGATGCAAGGATGGTACAACATTCGAAAATCCATCAACATCATCCATCACATCAATAAAAAGAAGAACAAAAACCACATGATCATCTCCATAGATGCTGAAAAAGCATTTGACAAAATTCAGCATCCATTTTTGATTAAAACTCTCAACAGAATGGGTATAGATGGCAAGTACCTCAACATCATAAAGGCCATATATGACAAACCCACAGCTAACATCATACTTAACAGCGAGAAGCTGAAAGCTTTTCATCTAAGATCGGGAACAAGACAGGGGTGCCCACTCTCTCCACTGTTATTCAACATAGTACTGGAGGTCCTAGCCACGGCAATCAGACAAAACAAAGACATACAAGGCATCCAGATTGGTAAAGAAGAAGTCAAATTGTCACTATTTGCAGATGATATGATACTGTACATAAAAAACCCTAAAGACTCCACTCCAAAACTACTAGAACTAATATCTGAATTCAGCAAAGTTGCAGGATATAAAATTAACACACAGAAATCTGTTGCTTTCCTATACACTAATGATGAGCTAACAGAAAGAGAAATCAGAAAAACAATTCCATTCACAATTGCACCTAAAAGAATAAAATACCTAGGAATAAACCTAACGAAGGAAGTGAAAGACCTGTACTCTGAAAACTACAAGACACTCCTAGGAGAAATTAAGGAAGACACTAACAAATGGAAATGCATCCCATGCTCTTGGCTAGGAAGAATCAATATTGTCAAAATGGCTATACTACCTAAAGCAATCTACAGATTCAA
>JAQQAC010011331.1:12860930-12937318 GCA_029783875.1 Phataginus tricuspis
CAAATGTTGGCGAGGATGTGGAGAGAGGGGAACCCTCCTACATTGCTGGTGGGAATGCAAATTAGTTCAACCATTGTGGAAAGCAGTATGGAGGTTCCTCAAAAAACTCAAAATAGAAATACCATTTGACCCAGGAATCCCACTCCTAGGAATTTACCCCAAGAATGCAGCAGCCCAGTTTGAGAAAGACAGATGCACCCCTATGTTTATTGCAGCACTATTTACAATAGCCAAGAAATGGAAGCAACCTAAGTGTCCATCAGTAGATGAATGGATTAAGAAGATGTGGTACATATACACAATGGAATATTACGCAGCAATAAGAAAAAAACAAATCCTACCATTTGCAACAACATGGATGGAGCTGGAGGGTATTATGCTCAGTGAAATAAGCCAGGCCGAAAAAGACAAGTACCAAATGATCTCACTCATATGTGGAGTATAAGAACAAAGAAAAAAAAAATGAAGGAACAAAACAGCAGCAGACTCACAGAACCCACGAATGGACTAACAGTTACCAAAGGGAAAGGGACTGGGGAAGAAGGGCGGGAAGGGAGGGATAAGAGAGTAAAAGGGGCATTACGATTGGCAGACATAGGGTGGGGGGGTACGGGGGGGACTGTACAGCTCAGAGAAGACAAGTAGTGATTCTCATCTCACTACACTGATGGACAGTGACTGTGGTGGGGTTGGTGGGGGGGATCTGATGAAGGGGGTAGTTTAATCATCACAATATTGCTCATGTAATTGTAGGTTAATGATACTAAAATAAAATAAATTGTTAAAAAAAAAAATCCTGGTCAGAGAAGGCTCTGACTTTTCTCTTGCCCTCTGATGGCTTCTTTTGGACTCTCTTAGAAAGCAGCCAGGCCTGTGAGTCAGCCACGTGTGCAGTTAGCTCCGGCACTCACCCTGCTGCCTTAGGGCAGAGCTGAGGTCAAAGTACCACAAGGGGCTAGAAGCTGGTGCGAGTGCAGGCCTGACACAGAGGCTGGTGAGCCTTTGGCCAGGCCTATAGGAAGGTGTGGCACGTTGTCTGTGGTCAGAAAGGCCAGGAGCCAGCAGGCGAGTAGAGGAAGAGGACTGTCACCCTGAAGCAGGTCAGCAGAAGTTAGGGTTAATTAACTAGTTACCAGGACAAGGGAAACAGCAGGGACAAGATGAGAAGGGACCAGTGACACATGAGGCAAGGGGCAGAGAGGCCATCCTGGGGCTGGACTAGTTGAACCTTGTTTGATTTTTGTCATAATCACTTGCTGCGAAACACTTCCAGAAGCTGGATGCCTCTGACATCTCAGCCTTCTTTTACTGAGGGGAGAGGAGAGCAGTAAAATGGACCGTAGGGTCCTCAGCAGTCGTGTGGTTCAGCCCTCCTGTGCAGAGGGGGTACCGGGGCAGAGAAGTGAAGAAGGTGGAGGGGCTTGTCCGGGGCCACACGGTCCGAGTCGCCCTTGGGAAGTGACTCCTGTGTCTTGTTGCTGTCTTTGTGGCTCCTTCCCGGGGTGCCGACCTTGCCCAGGGCCTTCTCCCTTCACCCCTTGTCCCTACTGGACACCATGACTGGGGGACAGGGGAGATGCCAGGATGCTGGCTGAGGAGGTACCCCTGAAATAGCACTCTCTGGCTCAGGGAGGACTGTCCCACGGGCACCTTTGCCTGGTTCCTGGTCTCAGAGTTGACCGGGGTGGTCTTCCTTTTGGTTCCCTCCTATTACATCAGGACTGCCCTGCCCCAGCTCCAAGCAGTTGTTCACTTAACTGTTTACTGGGTCTAGCTCATCATCGTTGGGATAGCATTAAGTGTGGCGCTTAGTGTATGCCAGGACCATTCTAACACGTGACACATATTAAATCCCTTCAGCCCTCCCACCACCCTGTAAGTTAGGTGCTTTTATCATCATCCCTATTTTACAGATGAGGAATCTGAGGTACAAACAGGTTATATAACGCGCCTCAATTCAGACACCTAATAAACAAGAGCCAGACTTTGAGAGTGGCTTCCTGGCTCCAGAGTGCCGGCGTCCCCAGTCCTGCTTCTACCTCATCTTGCCTCAAGGAGCAGGGAGGTTTGGCACACAGTAACCTCAGGGCGCACAAACTCAGGATCCCAGCTGAGTTGGAGAGATGGTGTTCTAGGTTTGTCTCTCTAGCAGGATTTTATTTAACTTAAAAGCCTTTCTAAGGACTTTCTTAGAGTTTCCCTTTTAAAGGCAGTTGTGTTACATGGGGGCAAAACTATATTATATGCCAGAGGGGGGAATTTGATATACCCTTTTCATCCCTGTTTTATTGGAAACCAGCCTGTCAGTTCCCAATGACTGCCCTTGCGTCTGGTTTCAGTGTAGTAACCCTTGAAGCAATGCGAGGGAAAGGTACTGTGTGTGTCTGTATATGCTTCCTGCCTTTCTCCCTAGTTTTTTGAGGTCTTTGAGTGACCTTATACAGCCCCCTGGGAATTTGGTGGCCTGGTTACTTTGGCAGAACAGAGTCTCTAAGACAGCAGACATACCTGTAGACAAAGGCAGTTCCGTGAGGCTTGAAGGTCCTTACGGCCCTTTAGCTCAAGCAGACAACCTCCTCACCCTGTAGACTGAAGCCCAGCAGGGGCCCTGGTCTCAGCTTCTCAGTAGTTGAGAAAGCACGGAATGCAGCTTTTCTCCTAGTCCGTTTTTTCAGCAGTACTGTGGGGACTCTTTCCTGCTGGGTTCTGGCATGCCGGCTGTGTTGTGTGGAGCCCTGGAGCAAACACCTAGAAGAGTCTGGCCCAGCCACTGCCCTGCAGAACAGCATCCTGCCAGGCCCTGAGGATACAGGCTGCTGGAAGTACATACCCCTGCCTGCAAGATTTTGCAACTACCAGGAAAGATGAGATGATTAGAAAAGCAGACAGCATGTAGTCAGCATGAACAGCAGGTACAGGGAGGGCTGCCTCCGTATGCTAGCCAGTCACTCCTCAGGGGTGCAGACTTTGACATAAGCATGTGGGGCAGAAGCGGAAACAGATCATGGATGTTTGAGACAGTGAGAGGCAGGAACATGGGTCAGGAAAGGGGTCGAGGTTGTCTGGTAGTCGAGGCTAGATTGTGGAGGGCATTGACTGACAGGCTGAGGCATTTGGCCTATATCCTCATAGGTTAGTGGTTCTCAAACTTTGCCCAAAGGCATATTTAGCTATTCCAGGAGCTGGACCAGGAATGGTACTGTGAAAGGTATAGCATAGAGGTCTTTTCCTGATTTGCAGGAAAAATTAATCAATAGAATTTTCCCAATCTTGAGTCTTTCTTCCTTCCGTACTTCAGAAAAAAGTATGGGACCCCTTGTCATCTTAGAAATTTAGGCAGATTCCAAAGTGAATGAACAAGTAGCAAAGAGATGTTAAGTAAGGAGGTCAGCAGGCACAGATTAATACAGCTGTTGACTGGACATGTGTTGAGTACTTAAAAACACTGCTAGTTAGTAATTGTTCCTTGTCCACAAAGTGTCGTGTGACTTCCCAAGGCCTTGCCACCTGAACAAGTCTCAAGAAGCATCCTCCTGGCAACAGAGAATGGTTGTTGACATTTTTTCAGGAGGGCTCATAACCTACCTTAGAGGAATAATCCAGCCTGGTGGTAAATTCAGGGTGAGTGGGGGTGGGGCGGTGGAAACGATTAGGAGACTGTTGCAGGAATTCTCTGGCGTTATGCCCTCGATGGGTGCAGTTGAAAGCTCTTTGGTTACAGAACGGGTCCCTGGAGATTGTGGAAGGGGGTCCAGCGCCGTAGGTGAGGCTGGCGGGGAGCCGTGCTGCCCCGGAGGGCCCGAAGCCCCAGCCCTAAGTGATGCCTTCGCTCTGACAGGCACACCAGCCTGGTCGCATCTCACACTGCCTCTCACAAGGGGTTTCTGTTTGGTTTGGTTCACATGAAAGTCGGCTTAAGAGGCTGGGAAACCCAGAGAACATTACTGATGATAACAGATGGATTTTGTTGGCCATTGCTGAGCTAAAGGAGGCCTGACTGATAAACCTGTAAAAAGCCCATATTGGGTGATACAGTGCCGCAATTTTATATAGCCCTAGGTTTTGAAAAATACTTTGTAGAGCGCCCAAATGAAGAAGAGTTGCTGATAGTTCTTGGTTTATAAAGCATTTTCATGTAAGTTACCCCATCAAAGGTGGATAGGGTAGGAAACTGAAGAAATCAGGCTCTCAGGAGAGAATGGAATTTGCCCCAAATCACAAAGCAAATGGTAGAACTGCAACACAAACCAGAATTTTTGGTGAATATTACTTATTAGGAACCTGGACCCACTTCTTCCTCGTGCAACAGGAATACTAACTCCTGGGCCCCTTTCCCCGTGAGGGTGGCTGGGATAGCTAATGACATAATGGAAGGGGAAGCCCTTTGAGAATGTTTCAAGGGATACACAAACAGAAACTGTCCTTATTAATAATAGATGCCTGGAGTGTTTCACTGCCTACTCATGTTCAGCGCTTCTGTGGAAGGCTGCCCAGGAGACGCTGTTACCCCAGACACTGATAGTTTGGTGTGGCTGCAGAGTAGCGGACATGTGCCCCGTCCCCGGCCCCCAAAGCCAGCCCAGGCAGTCGGCCCCTCCTGGACTCATCCCCGCTGGTGCATCCCCATTTGTTCCCTGGAGATCATGTCCTGGCATCAGCCTGAGTCAGGGAAGACAGCACTGTTGTTCCCCAGACAGGAAGCACCTTAACTGCTTTCCTGTCTCTTCCAGTATGAGCCCAAATCTATGTTTCCCTGACATTTATAACTACTCTGGACTTTTTTTTTCTCTATGCTAAAAAGTTTGGTTTCATCTCCTGGTGAGTAAATTTAATTATCGAATAAAGTGAAGGAATATTGGCTGCGATATTTAAGGCAAGCTACCGGAGGGATAGCACTGGCATAATTTTATGCAGGGCCCTCGCCTGCAGCACAGGGGGGCAAGCTGCTCATTCATCCTGAAGCAAGCAAGTGAAATTGATTACCCTGGAGATCAATGGGGACATTAAACACTATGATGAATGTGGCACAATTCTTCAGTGTCTCAGATTTACAGGGCGCCTTTCACCAAGCGCTCTAGGAACCTCCCCAACATCAATTAGGTCTCATAACTAGCCAGGTTCACCTCCACCTCAGCTGCATAAAGAAACGGCCTTAGGTTCTGGGACCTGGGTTTGCTAAATGCCACAAAAGATAGCCTGTGTACAGACCAGATCCAGATTCTAGTACAAAGCGGCCTGCTTCCCCAAACACAAGAGTGTCAGGCTGGAAGGGGACTCGGGGGCTGGGGACCAGAGTCGGTCATGTTCTTGGTGCTTCTGTGTCTTGTCCAGGCTGGGCCTTCCACGTTGGATACACTTCTCCCTTGGTCATTTTGATGAATCCCTCGGAACCCAGCTCAGAATCTCAGTCTGCCCCAGACTGGATTAGGTACATCTCTGTGCTGCCAGAGGGGCTCAGGATATGGCATGTGGTTGAGAGTGGACTTTGGCTTAAGGTTGCCACTTCCCAGCTGAGTCCTTAAGTAAGTGTTTTAAGCTCTAAAGGCTTCAGTTTTCTCTTCTGGAGTGGTTCAGAGAGTGGGGAATACGACTACACCTTGGGTTATGAGGCTTAAACGAAATACTGTATGATAAGAGCTCAGCACATCATCTTGGGTGTAAAAGCTCTCAAAAAGGGTTGTCTTCTCCACCTACGTAAGCTGGTTCAGATCTGCCAACACATGCACAGAGGTTCACGGTTCAAGTCTCAAACTTGAAGATAGCTTGAGAGATTACTGAGTTCACATTGCCATTTTATAGATGATGAAAATGAACCCTAAAAGGAGGGGTGTGACCAGGGTGCTTCTGAGGCAGTAACAGAACCAGGCTAAGAAGCCAAGTGTCCTGGTGACTCAGCCCCCACGGGTCCCAGGCCCCAGACCCCAGGGTTCCCCATGCAGCCCCACAATGGGAAGGAGAAGTGGCCTTCAAACTGGAGGTGAGCGCACAGAAAGGCAGCAGTGGCCTGCCTCTAACCACTCGACCAGTAGTAGGAGGCAGAGAGGGCGTCACACACGGGAAGCCTCGCCAGGGCCTGACCACTTGCCAGTTGAGGCACCACAGGAAGCAAACACCAGCTTCCTTCTCAATAAACTAATTCTGACATTGCTCCATGCTTCTAATGACAAGCTTGCTATTTTGAGGCAATGCAAACCAGAGAGAAGGTCCTGGAGAAGCTGGGAGAGGCTGGGAGGCAGTCTGGTACAGTGGGAAGGCCAAGCTCTGTGGACCCGGAGTCCAGTCCAGGCTACCATACAGTCCATGGAACCATACAGAAACCAGAAACGGGACTGGGCTGAGAATCCAGGTGCTTGGGCTATATGCACACTAGCCCCTGAGTGATCTGCACTTCTCTACAGTCCTGAGATGTCCATTCAAAACTTGTTGGTTTTCCTTGTTAAGCAACTCTACACAGGTCCTGTTGACTTGTTCGTAAGGTACTTTCCTTTTAAGAAGGCTTCCTGGAGCCTTATCTCATCTGAGGCTCTCCACAGCTCACAGAAAGCAGGGCCCCGACTCTTCCCCTTTAGACCTGAAGAGCTGGCACCCGAGAGGAGCATGGAGGCAGCAGAATGAAAGTCTCGGTCAGCAGCTGTCTTGGAGCGAGAAAGGAGCTCCTGCACTGAGGGTCATGGATGGAATGACTGTGTCGCTCTGAAGAGCGTTCCAGGCCACTAGCCTCTAATCGCACGGGGCCTGTGAAAAATCCCCAGTCTGTGCAACTTGATCTGAAAAGCCAAGGTTTGGGTGGGAGGCCTTGCCGGGTGCTGGCTGGGGAGAGGCTAGTTCAGGGGCAGCCTTACGGCTCCCCAGTTCTGGGTGGACTTCGGGCCAAGCCTGCAGGGCCCTGGCCTGGCTTCCCTGCAGGCTGGCCGCCAGCACTGCTGGCTCTGAGCGGTGCCCTCGCTGTGGGGTTTGGCATGTCGTGGCGCCTCGGCCAAGGGATTGGCTGCTCTCCAGCTCTGGTGGCAATGCTGAGCAAGGAGACTGGCTCCACAGGAGGCGCCCTGGGGCTCTGCAAAGAGGGTGGGTTGATCCCTTCAGCCTGAAATGGCCATGTGGCTAATGGAGGGCAACTGCCTAAGGCTGGAATCCTGATTTCTGTCTCTGGCTCAATTCCAGGCAGCCATTTCACCATATTCAGCCTGGCAACTAACCTAGGCAGACCTGGGTGTGAATCCCACCACTAGCTTACTAGTTAGCTGTGTGCTCTTGGTAAAGTCATTTAATCATTGCGTACCCGTTTTCTCTCCTTTGTAAAGCAGGGAAGAAGCACCCACTTCTCAGGGCTGTGATAAAGACAGACTGCAAAGTGCCCCTGTCACAGCAGGAAATGAGTGACTGAGAACTATTACTGTTCTCACCCTCTGGTTTACAGGAGACAGCGGCTGTTCCCCAGACCCACAGGGAGCTCTCTGAACAGGTGGGCGAGCAAGGGGAAGCCCTTTCCCGGAGCTGCGAACCTCCCGGGGCGTGCTTGGGCTCCATCTCCACAGATCTGCAGCTGCCCACCACCCATGACTCTGGGCTATGGCATCCGGTGGAGCCATGAAAGCCGAGGCTTTTACCCTCCACCTCCTGCACCCCAGACCTGGAGGCTCCACCCCACGCCCATCCCCAGGCAGGTAAGTGGCTTCCACTGTCTCTGGGCACCCTCTGACGCTGTGGCTGTGCACTCTGTCCCTGGAGAGGCAGGGACCTGGTACCATCCCCAGTCTAATCTGCTCATGCGGCATTCCTAGCACTGGCGGCCTGCCGATGCCTGAAGGCAGCAGTGGTCGCTCGGGCAGACTTTGACCTCACAGCCACTTGTCCATCCCCTGCGATGACTGCTCTTGAAAGTGGTGCTCTTCTGGGCTCTCTCTAGACGGGAAAACTGAGGAAGCGAGCAGGAGTGACTTGCCTAGCATCTTATCCCATCATGCTCCTGTCTGTCCTGTGCTTTGCTCTGGGGCAGAGGCAAGTACTGGCCAGCAGCTGGGGCTTACCTTTGGTACCGGGCAGGCAGGCCCATTTACCTGCTGGGGTGGCCAGCACTAGCCCAAGAGCTGGGGCGATGGGAGCTCTGCAAAGGGAGCATCGGCGTCCAGCAAGCTGGGCCTGGCCAAGGATGGTAGGGGCTTCTAGTGCAGCAGATGCAGACCACTAGTTAGGACCCCACTGGTTCCTGCCTTACAGATGATAAAGCACGTAATGCCCCCCAGCCCATCACGTGACAGAAGCTGAGCATGACTGCTTTGCTTCCAAAGCCTCTAAGACCCGGGAGCCCCGGCACTCACCACGCTGCCAGGACAGTTTGGGCTCCAGTTTTAGTGCCTCTCTTTTTAGTGTTTGACCTCACGAAAGAGTCTCCAAACTTTCTGAGCCTCAGGTTCTTCATCTGTAAAATGGGGCTATGATACGCACCTCACAGGGTTGTCTAAAGATACAAGGGGCCCAAGTACATGGAAGCCTTCGTAGAGTGCCTGCTAACGGAAGCTGCAGTTATACTGCTGGTGACCCACAGTGCCTCAGACACACCCCAGAAACGGCTTGGTTGGGTGCTGCTGCCTTTAACACCTGTTTTGACAAATGCTGATCTATCTCCCCATGACTCGGGAGGGTGCTCTCTGCCTGCGTGCGGTAATTTCCCTCCCTTTCTTCCAGTTCAGCCATCTTTCCTGAGTGGCTCCGGGCCAAACCTGTGGCTCTCTGCAGGGTTCTGGGGCTCTAACAGGACTCAGGCCTGATCCCTGTGCTGGAGGACCAGGGGAGGCAGGGAGGCGGGTGCTGACAAGCCACAGCTCTGCCGGGGCGAGGCCATGGGCCGCAGAGAGCGCCCCGGCCTGCTGGTGAGGGGCTGGCGGGACGAGGGAGAACAGCCCGGACATGCCAGGAGGGAGCCAGGGGGCAGCAAGGCCGCTCACGACGGGGCTGCGACCACACCAAGAAATCCAGCAACGGGAGCCCTTGAAATCAAAACAATTAGGTCTTCCTCCTTTTTTGGACAGAAAACAAAACAGTGGTCGCAAACACAAACTCTCTTGGAGGCTTTTCAGCAAGGGAGACACTAATGAGACCGGCTCAGCAGCCCGGGAGGACGCCCTGGGAAAGGGCAGGGCAGGGGCTCGGTCTGGGGCCTCAGGAGAGCCCTGCCGGGGTCTGGAGCAGGTGGCTGGGAGGCACGACGGCAGGGCTCACGACTGCTGGCAGGGGGTCAGGAGGGAGCCAGCGGCGCCAGTGCCACCCCGGTCACCGCTGGGCGGTTGGCGGTGCCCAGCTGGGCGCCCAGGAGGAAGAGCAGGCTTCAAGCAGGGTACCCACTGCACTTTGGTTCTGCTGAACCTGAGGCCCCCAAGAGGTGGAGCCCTGGGTTGGGGGGTCGTCAGCAAGGCAGGCAGAATTCTGGGCTCCACTTTGGTGGAGAGACGAGGGGAGGGAAGGGACCAGTCCAGAGTCACACGGTCAGGCAGCGTGCGGGCTTCCCACTGGGGTCCAGGGCTCCCCCAACTCTGTCAAGGCCTCAGGGCCTCCGGGGGGGCTGGGGCTACAGGTGTGAGTTTTCACTAGGCCAACCCAAACCCAAAGGAGCCACTCTGAATTCTTCACCTGGGTTAGCAGCCAAAGGAAACCTCAGCCATCTGGAAGTCTCAGTGCAGCTGGTTTTATTATTAAAGCCAAGACTGGAAAACAGCTGTCCCCACTGTCCGCCATGAGCCTCCCCCCACCTCCAAATCCATCCCTTTTTGTCCTGTGAAAGTGAAAACTAGCTTTGTCTTGAAAAGACTCAGAAACACTCATGCCGAAATCAGAGAATGAGGACAGACAAAATAGGCTCAGATGGTGGTCTTTGTGTGACTGTGTCTGTCCCACCCAGGAGTCCCCACAGAGACGGTCTGGGGTGCGGCCAGACAGCCCCCGTTCACAGTGTGTTCCCCAGGGCCCGCGGCCAGGGTCAGGGACGGAGGCGACAGAGGAGGCCGAGTTGGCCCCCTGCCCTGTCCTGCTGAAGCTGGGCCACAGGCTGGTTTTGTAAAAATGGTTTAAAACAGCCCAGCCACAAGCACCAGCCTCCCCTTGCAGGCCCAGGGGAGGCTCCGGGTCCGGGCCTTGGGGTCTGAGGCCCTGGCCTCCTGGCCTGGCGACGCCTCCCTGGAGGCAGGGGCACCCTGAGGCCTCAGGCCCCAGGAGAGCATCAGGCGGCTGGCCGCCCTCCTCCCACCCCGCCTGTCTGGAGGCGCTGGGCTCCAGGGACCCTGTACAGCTTTTGCTCTTTGGATTCCAAAGGTCTGGAGCTCTCCTCCAGCAGGGCCGTAGCAGGCTGCAGGTGGATGACGGGCTTGATCTGAAAGACAGCGAAGCCCTCCTGACTCTTCTGGTCGAGCAGACTTACTGGGTGCTCTTGCTTGGGGCTGCTTGGGGCCGAGCCTGCTGCGCTGGGCCAGGTGAGCGGCACCGCGTCCAAGGTCCTCTGGGACGGACAGGGGTCCTCTGACAAGGGGGACCACAGGTCCTGGACAGTGTCCCCTGCCGCCTGCTGCTGGGCTGACACCAGCAGCGACAGGGGAGCGGGGCTGGGCCTGCGAGGAGCCATGCTGCAGCCTGTGGAGGGGCCCAGCCCCTTGCTACTGTCGCTCTGGGTCTGGGTGACGGAGCTGCACGTGGAGCGGGAGGTGCTCCCAGAGGTGGCGCTGCCACGGGAGCCATGGCTGCTGCCCTTCGGGGGCCGGTCAACCGAGAACCCAGATGAGATGCTGGGCTGGTGGATGTCTATGGCGGCCGTGGTGACCACGCCCACAGCTGCCTCTGGCACAGCGCTGTCTGCAGGAAAGGAGGGGATGCTGGTCACTCCTCCCCACTGCCCCTCCTCTGCGGACCCTGGTCAGGGTGGGTGTGAGCTGAGCCCCGTCCAGGAGCCGTGCTGGGTGGCGGACAGTGAGTGTGAATGGGCTTCGCTGGGGAAGCCTTGGTAGATGGTCCAGTCCTGCAATATCCATGACCCCGAGGGGGGATGTGCCTCCCATCTTGTTGAACTCAAGTGAAGATCTGGGACGTGCCCTGGCCAGGCGGCTGTGAGAACTGACCTGTGGCACTTCCAGGTAAAGGTGTATAAATCAGCTGTGCTTCGCCCTGGCAGTCAACCATGTTCTAGAAGAGATGGTAGCTGCTCTACCCCCCGGAATAAAAACACCCTGGAAACAGAGCCCCTAGCCAACGTGCTGTAGGTCCTGGCCGACTCATTCCGACCACAGAGAGTGGGGTCATCGGCCACCACAGCATGAGCTGGCCGCCCTGACTGGCTCGGAGAACACGATGGGCCTGGACCAGGAATTTGGGCTTCACAGTCGGACTCATTCAAAGCTTTAAATGGGGCTGGTGGGGGACTAACATGATCAGAGCTGTGCCTTCAGAAGACTGATTGTCTCTGTAGGACGCACTGCAGGGGGGAGGCCGGAGGACCCTCAGAAGGCCTTTACACGAGAAGTACCTCAAAGAGCCGATCACAGGGGGTGCAGTGCGGGCAAGGATTCTCCTGGCATTGGGAGGAGGCGGATCGGGAGAGGCCTGGGCTAGAGACTGTGGTCTTTGAAATCAACAGACTGGATGAGGCTTTGAAAGCGGAGAGACACAAGAGGGAAGAGGCCTTTATGGGGCTAAATTGTGGAAAAGAAAAAATCCAGATGCATTACACGTCACACAACACAACACTGTAGCCTTACAGTGGAGCACACGGGGATTTAGTGAAATCCGAACTACCAGATTCAAGACATTGGCTAAGGAGAAACAAGACACCGAAGGACTAGGTATTAATTTAAAACTCAACCTTTTGCCTACGTGAAAGCCAACAGCGGCTCCCTGGGACTTTCTCAAGTGCAAGAATGGGACATAAAGCAAAGGCGTGCCCTCCGCCTGCTGCTCGTCGGGCCCAGATACGCGGTCGTGTCACCCCCATCACGCTCATCCTGAAAGGTCTTCCGCTTGGGAGGCACTGAGGTCACTTAGATTCCAATCCTCTTTTATTTCAGGGTCACACATGCAGCCCTCACTGGTGAGCACAGAGCACCCCGAACCGGCACCCACAGTCCCACTGCTGAGTCTGCTGGGGTCACTTCCTAGTATTTGAACCTTGACCTCTGCTGCAGCTGGGGTTCACAGGTGCCAGGAGATGGGCACGCTGGGCTGAGTGGTCCCTACCCACCCTCAGTGTTAGGGGTCGCAGGGCCCCATCTGGCAGGGGCCCCACAGAGGTTCTGGTGCCCCCAGGGAAGACTTACCGCTGCTGGGCCCGTTGTAGTACTGGCTGGTGTGGCTGTCCGTGCCATCTCTCCCCGCAGCTTCTGTGGGGACAGGGATAGAGAGAGGGGAGTGGGCGGCTTGCCAGGGGCTCCAGGAAGCAGAGGCTGTACCAGCCCCTTTCCTCCCCTGGTGCCCCACCCCTACGCCCATCACCAGGAGAGGAAGCACTTGTCTTCCAGAAGCTCTCTGCCACTTTCCAATGTTCCTTGAGACCCAACCGCATGTCTCATTTGCCCCAGGGCTGGCCAGGCGGGACTGGGTGTCAGGGACCCAGGTTCTGATGAAGCGACCAGCTTGATGTGTGACGTGGGCAGGGTCCTCACCTCTGAGGTGAGGGCTGTGGAAATCGCACCTCAGGGCTTTCCCTGGTTGGACGGCCTGAGTCTCTGAAACCACCTGAGATTCTCAGGGTCACCAGAAATGCTATTCTCAGTGTAAAAGCCTCAAAGCAGCATCCACAGCCCATCAGCCAGCCAGAGAGGCTGGTCCCCAACGACGGCCCCACAGCTCAGTCCGGGACGCGCAGGGATGGGCCCAGGGGGCTGGGCGGGCCTCGCCACCCACGAGTCCTAGCACGTGGGTACTTAATAAATAGTTACTGAATAACGAGTGAGAAGGGGTGAAGCTGTCAAGTCAAGGGGGATGACATGAGAACAGGGTCTCAAATACTGGTTCATCGACCTGACAGGAGTGGGGAAGGATGGAGGGAGAGGAGAGGTGGGAGACTCAGGCGGTCTGAGAACATTAAGAAAAGCAGACGACGGGAGACCCAAGCGCCATCCTGAGGAGAAGGGCCTCGTCCCAGCAGCGAGGGGCCACCGAACAGCCGGAACGTGTGTGAGCCCCTCGCAAGGCTGTGGGCAAGTGGTTCGGGATGTGCCAGGCTTCAGGCAGGGTCACCAGAAGCTGCAATGCCCACGAGAGGGACGACAGACCCTGAGGGACAGCGGGGAGAGACAGGCCAAGTGACAGGACCTGCCAGGGACTGGAGAGTGGCAGGAGGTGACCCTCCCGGCTCCTGGCTCGGTCGGCCTCCGGCTGAGCCCAGGGGTTGTTCCTTCGGCAGCTGCGCCCACACCCCTCTCCCAGGTCCCGGAGTCCTGGGTGGGCATCAGGTCACATTGGGTCGTGAACTTCAGCTCCACCATATATTAGCTGAATGGACCCCTTGGAGCCTCTGCTCCCTGGTCCCTCAGATACATCAAAATGACTATAAGGATATTACTCTCCAGAGTTGTCAGATGACACGAGTCAGCCAATGTCAGATTCCTGCCGGGGGTCGGGCAGCACACCAGGGTCTGGCCCCTCTCCTGCGGAAGCCTGAGGGAGTCCGCCCCGACGGGGGCTTCTCCAGAAAGCTGTGGTCTGCAGGTGAACAGACCTGATGCTTTCTGTGGCCACCTTCCCGGGCACGCCTGCGATTGCCGAAGAAACCACTCTGTCCCAACACTGGGAGGCGTGGGCAGCACCTACCCAGACCTGGCTCTTAAAAGCTTTTTTGGCCTCTTTTGATCTCTAAATGCCTGCGGTCAGAAGCATGTTTTGCATTAAGGCCTGAGCTGAGGGCGGGGCCCCAGGCTGGCTCCAGGATCAGCCCCCGGGGCTCCCTCAAAATCAGAGATCAACACGCTTCTCCACGGCCCTTCATAATTTATGTTGTAAATGCTGTGTGGCCCCCTAGGCCGCTCCGAGAAGTGAAGGGTGGGGTGGGGCACTGGCTGGCACGGCTGTTCCTGGCAAGCAGTGTGAGGCAGAGGGCCACTGGGCCAGACAGGAGTTTCTGGTCACTAAATCTGGTTTTATCTGGAGGCCCTGGTGACGGGGGTTTGTGACAGGGCTGCAGAGGGCCATGCAAAGTAAAGTACCCACAGACCCATGAAATGATCCCAGGAGAACTGCTTGCAGGGGGCTGGGGGGAATGAGAAGCCAGACCCTGGGCTCCGGTCCTGGGGGTGCCATCGGCCCGCCATGGGAGCTGGGCAGGTCACGTCCCCTCGGAGCCCCCATTTGTTCATGTGTACCATGAAGGGGCTGGTGAGGCTCTTAGAGATGCATACGGCTCGGCTAGGTGGCTCTCAACACCTCTGCCAGCTCTGAAGTTCCGAGAGGGGAGAGTCAGAGCAGAGTGGGAAGGGACCAGAGGCACCTGGTCTATTCTAACTCCCAGTCTAGGAATCACCTCAACACCTGCTTCCCGGGGGCTCCGTGGGGAAGGGAGCTCCTGACCTTGCCCCACAGCGCCGATGATGAGCTGTGGGCAGTTTCTCATTCACTGGTGTGCCCTCGGGTAACTGCCCGGCCCTCTCCAAGAAGCCCAGCGTGTCCATTCTGTGGTAAAGCAGCCAATCTCCACCAAGTCAGGAAGTGCCTACTATGTACAAGCCTCACAAATCCTGGCCCTGGCTTCCACAGGTACCAAGGCTAAGCCCATTTCTACTCACAGTCTATATGACAGGCCTTCTGACACTTCACAAGCCCTCACATCCCTCCTGAGAAGTCTCTTCTCCTAAGAATCACTGTCCATTTTTTTATGCCTCCTGTTTTCTGGCCTTTCCACTCTGAAGGCTTCCCTATGAGCTCCAGATGTAACCAAACCAGGAGAAGGTGGTTAAGGGAGGGACAGAGAATTTACTGGGCCTTTCCAGGCTCCAGACCTCAGGTTCTGCACTTTCACACCCTGATCTCCTTTAATCCTCACCACCACCCCTGCCCCCAGCTGGGACCCCGGTCTCCCCTCAGTTCTCCTCTTTTCCTTACCAACAGCCAAACTCCACCCCGTCTATGCCCAGTGAGGGACCCCGATGCCCTCTGCTACAGCCCTACAGTCCCGCCTCAGGCCAGACCTTTGGACTCTCAGTGTGCCTGTGGATGTAGTGAATGGGCCTGCTGTCTGTGGGCACACCTGCAGAGAACCTAGGTCCTCAGGCGGCCAGTGGAGGTCTGTCCAGTCTGCATTTGCTCCCTCTGCGCCACGCCTGTCCCCACATCGGGGGCTGCGAGTGAGCTTTGAGACACAAACTGCAAGTGAGGCCCGCGGGGGCTTCTCTAGTAGTGCTGACACTGGCTCTGCCTGTTTTCTGTTTCAGGAAGGCCCTCTTCTCCAGAAGCTGAGAGCCTTAGCTGGGGCTCTGCCCCGACCCCCACTGAAGCCGGAGAGTCTTTGAGGGTAGGAGCCACATTTTACTTGTCTCCCCAGCATTTTGCATGGGGCTTGGCATGTGCCAGCTGCCAAGACACAGGGTGGTTGGACAGATAGCTGCCTGGGTTAGAGACCTGCAGGTCCTCCCAGGACCATTTCCCTCACCCTCTGGGATGCTCCGCAGCACACAGCCTCACTTCCAGTCCCTGGGACTTCCTGCCCAGTGACTAGTGACTGTTAGGTGTCTGAGAGCTTAGTGGGGAGGCAGGCACAGATGCTTATGGCCAGGAGCAGCCGTCAGTCAGCCTCAACACAGGGCTGCCCACCTTTCACCTAAAAATAACCCCCTGTCCCGGAATTTGTTTTGATTTAGCCCCTGGGAGCCCTAGGGCCATGTAGGAACCGCCCCACAGGAGGCCTGGGCTGGCTGGCCCTGGAAGGATGGGAGAGAGTGGGTACAGGCTCCAAGACAGAGGGCCCCAGCACCAACCCCAGCTCTGCAGGTACTCAGCGTGTGGTCCCCGGCACATCCCAACCCCCGGGTGCCTCAGCTTCCACACCCATAAAGTGGGGGTAAGAAACACCTACGTGCTTGTGAGCTGTAAGAGTCACTGAGATAATGCATGTCAAGCCTAGCTGGGGCTGTCCCTTACTTCCCTGAAACCCTGGCCCATGTTGCTCCCTGTCAGCCCCAAAGTCTCAGGTTGTCACTATGGCAGCTGCCGCAGCTGCTCTCGGCTGCCTGGGGCCTTTCTTCCTGGGGTGTGGCACTCTGCAAACCCACCCAACTAACCCTCCGCCAGCGGGAGTGCTGCTGTGATGGCCATGCTCATTAAGTGGGTTTTGCCACTTAGGCGGATTCCCAACTTGTCTAGAGGGGCAGAGGTGGAGAGAAAGAGCACTGGGCGAGTCACTGGGCCTCCAGTGGAGGCGGTGGAGGGCACCAGCTGCAGGGCTGGGGTGTGAGGTCTGCACACCCTCATGTCCTGGGCAGACACAGGCCCCAGTGCCTGGGAGGAAGCCCCAATTCCTGGCTCAGGGCTTCCATTCCTAATCTCCAGCTTGCTGCTACAAGGCTTGGCGGCGCTCACTGGGGGAGGATACTAATCTTTACTAAGCACCTGCTGTATGAGAGCTGTGCATACAACCGAATGCCCAATCCTCAGTGAAAACAATGTTTCTGCTACTATTCTCGTTTTGGAAAAATTGGGGCTCAGAAACAGGATCAGTTGCAAAATTTGTGTGGTCCCTTGTTCAAAGACCAGAAAGGTTCAGAAATAAATCCGTACCTTCATGGTCAATTAATTTATGACAAAGGAGCCAAGAATATACAAGGGGGAAAGGACAGTCTGTTCAATAAATGGTGCTGAGAAAACTGGACAACCACATGCAAAAGAATGAAATTATCTTACATTACATATGCACAAATTAACTCAGAACGGATTGAAGACTTGAATGCCTGAAACCATAAAACTCCTAGAAGAAAACATAGATGATAATAGTGTTGACGTCAGTCTTGTTGATGATTTTTTGGATTTGACACCAAATGCAAAGGCAACAAAAGTAAGAATAAACAAGTGGAACTTCATCAAACTAAAACTCTTCTGCACAGCAAAGGTAACCGTTAACAAATGAAAAGGCAACCTACTAAATGGGAGAACAGATTTGCAAATTATATATCTGATAAGGGGCTAATATCCAAACTATATAAAGAAGTCAACTGAATAGCAAAAAGCTATCCAATTAAAAATGGGCAGGTGGAATAGCAGGGAAGCTGGCGGCATGAGCAGGGCAGTGGAAATCTCCTCCCCAAACCATGTATATTTATGAAAATACAACAAATACAACTATTCCTAAAAGAGAGACCAAAAGATACAGGACAACAGCCAGGCTACAGCTACACCTGCGAGAACTCAGAGCCTCACGAAGCGGGTAGGATACGGAGCCGCGACCTGGCGGGACCTGAGCACTCCCCACCCCAGCTCACCGGCGGGAGGAAAAGATTCAGAGCGGGGAGGGAGCGGAAGCACAGGACTGCCAAATAACCAGCCCTGGTGATCTGCGCCGGAAGCACTGACACGCATCGCGTGGTGTATTGGAGATTAGAAAATAGAAGTGCTGGATCTGAGACAGAAAACCCAAGCGGGTTCTCTCAGCCAGCTCCCCAGGAAAAAAGAAAAGCATGCACTTTTTTAAAAGTCTTAAAGAGACAAGCGCCCAACAGCGGAACAAAATCGTCCCAGTGCACTCGGACCAGCAGGCTGGGAGTCCTGGGGAGTTTCAGACCCCTTGGCCGGCGCCGGGCAAAGCAGCCACGCCAAGCCTTCCCACAGAGATCAGCAGCCTTCCATTCGTTCCCCCCCCTGGCCAGAGCCACAAAGGGTCCAGCATAGCGGCCACTGCTGTGGATAGGTGGAGCAGCAGGGCCACCCATAGCATCCTCACAGAATCTACTCCCGGTGGGCGTTTTTTTTTTTTTTTTTTTTAAGTCTTCCCGGTGTGCAGGAAAACAGCTCAGGCCCGGGAGAACAACAAGCAGGAAGGGACTTTGTACTCCCAGCTGACACATGTGGTGCCTACCAGCAACCACTACTATCACCATGAAAAGACAGAGGAATATGGTACAAAAAATGCCTTGCCAGACACCCCAGAGAGGGAGCCTGATGGAATGGACATGCACAATCTTCCTGAAAAAGAATTCAGAATAAAAATCATAACCATGCTGATGGATCTACAGAGAAATATGCAAGAGCTGAGGGAGGAAGTGAGGAAAGACAATGCAGAAATGAGACAAGCAAGCAACGGGCTTAGCAGCAGACTGGACGAGATGCAAGAGACTGTTAATGCAATAGAAATCAGAGAACAGGAATACAGAGAAGCTGAAGCAGAGAGAGATAAAAGGATCTCTAGGAATGAAAGAATACTGAGAACTGTGTGACCAATCCAAATGGAACAATATTTGCATTATAGGAGTACCAGAAGAAGGAGAGAGAGAAAAATGGATAGAAAGTGTCTCTGAAGAAATAATTGCTGAAAACTTTCCCAAGCTGGGGAAGGAAATAGTCTCTCAGACAATGGAAGCCCACAGATCTCCCAACACAAGGGACCGAAGGAAGACAACACCAAGATACATAATAATTAAGATGGCAAAGATCAAATATAAGGACAGAGTATTAAAGGCAGCTAGAGAGAGAAAAAAGATCACCTACAAAAGAAAACCCATCAGACTATCATCAGACTTCTCAACAGAAACCTTACAGGCCAGAAGGGAGTGGCATGATATATTTAATGTAATGAAACAGAAGGGCCTCGAACCAAGAATATTGTATCCAGCACAATTATCATTTAAATTTGAGGGAGGAATTAAACAATTCCCAGCAAGTGAAAGTTGGGGGAGTTTGCCTCCCATAAACAACCTCTACAGGATATCTTAAAGGGACTACTCTAGAGGGAAGCACCCCTAAGGCTAAAAAGATGTCACCAGAGAAAATAAAATCATAGCAAAGAAAGCAGACCATCCAAATACTAACTAAAGGCAAAAAATAAAACACCTAGTATATAAAGAATGAATGAGGAAGAATAGGAAGGGAGAGAAATAATCATCAGACTGTGTTTACAATAACTTAACAAGAAAGTTAAGTTAGACTGTTAGATAGTAGAGAACCTACCCTTGAACCTTTGGTAACCACAAATCTAAACCCAGCAATGGCAATAAGTACATATCTATTGATAATCACTCTAAATGTAAATGGGCTGAATGCACCAATCAAAAGGCACAGAGTTACCGAATGGATAAAAAAGCAAGACCCATCTATATGCTGCCTACAAGAGACACACGTCAAACCCAAAGATATACACAGACTAAAGGTGAAGGGATGGAAAAAGAAAGTAGCAAGAGATAAAGAAGGACATTACATAATGATAAAGGGGTCAGTACAACAAGAGGATATAACCATTATAAATATATATGCACCCAACACAGGAGCGCCAGCATATGTGAAACAAATACTAACAGAATTAAAGGAGGAAATAGAAAGCAATGCATTCATTTTAGGAGACTTCAACACACCACTCACTCCAAAGGACAGATCAACCAGACAGAGAATAAGTAAAGACACAGAGGCACTTAACAACACACTAGAACAGATGGACCTAACAGACATCTACAGAACTCTACACCCAAATGCAACAGGATACACATTCTTCTCAAGTGCACATGGAACATTTTCCAGAATAGACCACATACTAGGCCACAAAAAGGACCTCAGTAAATTAAAAAATATTGAAATCCTACCAACCAACTTCTCAGAGCACAAAGGTATAAAACTAGAAATAAATTGTACAAAGAAATCAAAAAGGCTCACAAATACATGGAGACTTAACAACATTCTCCTAATGAATCAATGGGTTAACAACCAAATCAAAACAGAAATCAAAGAATATATGGAGACTAATGACAACAACAACATAAAGCCACAACTTCTGTGGGACACAGCAAAGGCAGTTCTAAGAGGAAGGTATATTGCAACCCAGGCCTATTTAAAGAAGGAAGAACATTCCCAAAAGAATAGTCTAAAGACACAATTACTGAAATTGGAAAAAGAAGAACAAATGAGGCCCAAAGTCACCAGAAGGATGGACATAATAAAGATCAGAGAAAAAATAAATAAAATTGAGAAGAATAAAATAGAAAAAAAAATCAATGAAACCAAGAGCTGGTTCTTTGAAAAAATAAACAAAATAGATAAACCCCTAGCCAGACTCATTAAGAGAAAAAGAGAATCTACACACATAAACAGAATTGGAAATGAGAAAGGAAAAATCACAACAGACCTCACAGAAATACAAAAAATTAAAAGAGAATACTATGAGAATCTATATGCTGACAAGCTGGAAAACATAGAAGAAATGGACAACTTCTTAGAAAAATACAACCTTCCAAGACTGACCAAGCAAGAAACAGAAAAACTAAACAGACCAATCACCAGCAACGAAATTGAATCGGTAATCAAAAAACTACCCAAGAACAAAACCCACAGACCTGATGGATTCACCTCTGAATTCTACCAGACATATAGAGAAGAAATAACACCCATTCTCCTTAAACTTTTCCAGAAAATAGAAGAGGAGGGAATACTTCCAAACTCTTTCTATGAAGCCAGCATCACTCTATACCCAAACCGGGCAAAGACCTCACCAAACAAGAGAATTACAGACCTATATCCCTGATGAACGTAGATGCAAAAATACTCAACAAAATGTTAGCAAACCGAATTCAAAAATACATCAAGAGGATCATACACCATGATCAAGTGGGATTCATCCCAGGGATGCAAGGTTGGTACAACATTCGAAAATCCATCAACATCATCCACCACATCAACAAAAACAAGAACAAAAACCACATGATCATCTCCATAGATGCTGAAAAAGCATTTGACAAAATTCAAAATCTATTCATGATAAAAACTCTCAACAAAATAGGTATATAGGGCAAGTACCTCAAGATCATAAAGGCCATATATGACAAACCCACACCTAACATCATACTTAACAGCGAGAAGCTGAAAGCTGTTCATCTAAGATCGGGAACAAGATGGGGATGCGCACTCTCTCCACTGTTATTCAACATAGTACTGGAGGTCCTAGCCACGGCAATCAGACAAAGCAAAGACATACAAGGCATGCAGATTGGTAAAGAAGAAGTCAAATTGTCACTATTTGCAGATGACATGATACTGTACATAGAAAACCCTAAAGACTCCACTCCAAAACTACCAGAACTAATATCTGAATTCAGCAAAGTTGCAGGATACAAAATTAACACACAGAAATCTGTTGCCTTCCTATACACCAATGATGAGCTAACAGAAAGAGAAATCAGGAAAACAATTCCATTCACAATTGAATCAAAAAGAATAAAATACCTAGGAATAAACCTAACCAAGGAAGTGAAAAACCTATACCCTGAAAACTACAAGACACTCCTAAGAGAAATTAAAGAGGACACTAACAAATGGAAATTCATCCCATGCTCTTGGCTAGGAAGAATAAATATTGTCAAAATGGCTATACTACCTAAAGCAATCTACAGATTTAATGCAATCCCTCTCAAAATACCAACAGCTTTCTTCAATGAACTGGAACAAATAATTCTAAAATTCATATGGAACCAGAAAAGACCCCGAATAGCCAAAGCAATCCTGAGAAGGAGGAATAAAACAGGGAATTACACTCCTTGACTTCAAGCTCTACCACAAAGCCACAGTAATCAAGACAATTTGGTATTGGCACAAAAACAGACCCACAGACCAGTGGAACAGAATAGAAAATCCAAACATTAACCCAAACATTACAGTCAATTAATATATGATAAAGGAGCCTTGAATATACAATGGGGAGATGACAGCCTCTTCAGCAGCTGGTGTTGGCAAAACTGGACAGTACATGTAAGAGAATGAAACTGGACTACTGTCTAACCCCATACACAAAAGTCAACTCAAAATGGATCAAAGACCTGAATGTAAGTCATGAAACCATAAAACTCTTAGAAAAAAACATAGGCAAAAATCTCTTGGACATAAACATGAGCGACTTCTTCATGAACATATCTCCCCAGGCAAGGGAAACAATAGCAAAAATGAACAAGTGGGAGTATATCAAGCTGAAAACCTTCTGTACAGCAAAGGACACCATCAGTAGAACAAAAAGACATCCTACAGTATGGGAGAATATATTCATAAATGACGTATCTGATAAGGGGTTGACATCCAAAATATATAAAGAACTCACGCACCTCAACAAACAAAAAGCAAATAATCCAATTAAGAAATGGGCAGAGGACATGAATAGGCACTTCTCCAAAGAAGAAATTCAGATGGCCAACAGGCACATGAAAAGATGCTCCACATCACTAATCATCAGAGAAATGCAGATTAAAACCACAATGAGATATCACCTCACACCAATGAGGATGGCCAACATCCAAAACACAAACAACAACAAATGTTGGCGAGGATGTGGAGAAAAGGGAACCCTCCTACACTGCTGGTGGGAATGCAAATTAGTTCAACCATTGTGGAAAGCAGTATGGAGGTTCCTCAAAAAACTCAAAATAGAAATACCATTTGATCCAGGAATTCCACTCCTAGGAATTTACCCTAAGAATGCAGTAGCCCAGTTTGAAAAAGACAGATGCACCCCTGTGTTTATCGCAGCACTATTTACAATAGCCAAGAAATGGAAGCAACCTAAGTGTCCATCAGTAGATGAATGGATAAAGAAGATGTGGTACATATACACAATGGAATATTATTCAGCCATAAGAAGACAACAAATCCTACCATTTGCAACAACATGGATGGAGTTAGAGGGTATTATGCTCAGTGAAATAAGCCAGGTGGAAAAAGACAAGTATCAAATGATTTCATTCATATGAGGAGCATAAGAGCAAAGAAAAGAAACAGCAGCAGACTCACAGAACCCAAGAATGGACTAACAGTTACCAAAGGGAAAGGGACTGGGGAAGATGGGTGGGAAGGGAGGGACAAGGGGGAAAAAGGGGGCATTACGATTAGCAGATGTAATGTTGGTGGGGCATAGGGATGGCTGTACAACTCAGAGGAGACAAGTAGTGATTCTATAGCATCTCACTATGCTGATGGACTGTGACTGTAATGGGATTGGTGGGGGCGACTGGATGAAGTGGGTAGTTTAATAACCAGAATGTTGCACATGTAATTGTAGATTAATGATACCAAAATTAAAAAAAAAAGTGGGCAGGGGATCTCACCAGACATTTTCCCAAAGACCTACAGATGGCCCACAGGTACATATAAAGATTCTCAACATTGCTTATCATCAGGGAAATGCATATTGAAACCACAGTGAGATATCACGTCACCCCTGTCAATGGAGGTGAGGGTGTGGAGAAATAGGAACCCCTCCTACACTGTTGGTGGGGATGTAAATTGGTGCAGTCACTGTGGAAAACAGTACGGAGGTTCCTCAAAATATTAAAAATGGAACTACCATATGATCCAGCAATTCTACTTCTGGGTTTTATCCAAAAGAAATGAAAAAACTAACTGAAAAAGACATATGCACCCCTATGTTCACCACAACATTATCAACAACAGCCAAGACATGGAGACAACCTGAGTGTCCACCAATAGATGAACGGATGAAGATGTGGTACATATATATGATGGATTATTCAGCCATAAAAAAGAATGAAATCTTGTCATTTGCAACAATATGAATGGAGCTTGAGGGCATTATGCTAAGTGAAATAAGTGAGAGAAAAACAAATACCATACTGTCTCACTTACATGTGGAATCAAAAAAAAAAAAAAAAACCACTGAAAACAAACCAGAGCTCATAGATACACAGAATGGATTGATGGTCGCCAGAGGTAGGAGCTGGAGATTAGGTGAAATTGGGTGAAAAGGGTCAAGAGGTACAAACTTCCAGTTATAAAATAAATAAGCCATGGAGATGTAATGTACAGCATGGTGACTATAGTAATAAATACTGTATTGCATATTTGAAAATTGCTAAGAGAGTATATCTTAAAGTCTTCAACATAAGAAAAAAGATTTTTGTAACTATGAATGGTGACAGGTGTTAACTAGACTTATTGTGGTGACTGATCATTTTGCAATATATACAAATACCGAATTATTCATTGTACATCTGAACCTAATGCTATATGTCAGTTACAACTCAGTTATAAAGAACAAAGCTTTAAGAATTTTCAAGAGTGTGACAGCAGAGCACCGAACCAAGTGTGAGGCCCTGTCCGATCACATGGGTCACCCCACCCTGAAGCCAGTCTTGCTCAAGGAGGTTAAGTAACATGTTCAAGGCCAAGTTCAGATTCAAACCCAGTCCTGAGTCTTAAACCCCTGTTCTTTCCTCATACCACCCACCTCCTTTGCAGCTTCTTTGCTACTTGGTGAGGCCCTCCCAGGTCCAGACCGACAGCTCCAGGGCTCCCCCATATCTTCAGGGCCCCCCATGACATAAACACATTAGGAGGCCAGCGATAGCAGAAATCTCAACCCGCCTCCATTAGCACACAGGCCCCTCCTCTCCCAAGGGTGAACACTGTGCCAGCTCTGCTTGGCAGAGGGAAGGCCCAGACCAGCTGGCCTGGTGCACCTCTGGGGGGGTCTGAGTGCTGGCGCAGCATGGGGCAGGGGGGACACAAGGTTCACTGTGATATACCGTGAAACTGTGGCATTCCCACCGGGGGCTGTAATTCATAGGTTATAGGCAAACCTCAAAACTGATAAATTTGGGAGAGATGTATTAATGACTATACAGGGGCACAGTGAACTTGGCAGGCCCCAAAGCCTGGAATTTTGCAGCCTGGGTTTTAAAAATGATTTGTGCTGGAGCAAGTCTAAACAGAAGCTGATCCGAGTTAGGCTGTGACCTGCTGGCAACCGGAGAGGGCAGGAGCTGGTGGCACGCCTGCCCCCCAGCAAGCAGGCCCTCTCCAGAGGCTTCTGAGACTTAGCCCTCATGTCTTGTCTGCAGTTAATCCTCAGGCTTTCTGTGTATTATTGTGACACGGGTGGGCCTTAGAGCCGTCACTGGCCCGAAGGTCATTGTTAGCAACAAATGCTGCCCTTTCTCCAGCTCCAGAGTGGCCCAGGGCGCCCCTAGCTTGTTTGGTCATAATTTCTAATGTCATGGAAATCCCTCCCTGGACACAGCTGCTGGTCACAAAGAGATCAGCTAAGGGATGCCCCGTCTCCGTGGCCCATTCAAGGCTGTAAATCATGCATGCCACTTGCTATTCCCCCAGGCTGCTGCCCTCTGCCTCAGACACACTGGCTTTGCTACGGATGATTCTGAGGGCTGGTTGTGACGTGGCAGATGGTGGAATGCCCAGTGCGTGGCTGCATAGGCTGGAGCAGGGAAGCCCCCAGAGAGCAGGCAGGTAGGTAGGGGATGTCATAGGGGAGATAAAGGAGAGCAGGGGTAGGATCCCAGGGTTAGAGGGGAGGGGTCCCCAGGATGCACGGTTGGCACTCTAGGGAGGCCTGAGACACTGTTCCTTCCCCATCTCCAGGAAGGTCAGCACAGAGTGTGTGACACCCTGGCTGCTCAAATTCACCCTCAACAGGCTTCAAGTCCGACCCAGCTTTCTCCATTCTTATTCTGCCTTCCTCTTCTTCCTCCTGGAAGTTGCCCGCTACAGGGACTGTATGGAGAGGCAGGGAATCAAAGCTTCACAGCACACCTAGGATGCGTGGGATTATTTTAAAGGCTTGGTTTGTTTGCCGACTCTCCAAGCCCAGATCTTAAAGCCCTATGGACCCAAATGTGACACCAGGTGACTAGGGCCTGGAGGTCATCGGCTGGAGGATAATGGCCATGCTGTTATCTCAGGAGCTAAGGGTCCTAATGAGACAGAGACGTGCGGCGGAATGTGTGCCTGGACTGGACATCCTTTCCTGAGTTTAGCTGTTTACAGGTGGGCCCACCTGAAGAGAGGACAGCATGGGGCAGGCCCAGGCCCCAGGTGAGCTGTGAGCGACACGCAGCTCCCCGCTGCTGTGGGCAGAGCAAGGGGCTCCTCCAGCTCACTCTGCCCCGTCAAGGAGGACGGTCCTGGGACTGGCCAGGGCATCGTGAACCCATTCCTCCCACCTTGGGGAGCAAGACAAAGTGAGCAAAAGCTGCTGGTGACTTCCAGAAGCGCTTTCACCAGGAATATTCCTGTATTCTGAATTCCACAAGCACCAAGCCTGGGGAGGTGAAAGCGAAGAGCAGGGTCTCCGAAGTGGACTTGCCCATGATCTCTGAGCTCCAGGAGACCCACATGAGAACATGTCCACAAGCCTTATTTCACCCTTTGATCAGTTATAGGCTTACAGATCACATTCCATGCAACACCCTCCATGGTGAGCTTGCTGGGGACCAGGCCTGGGTGGGCCCTGCGATGAACAAGCTGTGGGGGCGGGGGACACGCCCATAGATACTCATGGCAACTGGAACGATCAGGGCCCAGTGGGAGTTCGTATAAGGTCTAGAGGGAAAGGTGTGGTGACGGGGAACTCACTCTCAGATGGAGTCTGTGGGTGAAGAGAACTTTGGCAGGTAGACATGTGAATGGCAGATGGAAAGGCTCAGACATACAACTGCCCAGAGCGCTCACGGAACCAAAAGGTGCTTCGCTTCACTTGGGCGAAAGTGAAAATGGAGTGGAAGGAGATAAGGCTGGGGAGGCCGCCAGGGACAAGATCACCAGAGATCTTATATGCCGCCTGCTGGGTCACCGTGTCTCCTTGAAATATATATGTTGAAGTCCTAACCCTCAGTACCTCAGAGTGTGATCTTATTTGGGAAAAGGCCGTTGCAGATATAAGTAGTTAAGGCGAGGTCATACTGGAGGGTAAGCTCCTAGCCCAGTGTGACAGGGGTCCTTATAAAAAGGGAAATTTGGATACAGACACACAAGGAAAACACCTTGTGAACATGAAGGCAGAGATTGGGGTGATGCTTCTGTAAGCCAAGGAAAGCCACGGATCACCAGCAAACCACAGAGGCGAGGGGAGAGGCAGGAACAGAGGCTCCCTCCCGGCCCCCAGGAGCCAGCCCTGCCAAGACCTTGGCCTCAGACTTCAGCCTCCAGAACTGTCAGGCAGTAAACTCCTGTTGTTGAAGCCACTTCAGTTTGTTTCAGCAGCCCTAGCAAATACCAACCAAGGTCAGGGGATGGCATTAAAATTTTAGAAAGATCACTGTGTGTTGTGTAGGGAGGACGCTGGACTGTAGAGGGCACCTCTGGGGGCAAAGCTGAGGTTAGAAGGCCGGGTGAGGTCCAGAAATAAGGAAGGCTGAGCCATGGGGATGAAGAAGGGGCAGGTCTCACGACACGGGCAGGCGGTAAGGCCGGCAGGGTCGGCGCTGGGCCGTGAGTCAGCGTCTACAGAGCCCTGGCAGCTGGGGCAAAGGCAGGAATCAAACAAGCCGCAGCTGAACACAGATGAATGTAAAGTTCTGCATGGAGGTACAAAAAGCTAACTGCCCAAGAAGGCGCTGCAGGGAGCCACGTGGAGAAACGTGGGGCTGGGTGAGCCTAGGACAGGCAGCTACCAAGAGGCTACATCACAGGTGTCTCGGGTCCAGAACAGAAAAGCAGTGGTGGCCCCTCAGCACTCGACCCTGGCCTTGCAGTCCCCCAAGAACTGAGTTGAGTCTGGATATCACTGTGAGAGCGGCCACAACGCTGGTGTGCTCAGGAAGGGGCAGTACAGCAGAAGCTGGGAGAGCTTGTCCCTGAGGACTGGCTGTGGGAATGCCGGTGACGGTCCCTGGAGGAGAAAACACCGAGGCCAGTCCTGAAAAGGAGGCCTCAGCTGGGAGGGCACCCACCAGACCGAGGCATAAAGCTGTGGCCCGTGGAGAGGTGGACGCCAGGGGCAGCTCAGCTCAGGAAGAACTTTCTAACAGGCAGAGCCATTTGGATTTGAGTTGGCTTCCCTTGTAGACCTGCAGTGCCTGTTCTTAAAGGAAGGCAAGCTAAGGGGTTACAGATGGGGTCAGTGCACCAGCCGAAAGGGCTGGATTCAGAGGTCCCTCCTAACTCCCAAATTCTACAATTCTACGAGCTGAAGGTCTCTCAAATATAACAGCAATCGCCCCATTTCCCAGAACCTGTTCACAGTGCCTTACAGCCTACAGAGCTTTCTCAGTCCTGCAGCTCCTCCCGTTTCTGTGAGGCAGGCAGAGCTGGAGTTAGGAGTCTGCGTTACAGAAGGGAAAACGGCAGCCTCCAGTCCCGGAGCCGCTTGCCTCCCACGCTGCCTCCTGTACCCAGTGCCCTGGCAAGGGGACCATGGCACGCCAAGGTGAAGTGGGTCCTCGTCAAGGGCTGTAGGTTCCCACAGCCTGGGCTCCAAACCCAGCACCGTCATTTCCTGTGTGTGACCCTGGGAAATTCTCTGGACCTTATTGGGTCTGAGTTTCCTACTTCATATGGGAGAAAGGAGGTACGAGGATGAGACAAGATCACCCTGTAAAAAGTTTCCCTTGGAAGGGTTGCATGAATCTTAGTTCCCTTACCTTTAGGTAAAAAATGTGAACCTGGAGGTGCATTCTGAATTATTGGGGGAAGTCAGTATTTCAAAGAATGTTTAGGTCAAGTGAAGAAATCCCTTAACCATCATTTTAGTGGTACATTTTCAGGCGCAAATGGAGCAAGGAGAACTCAAACCTGAGCAGGAAAGGGAGGAGGACCGATGTTTGAAGCTCCCAGGACCCCTCTGAGCTCTATGCTGGCCAGAGATTCCAATCCCTTTCCCCCCCATAACCCCTGAGCTGAGGCTGGTCCCTGGCCTGAGACCATCAGAACACAGCCTCCCCAAACCTTCCCGGCTAGGTCAACAGGTGAGGGTGTTTTCAGCCCATCACAGAAACCCTCTACCTGACATGTTCTGCAGCTCTGGAGGCCACCTGCACCCCCTTGCCTGAGCCTCACAACTCTGTGAGGAAAGCCCAGCATTCTTGCCACTTGACAGCCAGCAAAACCCAGGCCCAGAAAGGTTAAGGCCCTTGTACAAGGCAGCACAGCTGGCCTTCTATACAGTACTCTGCCCTGGGTTATGCCCCGTGATCCCACCTCCAGTAACATCACCTGCACATCAGTTTGCTACCACCTCTAAGATTCTGGGTTTCCGGGCCCCAGTTCTGTACTTATTATCTGGGCTCTGGTGAGCCAGGCAGTTCAGTAGGAAAACTGCCAGGCCTCTAGCTTGAGGCCTCCCCTGCCATTTAGCAGTGATCTGCCTTGGGTGACTTTGCTGGGTCTCAGTTCTTCACAAAACAGGGAAGTCATACTTCCTCCAGAGGTAGCTGTGAAGATAATTGCGTGCAAAGCTTACCGGTGGCCCGTATGAAATAGGCACAAGCCACTAAGATGATTTCCAGTCAAGGTAGCTTGACTAAAACGCTTTCTCCTGGGCTCAGAAAGGCAGTCCTGGGGGCACTGATCGGAGGGCCCCCCAACCACGGGCCGAAGACGGGGCACAGACCCGCAGGGAGACACGTTCCAGGTCCAGGAAGCCTTCGGCAGAGCTCTGAGATCAGGGAGGGGGGCAGGGGGCTCCCACGGTGGGACCGAGGGAGGCCACGGGCGCGCTCACCTGGCGGGGGCTGCAGGTCCTCCACGACGCTCTCGGCCGCCGCCCCCTCCGCCCACGTGCCGGCCTCCACCACCTGGTAGCGGCTGCGCGGCCGGCCGAGCACGTGCGCCTGCAGCGCCGCCTCTCGCTCCGCAGCCAGGTCCAGGTCCTGCTGCGCCAGGTGCGCCCGCAGCTGCCGGATCTCAAACTGCAAGACGGAGAGGAGCGGTGGGTGGTGCGGCCCCGGCCGGCCGTCGTCTGACGTCGGGGGCGCTTAGCTCGTCGGGGGGCGGAGAGGAGTGGGCCGAGCGCCCGCAGGCTGGATGGGGCGATCCTGACACATCTCCCAAAAACTGATCGCAAGGGCCTTGGACGTTTGTGGAGCCGCCTCCGAGTTACGTGTATTCCTGTGTCCATCCCTGATGCCCTGGAGTCTGGCCCCACCGTGGGAACAAGGCGGCCGAGAGAGGAAACAACCGCGGCTCGTGGGAAGCGTGCTGTAGAGCCGGGAAACGTGCCCAAAGGTTCGGCCCAGGTGGTGCTCATCAAAGTTAGACCCTTACTCAGGTTTCTACGCGAGTGATTAATGGAAGACAGGAACCCCGGGACATGCAGGGCCAGCATGACCAGGCCTGGGGGCCCCGTCTGGCGGCACCTGCTTACTGGGGTGTCCACGGGGCCCTCTGTCTTCCATCACCACCCACGTCCCTCTTCTGGGAAGTGTTCCGGGGCTGGTGGGTGGGAATCTAGGCCCAGCCCGCGGCTTACTGGCCAAGTTCCTCATCTGTAAAATGGGGTTTTCACTGCACAGAGCTCTTCCATAACTCGGACGCTTCATAGGGCTTTGAAGCACTTTGATTTAATCCTTTTTGTTGGGGAGAGCTTCTTAAAGAGGCTTCCATATGCCTCCTGGGTTTGTGGCAGAGATGGCTGCTCACACTCTGGGGCCTTCCAGGGCCTGGTGGGCAAAGGCCAAGTTTGGCCTGACACTGACTCCGGCTGTGGGCTCAGCAGGAAGGAGAGCCTTCACTGCCATCTAGTGTTCCAAGTATAGGTTGCATGGCTTCTGCACAACCTCCAGTCAAATCCCCAAAGGCCTGGCTGTGGGTCGGGGGTGAGGAGTGGGGTGGCGTCCCAGGGAGGCCCTGGGCCTGGGCTCCCTACCTGGGAGATGACCTACTTTCCCATCACGCTCAGTCGCTGGCCCTGAGCCCTCCCTGCCGTGTTGGACCCATGCCTCCAACCCCCTCTTCTGATGGCAACACAGAACTAGGTCCCAGGAATCCCAAACAACCCAGGAATCCCAAACAGAACTCGTCACTGCACGCCCCAGCCAGCTCCTCAGGTGGCCTCCTCTCACTTTGGCTGTAGCCAAAAATGGAATCAGCGCCCTTGCTTCCTTCCTCACTTTCGCTCACCCCACCATCCAGTCTGCCCCCCAGTGCTCCCCCAGCCTGCCCACCCCCCTCCACCTCCAGCGCCAGCTCTCCCACCTGAACCACTGCAGCCTGGACAGCCCTCCACTGTCGGTTCTCCAACAGGAATCAGAGGGATTCCCACAAACCTGGAGCAGATCATGTCACCCCCTTGTCTATAAATCTCAGCTGGGAAAAAGCCTAGATTCCTTACACTTGGTCTACAAAGCAGATGCCTGACCGGGCCCTGCTTACCCTGGCCACTTCAGCTCCTCTCTCCCTTGCCCTCTCCGTGAGACACAGGCCTTTTTGTGGTTCCTGAAACACCCCAAGTGTGTTTTGGGCCCACGACCACTTACTCAGCTGTGTTCTCTGCCCCAGCTCACACGGCCAGCTGCCCGCCAGAGGGGACTTCTCCCACTCCCACCTAAGCCAGCCACCCAGGCACTCTGTCACATCCCCTGTTTGAATTCTCTACATCACACTTAGCACCTTCTGATATTTTTGTTTGTTTTAATGTTTTATGTTTCTTTTGATGAGAATGAAATACACAAAGCCCTCACCAACACTAGGGTGGCCAGGCGGCAAACCAGGGCTTGGACAACTTCCCAACGTCAGAGTCCACAGGTGTTGTCCCTGGGACCACTCAGTGTTCCAGGGTTCATAAGCCTCCTGCCTAAGGACACACTTGGCTCCCTCTGTGCCAGGAGCAGGGCGGGGCTGTGGCAGAAGGTCCCATCACTCGATGGAAGGACTTTCACTCTGTCCTCCTTTTCAGCCCTGTACCTCCCCGCAGGCCCTTGCCTGGCCCAGCTCCCACATGCACAGCCCTCTGGTTCTATTTCTCCAGAGGACAAATCTCTTGACTCCTGTAGGGAGTATCTGGGTGGGGGAGTCTGGTCTCCAGGCTGTGTACAGACTTTTAGCCACGCCTCTCCCCTGTGGTCAGCTTCAGACTCACCCCCTTCCTCCCAAACTCTTTGAGGTTCTGAGGGGAGAATTAGCCCATTTTCCTCCCTGTCCTCGGTAGGCACTTACTTAAAATTCTCCACCCTCTAAATCAGTTACTGCTTTCTCATCCACTCTCCGTTTTCCCCAGATCCACTGGCATCTCTATCCTCTTTGTCCTGATGGACAGGACTTAAAGAGACAGTTTCTTAATTCTTATATGTGCTTATGATTATTGTCTTTACTATCATTTTAGTAGAGTTGGGGTAAGAATAAAATACATGGGGTCTCTCCATCCTTTTCTTTTAAGGGCTGCTCACCGGTTTTCCTCCCTCCCACAGTGGTGATGAACGAACAAGCACAGGAAGCCTGATCTGCAGTGTAGGCTAATCTCTGTGGCGTAAATACTCCCACCACGGCTGATTGCAAATACCAACACGATGTCATGCAGAATGGGAAAGAAATGTGCGCAACTGGCTTCCACGAGCCAGTGAGAACTCCAGCACACCACTTCCTCTCCTCACCCTCCAAGAGAGTACAATCTCTGTAAAAGCAGGGATTTTGTCTGTTTTATTGCCCGGTACACAGTAGGCACTCAATAACTGCTGTTGCTTTGCTCAATTCTGTGGCTTTAGACTGAGCCCTAACTCCACCCAGAAACAGCCCGACCCTAGCTCAAAGCTGAGCCCCGACGCTGAAGCCTGACCCTGCTCACACACTGAGGCCCAGTCCCAGTCAAGGACGCAGCCGTACCTCTGGTCTCAGACAAGGCTGACAGTCTAGACCTCCACAACCCAGTAGTGAAACAGGGCCTCTGGTCTCAGAGGGTTAGAAAACACCGACGGCTTATTATAAGGTGGCCTTCTGTGCAGACGGAGAGGGTTGGAGCCACTGTCCTGCCAGCAAGGTGTCAGCTGTCACGTCGGGGCAATGAGACAACTCCCCTGAGCTCTGCTGGGAGGCCAGGCTGACCTGAATTTCCCACGGGCATAACCAGCCCACTTTCTCCAAGGCTGCTCATCAGGCCCAGCTAATGGCCTCCTAGGCCGTTCTGAATAGATGCATTATTGATAACTTGTAATTGATACACAGCTGCCCATGAGTGTCCCAGTGGAATTCAGGCTGGACAGCCAGAGGCTAGGGTTTGCCTAGCCCCAAGCCCACATATGCAGACATAGATATGTACACGGAAACGCATTTTAGGCTACAGAGATGAACCACACGTTAGTTCTCCCATGCATGCATGCATTCATTAATTCACTAAGAAGTCAGGTAACACATGGTGAGGCCTATGTTGAAATTGCTATGTCTTTTAGAATGAAAATACCTCTCCGAGCTTGGAGGTGAGTCCTGGGTGGCCCCAGGGAGAGGGGCTATCTACTGCACTTCAGGGAACAAATCTCCTGTGAGAGTCCCAAGGGCCGGCTCTGGTGGCCCTTGGGGCAAAGAAGGCATGGTGTGTCTGAGAGACAGAGGACTGGCAGCTCCGAGGGACTGGGGAGGCCGGCTGAGGCCACAGCAGGCAGAGCCTTGTAGCCACAGTAAGATGCTTTAAGGACTCGAGTGTTTATTTAAAGAACAAGAAGAAACCACTGAAAGAAGGGCAGAGTGGTGGAGTGGGTGGTGGCGTGGTGATTCAGACGAGCATTCGGAGGGGCCATGCTGAGAGCAAAGTGGAGAATGGATTGGACAGGGCTGGGCCATGGGCATGCCACATGGGAGGCTACTGCACCGTCCAGCCCAGAGATGGCCAGGATTTGGACTAGGGTGGGGACCGTGCAGATGGAGATAAGGAAACTATTGAGGAGGTGAACGTGTCAGCATGGGCATGGATTGGAATAGGGGTGAGGGAGGGACAACCCGCTTTGGGGATATTTTTAGAAGCCTCATACCTGGAGGTGTAGGGAGCTGGATGCTCTCATCTGAAGAGGACTGACTGTCTCCTTACAAGGGAACTGCAGACGGGCTACATGGCTGTCAGCTCTGGTCTCTGGCTGTGACAGTCCAGAGGGCTGTCAGGATGTTCTAGCTGGGACCCTCAGATCTTGGTTCCCCTTCTGTGAACATGGCCAGGCCCACATGGTGAATCAGAAGCCAAACTAGGCCCAGAACTCATGCCTCTGGTTTCCAGCCCCACAGACCTTGCCAGGGAACTCAAAGACTATGGATAAGATGGAAGTGACCCAGCTCGAACAGAATACAGGAGAGCTTCACAGCAGCAGGGGCCAGGAAAGAGCAGGAGGCCCCTCACGGGGGAAAGCAAGGCTGGAGGCAGGAGCCTGGGCTCTTGGCCCATGGCTGTTCCCTCACTCTGACCTTGGGGCCTCGATTTCACCGTGTGCTCAGTAAGGCAAGCGGACTCGCTGAACTCTGAGCTATGGCAAACCTCTGCTGGCTCTGGGGCTCTGTCTGGGAGGGAGTAACATGCAGGTGCCAGTTAGCTCTTGATGATGTCTTGAGGGTCATCCCCTGGTCCCTGCTCAAACAACACATTCCTCGATGGCCCACTCTTTAGGGAAAGATAACATAACCTGGACCTCCCAAATGCATCATCAACAATATGCAGCACACACTAAGAATTACTATGCATGCAAATAAGCAGGAAACAGTGATGGGCAGTCAAGACATAAAGCACTTAAGAAGCTGCTTAGAATTTTAGAATTTGCACATGTAATTATTTGAGTTTACAGACAAGGACTTCAAAATATTGCAATGAATATGTTAAAGTAGGGGGAAAGATGGAAAAAATGGATATAGCATTTCAGTGGAGAAACAGACCCTATAAAAGGAATAGAGGAAACGATTAGAACTTTAATATGCAATATCTGAAATGGGGTACCCAGTGGGATGGGTTTAACAGCAGACCAGACCTACTAGAAGACAGGGATTGCTGAACTTGAGGTCAACAGAAAAATATCAAAACTTATGACCAGAAAAAAAAAAAAAGGGGAGAATGGGGGAGCAGTGTAGGGTATAGGAGCCATATGAGACATGATCAAAAGGCCTAATATGAAATCAGATCTCCAGAGGGAGAATGAAAGGGTGGGACAGGGGCGACGAATAAAGAAATCATGGCAAGGACTTTCCAGATTGAATGAAAAAACATCAACGCACAAATTCAACAAACTCAGAGGAGCCTAAGGATAAATACAAGAACCCCACACCTAGACACCCCATAGTCAAACTGCTGAAAACAGGTAAGAAGAAACCCCCAGAGCACCCAGGCTCTCCAGGGCTCACAAGGGTCTGGGCCTCTGGGATAGAAAGGAGGTACATGCTAGCTTTGATGACAAAATGAAGCAAAATTTTTCCACCAGCAAACTGTCCCAGTGGGGAAAAAAAGACCATCTAGAGACTTCGGAAGAATGAAAGTACAGTCACAGCCCTACTTAATGTCCATCATCAGCTAAGTATTTCTAATCAGATGGCCTGACCAGGTCAGTGGGGATTCACAGGGAAGCCCTTAGCATGGATTCCTGGGGTGAGTCAGGTCCCTTCCATTGGGCTGGGCTTTTCATGCCTGCCCAGGTGGGGCCAGGCCCCCCGGGGAGGCCGGGCAGGCACACCCAGCCCATCTCTGCCTTTAATGGTCTGGTTTGTGGAGTATAGCGGACACGGCCTTGACCTGATCAATGCACTCTTTGGCCAGAAGCTCGATGGTATCTAATGCAATAGCAATAATTTTCTTCTGTCCTATGAGTGCTATCTACACAGACTGCCCTGCCTTCAAACCCATCTACTATTGGGATGGCGTCCAATGTTTATTTCCATTAGTTTCGCCATTGTTGGTAACAATAAAAATCAGGAGACAGTCACAAACTAATGATTTAGGAGCAGGATGAAGCTGAATTTGACCTTGGCCCCTTTCCATCTACTGTGGAGATGACTGGTAGTTGGCCATAAATTTAAATTATGGCAAAAGGATAACATAAGTTATTCCTCTGATGGCTAATTTTATCAGTTAAATAGGCTTGTCATTAAGGCTATCGGCTGTTTTACAAATCACTTCCCATGTTAAAAAAAAAAAAAGAAAAAACTTCACTTCCCACAGTGGAGATCTTGAACAATCCAGGTAACAAAGGCTATTGTGCTGAGCTGAGGACTCCGCAGGAAAAGAGGGGGCTCTCCGGAATGAGCCAGCATCAAGTGCCACCCCCCCACAGCCAGGCTAGGACCCCTTTCTTGCTGTTCCTGACCTATTGATAGGGCTGTTGACCCTTAGGGCCGGGAGGCCCTTCTCTGAGCTACTGGCCCAGCCTCAAAGGTGTGTGATCTGTGCAGAGCCATCGGCACTCTCCCAGGGGAGCTGAGAGCCAGGCAGTCATGGGGTCCAAAGCAAGGCCCACAGATCGCCTCCCACAACCTAGCAAGCTTTCTAGGACCCCTGCCACAGGGAAGATAGTGGTATGGTTGGAGGGGGCGGAGCAGGACACCACTCCTCCCCCAAGGGCCTGCCTCCACCAGAAATGCCTATTGCTTGGGGTCAAAATTATCATCTTGTTTCTTCAGGAAACAGATCAGAGAAACTTGCATTCTGCAAGGAGGATTAATAAACGTGATGTGCCTCTTGCTATGTAGGAAGGGGAAAAAGGGTGAGGAATGTTGGGAGCCCACTGGCCTTGTTTTCTGGATTAGGTGACCCTTCTTGGGCACACAGACCATGGTGCCCTAGTTGTGACTGGGCAACAGAGTCCCGCCTATGAAACGGGGGCAGAAGCCATGTCACCACTTTCAGGCCTGGCTAATAACCCTTCAGGCAGAATTCTCCACTCTCCCTTTCTCATCCCCTGGCTAAAGGAAGAAAACTCCAAGCACTTACAAGAAGAGCCACAGAATGGGGGCAGCCTGGGGCCAGAATGGCCGGGCGGAAGGTGCGTCCTTCACCCCCGCCAAGGAGCCTGCACGGGGCTGGAGTGTGAGTGACAGACTCTTCTTTGCTAGGCCACTGAGATGCCTGGATTTGTTTGATGGAGCAGCTCGTGTTACTTATCCTGCCAGCACCTTGTGCGGACGCCCTGTTTTTGTAGTAGGCAAATGGCCACTGATGCCCTGGGTTCCATTCCCAGCGCTTCTGCAAGGACCTCGAGCGCCCCGGGCAAGCAGCAGCCTCAGCTGCAGTCTTCCCAGCTAAGAAGGGATTTATAATACCGAGCCTTCTCCCTCTGACCATCAGAGGCACGCTGAACTAAAATGCACAGTAGTGCATGTATATATTGTTATCATTATACAAATGAGTTAGTATTGTTTTTATTCTTAATTTTTTTAACATTTACTGAGAGACACCAGTGGGCCAGACTTTACATATATATTGAACTTGAATTAATCTGATCCTCGCAGCATCCTCGAGGTATAAGCCTCGTTTCCTCCACTTTTCCAATGAGGAGCCTGAAGCCCAGGGATAAAGGGGAAGAACAGTCGCTGAGTTGGAGCTGAGGTCGGACCCCCGCTTGCCGGCTCCCCGTGGATGAGGGCTCTCTCCACCCCTCCGAGCTGCCCCGACACAGGACTCCTCTGCAGGGACTGACGCTTGCCCAAAGTCTAAGGCTGGTCTAAGGGGTTCATGGAGTTCCACTGGCCCCTTGGAAGGCTGGGTCTCAGGTCAACCCAGATTGAACCCCACTTCCCTAGGTCTTTTGCCAATGGTCTCAGGGTGAATGGTGCTAAGGAAAGAGAACTTAACTTCCTTCTATCCTTCTCATAAGACCCAGCAGGGAAAAGAAAGGAACTTTGACAGAGAGCCAGGTTGGATCATATTATTTTGGACCAAAGGCTGCTGCAAGGCTTACAGGGCAAAGAGCAGGTACAATGGGGGCTTCAGAATATGCTTTGACATCAGAGCAGGATCCTGGGCACGGGTGTGCCTAAAACCTAAAAAGTGGTTTCGTAAGAAGAGTTGGTAGAACGTGTCATTGCATTGATTTCATTGCTGCCTCTAAAATATCTTTGATTTCTGAAGCAGCCAGAGAATGTAATACAGAGAGAGACAAAAAGTTCACACCATCTCTCCGAAGGGCAGTAACTAGCATCCTGCCTCTGGAATCCATCTGTGTACCAGTGAGACTAACTCTTAAGAAAATTCCAGCCAGGATCCAGACAAAGAACAAAATAAAATTGAGCAGGAAGGAACTTCCAGCTGCAAGGCCATTGTCGGGGGGTCTGAGGCTATCTGCTTCCATCACAGGACCGAGCACTCTGGAAGCAGGCTGCAGGAGGCCTTAGGTGAGCGTTAAGACTGGCCAGTCCCCGTCCCCCACTGGCCTCTTTATGCTTCCTCTATCAGGTAGGATCTGTTAAAGATAAAGTGAACCCAGTGGTCAGAAGAGATGTTGGGAATGAGGGAATGAACACTGTCTCCCTGTGAAGACCAGAGGCCAGTGTGGTCTGGGGGGAAAGCACTGGAATGAGCCTTAGGAGATCCTGTTTCCATCCTATTCTCCTTACTGCTGTGAAACACTGGGCACACCTCTCCCCTTCTCTGAGCTTCAGATTCCACTGTTGGCCAGATCCAGGATTGGGCCAGATGCCCTCTAAGGGGCCTTTCTTGTGTAACATAAGGTGGTTCTGGGACATCTTGAGGGTGGCCTGTGGTAAGAAATAAGCTGCCACATGGCACAGGAGATGAAACGTACAAGATATTCATGCAAGAAGCTGGCAAACCATGTCACCTGAGAACCTTCACGGGGTCAAAGTAAGGAGCAATTTAAGCTTTCTAAAAAAAGCTAAGATAAATAAAAAAGAGTAACATTACAGTGGAGAGATCTGCTGAGCACCGCCTCGGCCACGTGATCAAGGTCACGTCCGCAGTGAGCGTCGTGTTGATAGTCTGTGCACTTGACACCATGTCATGAGAATGGTACTTTACCTCTGTGGTCTCCCTCCCAAAAGCCGTAACTACAATCTAATCCTGAGAAAACACCAGGCAAGTCCCACTGGAGGGACAGTCTATAAAATACCTGGCCAGTACTCCTCAAAGCTGTCAGGGTCATCAAAAACAAGGCAAGTGTGAGGGACTTTTATATGCAAGAGGAGCCGGAGGAGAATGATGACTGACTGCCATGTGGTGTCCTGCGTGGGATCCTGGAACAGACATGAGATAAAAACCAAGGAAATCGGAACAGTATGAGAACTTTAATAATAACATATCAATATTGCTTAACTGTAGCAAATGCATGATACTAATGTGAGATGTTAATAACTGGAGAAACTAGATTTTGGGTATATGGGAACTCTACTATTTTCCCAATTTTTCTATGAATCTAAAACTGTTCCAAACAATAAGGTTTATTTTTAAAAAAGCTAAGATGGGTGAACTCTCGGCAAATATTTATACAAATACATCCCAGGGAGAGAACAAGGTGAATGCAAAGTGGGTGTTTTATTTAAACTGAGATTCTACTACATTTCATCGGAACTTTGGTAAATTTCCATTTTGGGGTGGGCTGGTAGCACATACGAATTCAGTTTGGAGGTTGCTTCATTAAACTCTGGGCATGCCGGCAGGCAGAGAGAGAGGAAGAGTTTGTGACAAAGACGACTACAGGGCCTGGAATGGGGTGGCAGGGTAGGGGTGGCAGCAAAAGGGTCTTGGGAAATGCTGTGGGGATAGCTGAGTGGAGCCAGGTCTGGGCCATCAAGAGAGAGATGCACTCAGGCTGTGGTGGTTTAAAGATGCCCTGGCCCATAATCTGATCAATGTCTCCACCGAGCACTGAGAAGTGATACGGGCAGAAACATGATGCAAAGCATGAATGGCCCTCAGCAAGGTGGGCTGGGAAAGAGCAGTGCTCACAGGACACCTGGATCTATTCCTGGCTCTAAAAGTCCTTAATTTGCGGTGTGTTCTTGGGCAGGTTACTGACTCCTCGATGTTCTCATCTGTGAAATGGGTGGATGAGGGGGACTAAAGGTAGACTGGCTACGGTCAGCTCTCATATAATCAGCATTTGTCTGTGCCAGGCTTTAGATTAGGCAATCTCACAACCATCCTTCAAGGATGTTACCACTATCCCCATTTTTCAAATTAGGAAAACTATGGCCCACAGAGGTCCCATCAGTGCCCAAAGCCACAAGGCCAGTGAGTGGCAGAGCTGGCTTGGCACTCGGGTCTGTCCTTAAAGGCTGTTCTTTACCACTGCAGGCACTACTGCCTTAAGGTGTCCAGCCATCCCTGACATTCCATGAGCAGCACACTCATTTCTTTGAAGTATTAGTTACCCAGTCAGATCTCAAAGCTGGTCTTAAAATGCACCTGGAAATGAGGCATCTATTTGCTCTGCCCTATGGACTGGTCACCACTGAGTCTGGAGAACATTCCTGGTTTCCCTGCATTAGCCCGAAAGCGGCTCCGACCAGGCCCCTCCCACCTTCCTGCAGCCCACTGGGATTCTCGCCTGTCTGGCCCTTTTTTGCTGTCTTAACTAAGATGGTTTTTAAATGAAAACGGTTTGTTTCTGCTCATCTCTTTTCCAGATGTTACTAACTAGAGGGACTCTGCCTTTATTTAGCTCTTTCCTGGGCAGAATCCAAGGGAGCCTCCCTCTGGTGAAGACCCCCAGGAAGGAGGCCATGTGTGTGGGGTGACTCGGATCAGGATGGCAGGAACGTGGGGACCTCAGGGGCTCAGGACAGGGGTCATGGTGGGAACTGGGAGGTGGGGTTGCCATTAGGACTGTGGCACATATGCTGTTACTGTGAGGCATGCTATAAGGTGAGCTTGTTCTCCCTTGGACTGGGACGCTGTGAATTTATTAAAGGCGGATGTGGCCCTGTGTCCTGTGTCTTTCACGTGGCCAACTGCAGTGCAGTTCATTTTCCTATTAGACAGTAGATTGAGAGCTGCCGTCCAGGCTCCAGTGAGGTCCTGGATGACACCCACAATGATTTTTTCCTGTTCCCCTGTACCTCCTCTGCCCCAAACCTAGGCTCTCTCCCCTGGGTGGGTGGCACAGCCTCTCCCATCCATCCTCCAACAGCAGCTGGAAAGATCCATCAAAAACGCCAGTCTGAGCAGAGCCTGCCACCCCTGCTTCTAACATTCCAGGCTTCCTCTTTCCCCAGAGGGTGAGGCCCAAGCTCCCTGGTCAGCTACGCTGCCCCTTCCAAAGCCTGCCTCCAACCCCGCCTCACCTCCTCCCTCTGCTCAGATCCTGAGAGGCCCTGAGCTGCCCCAGCACCACCTGCACCTCCCGCCCCCTGCCCCCTCTGCCTGACATCCTTCTCCAAGTGGCCCTGCTCATGTCAGCTCCTCTGGAAAGCCATTCACCCCATCCTCAACCCCACGCCCAGGCATGTCCCTGCAGCAGCATGCTCTGCACCACACGGCCACTGTCCGCGGATGAGCCCACCAACTCCCTGAGTTGCCCAGAGCTGCAGAGGGGCGGGGGCCAAATCCTGTCCTTAGGGCCCAGCACAGGCCAGGCACAGAGCAGGCACTCGATGGTGCTGGCTGAACAGATGCACGAGTAAGGATGAAGCCGATGGCAACTGCTAAGGGGCTGGGACATCTGTTTGCTCCGTCTAGGACCTGAATACACTGCCCCACTCCCGGGACCCCCCGGACAATGTGCTCCTAAGGGCTGTGTCCCCTGATGTCCCCTCTTGTCACTCAAAAGCACTCTGTGCTGAAATGAAAGGCCCTGGTGTCCCCAGAGTAGATAAAAAGATTTGGTTCCCTGACAGACATTTCCAGAGAATGATTTTGAAGATGCTTGCATGTGTGTTCCCGTGGGAACACTTCCAGGGATCAGTTTGTGGTGACATTCCACAGACATGCCGTGGCTTCCACTTCCTCCTTCACCTATGAGAGGTTGGGATTGAAGAGCTGGGAGACCCACAACATACGGGGCACTGAGCTGGGGGCAAACAAGGCCTGCCCCAGGAGCGCGTCCAGCTCAGTGGGGGCGGCAGCCCCAGGTGCAGATCGGCATGGCCCTCGGCAGAGCACCCAGTGCCCTGTGGGGGCCAACAGGGAGCTGGGAGGCAGCGAGCACGATGGGAGGGAGAAGCCAGGACTTGCAGCACACACACATCAGCTAACCAGAGTTTGCAAGAAGCAAGGATTCAGGCGAGGGGCACAGCATGAACAAAATGAAACTAAGCAATGGGGCTTGTCAGAATGACAGGCGACTCCCTTTGACTCAAGACAAACGAGGTGAGGTCAACAAGAAAGGCAGATGCATGGCAGTCCTCGGTCCCGTGGAGAGCGCCTGGGTACCTGGCAATGGGGCAGGGGGAGGGGACCAAGGCGCATCCATCCTCACTGCACTGCAAGCCAGAAGGCTTAGCCCCCACTGGGGATATGTAGCTGGGGGAATTCCATGCCCAGACTGGCTCTGGGCCCTGAGGCCCCTGTACTCTCTAGAGTGTAGCTTATATGGCTCATGGAGCAAGGAGCAGGGACCCTGTCCTCGTCCCAGAATCCAAGGGGCAGAACAGAATCACCATGCATATCATTCGGTCCATCCTCCACAGACATTCCTGCCACCTTGCTAGCTGGTCTCCTCTTTGACATGCCTACCTGCACACCTGGTACCAGAACGTTCCCTTAACCCAGACTGTTTCTGCAGAGCTTTCTAGTCTTGCTGCAGAGCCCAAGTAGACAGACCCTCTCCCTAGCCCAGCAACCCATCCCCCTTGGCTCTGGTGAGCATAGCCTGGCAGGGCCCATCACCTGTCTCTGAGTCTACCATGGTTTCTGGAGGGCAGAGAGCATTACTAACACCTCTCTGGGTATTGGGGGCTCCTGGGTGATGACTGGTCCCAGCAACCTCTACAGGCAATATTCATCCCTGTCTTAGAGGCCACTGTGCCAAGAAGACTCTCATGACCCAAGCTGGGGACTGGGCTGGCTGAGTTTGGAGAGATGACTGGTCACTGCGGTATGATGAGAAGCACCTTGGCCTGGAGTCGGGGATGAGCTGGGCACAAGTGACCTTAGAGGTGCATCTCCCCACCTCTGGGCCTCAGCTTCCCCATGTGTCCATCCGGGGACTGGAGGAGCCAGTGCAGTCCTAGTATCCTGCGGCCTTAGACCCACCAGTGCCCTCAACCCTGGACAGAACTGGAAGGGACAATGTGTTACCCCTTGCTCCTGGCAGATCTGCGTCAGTCTCTCTAGCTGCTCATCCTGGACGACCTTGGCCTTCTCATACTGCCGGATGACCATCTCCGTTTCCATCTTCACAGGCAGGACATAAGCTGGAAGACAGAGATAGCCAGGTGAGGGACGTGGCAGCGGCAGGGCTCAGGCTGGGAGGGGCTGGCCCCAGACTTCGGCCAGCAGCAGGTTTAGGCCCAGGTGCCATTCCTGGGGGACCTGGGTTGGGGTAGGAGTGGTGTCCGGGTACCCAGCAGCATCCAGAAACTGTAAGAGGGCTAGAACTCTAGCCCATGGTGACTGAGATACCTGTTTTCCTCCTTTCCTATAGTGACAGATCCCTTAGTTTTGGCTGTGTGCATGGCTATCTGGAATAGGCAATGGCTGTCTAAAATATGCAGTCTCCTTTGCAGCCATGGGTGGCCAAGAGACCAGATTCCGGGCAATGGGATGCAGGTAGGTGACAGGCAGCAGCTTCCAGGAGCCTCCCTTAGCAGGCAGCTGGAGTTGGTGAGCAAGTGGGAATATTGGAACGCCCATAAAATGTTGGTGGGCATGTAAAATGGGGCGGCTGCTTTGGAAAACAGTTTGGCAGTTCCTTAAATAGTTAAACAGTGACCACAGGGCACAGCAATTCCATTCCTAGGCACTAAAGAGAAATGAAAGCACGGGTCCACACAAAAACTTGTTCATGAGTAGTCATAGCAACCCAAAGTGGAAAGAACCTAAATGTCCATCAGTTGATGAATGGATAAATAAGATGTGGTATATCCATACAAAGGAATACTATTTGACAATAAACAGGAATACAATGTGGGCTGCCTTGAAGTTCGAAGCAAACACAAAAATTCTGCTTTTTTTCTCTGCATGATCCCTGCATCAGCGAGGGAACATCTGGAGGTTGAGAGACTGTGGGTGGAAAGGGGATTTAAAAAGTGGAGATTGGGACAGTTCCAGAACGCAGTGACAAGAGAGGCATGTGGTCGAGGTTTCTGGAAAGTTCGCTGACATGGATGAACCTTGAAAACCTTATCTTAGGGAAGAAGCCAGTCACAACAGATCACATATCATATGATTCCATTTATGTGAAATGTCCAGAAGAGGCAAATCCATGGAGACAGAGAGTAGATCAGTGGTCGCCCAGGCTGAGGGAGGACGGGGTGCCTGCTAATGGGTACAGGCTTTCCTTTTGCAGTGATGAAAATGCTCTAAATTTAGATTTAGGTGATATTTTTCTGACTCTATGAACATACTAAATACCAACGAATTGTGCACTTTAACTGTGTGGGTTTCATGGTGTGTGAGCTATGTCTCAATTAAGATGTTGAAGAAAAAGCAACTGGGGCTTTCTTTTTGCCTCGTTTATCTTCTTTTCTCCTTCTTTCTCTTCCTTCTTCCTAGTGGCTGAAATGGAGAGGTGGTGGCTGGCCATCTGAGCCATGAGGATGGCTTTGGAAGGTAGGTCATGTGCAGAAGGGCGACAAAGTAGCAGGAGCCTGGGGTCTTGACCACAGACAGCCCCTACTAGTCCTGGACTGCCTGCCTGCAGGCTACCATGTGAGAGAAGCAAGCTTCCCATTTGTTCAAGTCACTGTTATTCTGGTCTCTCTTACTCACAGATGGTCCCATTTATAACTGATACACTGTGGGTCCGAGAACAGAGCCTGGGCTCTGGACTGGAAGGCCCCAGGACCTCGCAGCCAGTAGCAGCCCCGCAGAACCCCACCCCTGCCCTTCCCGGGCAGTTCTGTGGGCTCCGTGGAGTCTCAGCATCAACTCCTGGCCTGACCCAGGGCCCTGCCCTTCACACTCCTCACACTTCTTGGAACCCAGCCCTTCCTGACTCTCCAGAAACCTCGACCACATGCCTCTCTTGTCACTGCGTTCTGGAACTGTCCCAATCTCCACTTTTTAAATCCCCTTTCCACCCACAGCCTCTCAACCTCCAGATGTTCCCTCGCTGATGCAGGGATCATGCAGAGAAAAAAAGCAGAATTTTTGTGTTTGCTTCGAACTTCAAGGCAGCCCACATGTGTCTGAGACCTGTCTCCAGGGCCCAGAGGCCCTAAGCAGCTGCTGCCTCCTTAGGACTCTGCTGAAGCTAGTTCACAGCCAGGGTGAAAGCAGCAAATTAACATCCAGAAGTACATGCAACACATCCCTATCGTGAAGCGCCCAGGGGCGAAGCAATGCCTGACATGTCAGGGAAAGGGGAACAGCTGGGAAGAGCATTCCCAATGCGGGCTGCCAAGATCCATCAGTGTGAGGGTACGCAGCTGTCCACAGCTGGCAGAGAAGAGCCAGAAGGAGCTGCTCCTGCCATGAAGGGAGCGGATGTTCTCATGGACAGAGCCAAGAACAAGACCCTGAGCACGTGGGGGGGGGAGCGGGCAGCTGAAAGAGCACTGGGGGTGCCAGGAGCCCTGGGCTCTGGATCTGGCTCCAAGTTTTGCTGTGTGACCCCCCTCCCTCTTGGACTTGGTCACCCCATCTCTCAGATGAGAGGAATGGACAGATGATCTCCTGAACCCTTCCCAGCTTGGGGCTGCCACGACCGGACCCAATCACATTCCAGTTCGATGGAGATTCTGGATTGGGGGCTCTCTGATGAGACAGTGTTCGCAGGGTGGTGCATGGGGACGGGGGCCAGGTGGAGGGCGCTCAGTCCGCGAGGTGAGGGGCCCCAGAAGCCACCTTTCCTGCCTCACACCTACTGGGCAAGTGCTGCTGGGGTATTCTCATGGCCACAGTTTCTGTCATTGGTCACCAAAATTCAGGGCTGCAGTGACCTATGTACTACCCTCTGAGGGACATGCTCTGAGCTGCCATCACCTTCTGGAAGCACACGAGCTACCAGGTCAGGGCACAGTGGGGAGCAGCCTCCGCCTCTGAGGGCGGCAATGAGAGAGAGCAGGTCAGACGCTTTCTGGAAAGGGAGACCCAGATGGGAGCCTGTGTGAACAAAGCTGACTGAAGCACGAGCTGAAATCCACCCCAAGCCTGCAGCTCCCGTAGAAATGTTCTCTAGTTATCTGCAGGTTAATGCGCTTGCGGGGCCCCCATTTTATCCTTGGTGGATACAGAGGTGAGCTGAACCTTGCAGGAAGCAACACCTTGACCAGCAACCTGGAAAAAGCCAGTGGTGAGTCTTCAAGCAACAGGGAGCTGTAGCAGCTGTGCACCAACACACTCGGGATGCACAAAGCTGGTCTTTCCAGAACAGCAGGCCCTGCTGTAGCTCTCATGTGAAGGGCTGGCTATCGAGGCATCCAATAAATAGCTGTGTCAGAATGAAAGTCTGGTCTCTAAACTCAAGTGTTTGCATGTGACGTCTGGACAGCATGTGAGTGGTTCCTAAATAGGTGACATCAAATGAGCGGCGGCGGCTTGGTCCTCTCTGCGCCAGCAGTCTCCACCCTCCAGTCTCTGAGGCTGACTGGGCAATCCTCACCCCCAGCCCACAACACTCGGTGTCTCTCTTCTCTCTATTGACAGCTCCGGTTTCTGGGGCAGCCGCCTGCCACCCCAACCCCGCTGGCCGTTTGGACCACTCACCATCAATGACCCTCTTCACCCGCCAGATCCGGAGCATGATGATGAGGCTGATGGCATCCCAGGGGCTCCGGGGCCCGTTGGCCACAGTGGACGCCACCATCGGGGCCAAGGACAGGACGATCACAGCCCCGTCAAACACCTGTAAGGAGGTGGATTTCAGTGCCCTGGGCCACTTTCCTGAAGGTCCTGGAAGCAGGCCAGGCAAAGCGGCTGGTGCTGCCACCTTCTCCAGGATGCCTGTCCCCTTGTCAGACGGTCACCATCTCTGGCTGCCTCTCCTGACCCTTAGTCTTTAAGGACCTCCCCACTCCTAGGTGTGGTCCTGAGCACTATCTTTCCTCCAAGAGACCTCGGTCCATCTCCAGCTTTTGTTCAGACAGCTTTGGGTTACTTGAAGTGTCCTTCTCCAGCACCTGTTTCCAGCATCCTGTCCCTTCTTGGGATGGGGCCTACATTCCATGTCCCAGCATTCCTGTGCCACCCACAGGGGGGCAGGGTTAGGAAAGGAGGAGACCCAGCCAGGGTGATTCAGCCCTGGGCCTTCACTTTCCATCTGCCTGTTCCAGCCCGGCCTTGGTCTGAGATGTCTATGTGCCAGGCTTCTACGTCTGTTCCTAGCATTAGGCCCCAAAAGGCTAAAAAGTAGCTGGGTGTGGGGGTGAGGAAGGGGTGAGAGGCAGATGCTGACCACCTTGCTTTGTCCTGCGCGCAGAACTGCCAGCAGCAGCCTGGTCTCCCCACCCTTCGTCCCCACCCGCCACACCCCACTGCCTTTGCCGTGAAGCAGAGAGGCTGGTGTGCTCTGCGGAAACCAGGCTGAGAAGTGCTTCTGTGGTTTCCTGCTCAGCCCTCTGACCACTGGGCCACTTTAGAGTGGATTTATTTGTTTTCAAAATGATTCGAGAATAACTTTTTAAATTTTGCAGAACTTCAAAGAGATTTCCTGGCAACTTTTCTTCGTTCGCCTCTCCTCAGCAACCCCATCATGCAGAGTTGGAGAGACCCCTGAGTCCAGCGTGGGAAGAAGCCCGCCTTTTTTGATGGCTCCCATCCCAGGTAAATGGGACAGTGACATTTTATAGCTTCCAGGATGGCTGGCTTGCTGGATGGGACGGACATTGGTCTTTACCTCTATTTTGTTTTCGATGTAATCCCAGATGCCAAGCACCGCAATCCGCAGAACAGCCTGTGGAGAGGAAATAAGAAGAGGCTGCTGCTCTCCAGGCCCCTTCCCCCAGCAAAGAAGATTCCAGAGCTCAGAATGCAGAGCTCTGCTCCCTTGTTCAGTAATGGGAAAACGTCCTCACCACCCCGGAAGTGTTTCTCATGCCCTAGATCAAGTCTGCATCGCGGTCTGTGCCAGCGCCTTGCTCGATGCCCCTTGGCACTCCCAGGACATACGGAATTCAGCCCGATTCCTTTGGAGTGACACTCAGGTCCCTGTCTCCCTCTCCAGAGTCGTCTCTTGCACTTCTGTCTTGCCGCACATCTACAGACAGCAAGCCCTTTCCCCTTCTGCCTTGTCTTCGCGTGCGGCAGATCGCCTGGGGCTCCCCTCCCTGCCATCTCTTTTCTCTCTCACACCATTATCAGATAATACGCATGGCCACCCAGCCCTTTAAGAGATCAGCACTTCCTCCTCTTTCCCCCCTTCCCAAAGACGACAGTGTGGGTGCATAAGCGTGGTAGTGACCATGTTCAGTCAGGGCTGGGCAATAGGATGGAGGTGGGCTGAGTCCCCACCAGCCTCATGCCGCCACGTCTGCCTTAACTGCCTCTACAGCTTGTGATTCCCATGGGAGGGAAATGAAGCCTGTCTTGTTTAGAACCCTGTGTTTTTCGTGTTCTTATTACAGCTGTGTGGGGTAAAGCTGCAATTTCCAGAATCTCTGCCTGGCCGTAGCCATTTACGTTATCAATAGGTGTTTCTTCCCGCAGCCCCTGGGACAAGGCGTGGGGAGGCTGTTCGCCCGTCCCCTCTGTTGTAACTGGCCAGGAGCCTGCCCGACCCGGGGCCCCCCCGCGGAGTGTTCCCAGAAGGGGCAGGTGGAGAGGCGAGCGCCCCCCGGACGGGAGAGGCTGGGGAGCGGAGCGAGGGCGGCGGCGGGAGGTTCGGAGTAGTGAGCGACAGACTGGGTTTCCCCGGGCTAGTTCCCGAGACTTATTTCCGTGACACCGGTTATTTGCCCAGGCCTGGGAACACGCTTCCCCCAGAGCTACAAACTGCTTGTCCTGTGTGCCAACCAGCAGGGCCTTTCCCCTTTCTCCGCCTGGCAAGGCCTTCCTGCCCTGGCTCGGCTCGAATGTCACCTCTGTGAAGTTCTCCCACACCTCCCCAGCTCAGCGCCTCTTTCTTTGGAATGCATGTATTTCGTGCAACACCAATCCCCCTCCCACAGCACTTTATGGCACCTTGTGGTTGCCCGCCTGACCCCCAGTTAAGGCTCCGGAGACCCGTCTGATTTCTCTCATTTACCCCTAATCCCTGGCATAGGGTAGACCCGGAGTGGTTTATGCATTTTGAATGCATGAACAAATGCATGCACAAATGGCCAATTCCCTAAAACCCTCAATAACCAATGCCACTGCCTTCAGGAGCAGTTTCCTCCCCAAGAGTACATCTTTCTCCAAAGAAGATACTTAAAAGCTGGTCCTGGTCCATTTGTCTACAGGCCCATCCTTGAACCAAGATGACTAATTTTCAGTGATTCACTCCAGATGGTGTCCCTTCTCCCACATGCCTGTAGTGCATGGCCGCAGCCATATGAACTCAACAAAACTGCAGAAAGCCCATGGGGCTCTACCCACACTTATTATGCCACAAAAAGGCCTGCTGGCAAAATTCAGCTCTGCCTTATAAAAGAATATCCTGATTCATGAAGGGAAGAGAAAGATGAGAACTGGGTGCAGCAAGCTAGGTCACCATCTTTGATAAAGAAAGGGTCTTGCCTGACGGCCACCCTTGGTCTCTGATATCTGGGTCCAGGGACCCATGCTCAGCTGCAAGGCAGCTCTATGTGGGGTGGGCAGGGAGAGATCTGGGTCCTGGCCCAAGATACCTTGAGGTCACAGCTCAGTAATGGGCTGGTTGTGTGGCCTCGGGCAAGTCTGGTCCTTTCTCTGGGTCTCAGTTCTCCCTTCTGCCAGAGGATCTGTTAGATGATACCAAACTTCCAGTTCTTCATGAGGTGAGCATTTGCCATCTACTACATGCCAGTAAGCACCAGACCCTGCCCCAGCCCTCCTCTCGCGTGACTGCTGTCTTACGGAGAGGGAAGCCGAAGCTCAGAGGTTAAGGAAGCTGCCCAAGTTCACTCATGAACTGGGTGGTGAGTCAGCATTTGGACCCAGAGGTCTCTGACTTTACACAGAGTACTCAAGCTGTTTAAGAACACCACACATGGCCCTGGTTTCTCCTGTTGCGATTCACTTCATCTGGATGTGCTGACCTCGAGGCCTTGGTGTTTGTCTCCTCTGAAATGTTGCACCTGGCACATCACCCCAAACTCCCAGTTGTGGGGCTCCTTCCCAGGCCCAGTCAGGGCAACGGGGCCTGGTGCAAATGGGATTTCTCCTGCTGCTGCTTCCTGCCTTTTTTTTTTTTATTGTGATAAAATTCACTTAACATGAATTTTACCATTTTAATCATTTCTAAAAGGGTATTGTGATAAGGTACATTTACACTGTCATGCAGCCATCACTACTATCTATCTCAAGTTTCCCATTGTCCCAAACTGAAACTCTGTACCCATTAAACACTAACTCGCCAGTCCCGCTCCCCACAGTCCCTGTCAACCACCATTCTACTTTCTATCTCTGAGCACGATACTCTAGGAACCTCACAAAAAAGGAGCCATCCTGCCTCTTTATAAGCAAGGCAGCCCTTAGCTGAAAAGGCCAGCAGCCCAGGGGATGTAGGGCTGGGGGATGAGAAGGGAGCTGGCCAGGCACAAGACTTAGCCAGTGACCTCTGGGAGCAGAGGAGCAAGAAGCAGACAGCACAGAGCCCCTGTGCTCTAGGAAGGGATGGAAGTTAATGAACGAACGAACGGGCCAGAGTGGTTCCAGGTAAGCAAGCAGAGCGGTTGGAGCCCTGGCCGCCAGCCTCCCCTCCTGCTGGCCCACCCACATGGGACCCAGTCTCTGAGGCCCAGCTCAATCCCTTCTCCTCTGGGGGGGAGTCTTTCCTTCCTAACTCAGCCCATGAAAACAGAACAGCCAAAGGCATCTGTTGAGAGGGTTGGGGAAATACCTCCTTGTTAGGCCCCTGCCATAGACAGTGGCCTAGAGATGGCTGCTTCAAGTCAGGGTCTAAGACAGAATAAGAGCTCACTCTGAAATACCCCACCCAGCGACTTTCCCTCTACTGCAGCCTTTGCCCAGATCCCCTGCCTACAGAGCCAGGGAGCTGACCACGCTGGCCTGCCGCCTCACAGCACCCAGCACAGGTCTTACACCTCTGAAGACCTGGGTGGACTAATCCATGCATAGCTTGTGTTTCTCAATGTACAGGCAAGCACCCACTGCTTAGCAACATCTGCGGGTTTGCTTAAAATGCAAATTTCTGGGCTGTCGTGGAGGTCCAGATATCAGAATCGCAGGGTCTAGGACTATGCCTTTTTAGCAAGCTTCCAGAGGGGGTGCCCAGCAGAACCATGGGGGGGTACAAAGTGATAATGTCCTGGATGGAAGCAGGGAGGCCGCAATGCCCGGATGCAGCAAGGAAAAAGAGTGTTAGATTAGGAGTCGGAAGTCCAGTTCCCTTACTAACCATGTGACACTGGCTACAGCCCCCTGGACAAAAGTGGGACTAGCCCCCCCATGCTATATGCCTCCCCAAGCTGCTGCAAAACTCCACCGGGAAAAGCTTCGTCACTACTGTGAAGGGCAACGAGAAGACATTTAAACACCTGCTCCCACCTCCAGGGCTCCCAGCCTTAAAATCCTGCCCGCAAGGGTTGCAAAGCACTCTGAAGAAGGGTCCAAGAGAACTAGAATCCTCAGCTCCGGAGGCCTCTTTTGCACCTGGGATAAGAGTTTTCAGCCTCCTTCATTCCAACCTTGCCTTCAGGAGACGAAGATGCTCTGACATATGAGACAGGCCAGTCTTAGCAAACCTCAAGGATGACACCACCTAAGTGAGTATTTCCTATAAGCTTAGGTTTTGTGCCATTTTATAGATGCAGAAACTGAGGCTCAGGGAGAAGCAGCCACACCTTCTGGTCCCCAGGCCCCTCTTTCCTTCCACCCCAGTGCTCCCATCTTTTCCCTTGGCAATCCCTGCTCTTGAGAAGGGACTCTCCTCATCTCTCCCAGAGAAGGGGTCCAGGCTTCAGGCTTCAGGCAGCAGGAGGGGAAGTGGGACGCTTGCATCTGCTCCTGGCCCTGCCTCAGTCAGCTGGCACAGAGGCCTCCTGCCCTTCCTGCTGCCCGGGGCCTGAGCCCCTGCCCTTAGGAGACTCCGCTGCTTTCCCTGGGATGAGGCCTGGGGAGGCCCCTCAGGTTTGGGAACCTTGGGTGTGCAGGCAGAGGCACCTGCTATCTATAAGATGCCTTTACGCAAATATCTAAGAGGCACGCCTTCTCCAGGCAGAGGTAGACCCCCTGGCTCACCACTTGGTGAGCAGAGTGGGAGCTGACAGCCTGGCTTCCCGCAGAGCCATTCCCCAAACCTGGCCCACCAGCTGGGAAGAAGGGGTATCACATTTCTGCCCTGAGCCTGTGCCCGAGCGTCGCTCAGCTGGGAGTGGAGTGCGGGGTTGCACATGGCTCAGGGGACCAGGCTGGCCTAAGGAATTCCCACAGTGGGTACCAGGCCGCTGGGGTCTGACCCCTGGCACTTCCTCAAGAAGCAGAACTGCTCTCACGCAAGTTTTCCCTGCCAAGTTGGCTGCTGGCTCCCTCCACAAAATGCCCCCTACCAGGGGTTAAACTAGAGCAGAAGAGGAAGACATGGAGCCCAGGATCCAGCTATATGGGAAAAGAAAGAAATGCAAGGAACCTTTGCAGGGGGTGAAAGCAGTCTTGAACTGATATGCAAAAGAAAGGTCTACTGGGTGACCAGTGTCTGGTGAGGCGTGATTGCAGGGCAGTGCAAGAGCGCCCCCTCGTGTTAGGCTTTGGTAAAACAAGAGCAGGATGACCGGCCTCCCCTTCACTCCTCCCACCCTTGCACCCTCTCCCTCTGTGGGGATGCGGCATGGTGACCCCGGGAGACTGCCTCCTTCTCAGGCCGCCTCTTCCTTAGGAGTCTAAATGTGAACCCCCTTGACCAGACGCAGTAGCCAATACCTCCGTGCTCACAGGCTGCACTGCCTCCCTGTGTTGGGTTCACTGGGCAGGAGGTTCCAGCTGCCTTAAAAGAATGGGTTGGAGACCCATAGGGTAGAGCATGAGGTGCCAGACAAAATGACAAAATGCCAGTTAATTGAATGACTGACGTGGACTGCATGCTGTCTCTGCAGGGAGCACCGTGCCAGGCCTCGGGTGAGGGAGAGAAGGAAATGCAAAAGACGGGTAAGGCTGAGTTCCAGATTTCCTCTCAGCCTAAAGAACCTCCTCGATTTCCTGCGCTAAGACTCCTTCACTTCCCCAATGTCTCCCTTAAGCCACTGCCCCCTCTCTCTTCTCTCAGGCAAAGGTTTTGAGGCAATGACCCCACTTGCTCATTGCAGTCCCATGTTAGCCCCACTTCTCCAGTACAACTGCACACACCCTGATTTCCCAGGGCCCCTCCTTGCCAAAGCTGATGATAATGTCCTGTGATTTATCTGACACAGCTCAGCCGCGTGTGGTCCCTGGCCGCATCTTGCCCTTAAGGGCTCCCTGTTGTTTCAAGAATACCACACTCTCCGGGCTCTCCTCCCACCCCCCGGGATTCTCAGTCACCTTTGCAGGTCTCCTTTCTTCCATCCACACCAAAGCAGCTCCCCAGGGCCCCGGTCTCTTCCCTTCTCACTTGCCCCGCCCCTGGATGACGGCACCCATGGCTGCATCTCCCACCCGATAACCAAAGGCCCTAAACCTGCGTCTTGGGCCTAGGCTTCCTCCTGCAGCAGCGGCGGCCTGATGCGCGGCATCACCGTCCTCTTTGGCTTCCTTCTCCCTCTCCCGCACACACTCCACCTCGGCCTCTGGGTGCTGATCTACCCCAAGCCCTGCAAAGTCTGGCTCCTTAATCTCTGCCCAGCTCTCTTTCTTGATCCCCACTTCCCCTTTTCTGGTTCAAACCTTTGCCCTCTCACAGCTGCACCACACCTCCTGAAGCGTCCCGGGTTCCCGTCTCCCCCACATCCAAGCCCTGCTTTACACCGGCTGCCAGAGCAGCCTTCTCTAAAAGGCTGACTTCCTCCTGTCCCTCTCCTGCCTAGAGCCCTTCTGGGACTCCCTCTGCCTTCAGAGCAAGACCCCTACTGAGCAAGACACTGAGGGGGTTTCATGACCTGGGCTTGCTGGGTTCCCAGGTCATCTCTCACGATCTCCCCAGCCTTAGCCAACAACCAGACATGTGGTGCTGGCTCACACCTCTGTCCCTCGCGCATTCTGGGACTGTTGCTAAAGGTCCTTCCATCCCCAATACCCACCTGAAAGGTCACACAACCACAGGCAAGCCTGCTTCCCCTCTGAGGCTGTCCGTGACTGCAGAGGTAGGCTTAAGCTCCCTTCCCATTCTCTCATTATACACACTTTTGCCTGGCTGCTTCCCAGTCGAATGTAGTGCAGCCTCCTCAGACCACAGCACCACCTACAGAGCCTGGCATCGTTGGTCAAAGATGTTGGCTGAATGAAGAAACCCATGAGCTTCCACTTATCAAGCACCTCCTCTGAGCCAGGCCCTGTATTAGGAATTATAAGGATTGATTTTTCCCCTCAACTTGACTGGTTTGCAGGTTGCCCGGGTGTTTGGTTAGACATTATTTGGTGTGTGTCTGTGAGGGTATTTCCAGATGAGATTAATGTTTGCATTAACCTGGGGCTCGCCCACAGCATACTGAACTGGGCTGTGCAGCATGGCTCTGCAGAGCATCAGAGCTGAGTCTCCCTGGACCTCTCCCCGGCAGAAATCAGACCCAAGAGTTCTTGGAACTTCTGGAAGGGGAACCTGCAAGGCAGCCAAGTTGAAAGCCAGGGGGCCTGCCCTACATAAAACAAAAACAAACAAAAAAATCACTTGACTCCATAGACTGAGTGAAGCCCATGGCCCCTCGGAGAGGCCTGAGGGGCCCAGAGGTGGGGTAAGGGAGACGCGGCTCACTCTGTCTATCTCTGAATCGGGACAGTGGCCTTGCTCGGCATTCAGATCCATACTGACACCATCGGCTCTCCCAACTCTCAGGCCGTTAGACTTGGACTAGAACTACACCACTGGCTCTCCGGGGCCTCCAGCTTCCCACCTGCAGATCTTGGGACTTCTCAGCCTCCATAACAGCATGAGCTAGTTCCTTACAATAAACCAGTCAATATATCTATCCTTCCATCCACCCATCCATCCATGCATCCTACTATATCTGTTGGTTCTATTTCTCTGGAGAACTCAAGACTAGTAGAGGAGTTTTATAGACATCATCCCATTTTTCACAAAATCCCTCTAAGATGGATATTGTTAACCTTCTCTTACAGATGAGGAAGGTCGATGCTCAGAGAAGCGAAGCGACCTCCCCAGGACCGCACAGTTGGCAAGAGGCTGACTTAGGGCTCGCTCTGCAGGCTGGGCCTGTCTGTGCCATGGGCCTGTGTGAACAAACTGCCGCCTGGATGGGAGAAGAAGTCATGACAACTGGAGACCCTGGGAAGCAGAGGTGAGAACTTTGGGCATGCGAGGAGGAGGCAGGGGTGGGTCACACAGGCTCAAGGTCCTGCCAGCTTTACCAAGGAGGTGCTGGGGTGAAAGGATGCTGTGAGCCACGAGCAACAGGAACACCTGGAGGTTTGGCCAAGGACGCATTTTCCTTCCTGCTTCTAGGAAGCTGCTTTTAACTCCGTGCTGGGGAACGCAGAGGAGTGAATCTTCAGGGCTGGTGTTGTTTATAATGGCAGAAAACTGGAAACAGCGTAAAGTTCCAAAGTGAGGGTTAAACTAGGGAGATCCATACAGATGGGGGAAGGAGAAGGACAAAACGTTAGGATATGGCAAAGCTGGGTGATGGGAACACAGTTGTGCCTTAAATGATTCACTATATTTTGGGTGTGCTTCCACTATTTCTAATAAAAGAAAATAACTAGGAAGAATTTTCTTCACTACGTTGGTGTAAAAGAATGTATGACATGGAAAGACATTTGCAAAACAGTAATGGACAAGAAGAAAAGCAGGTTCCAGAGTATCAGGTCCACTATGACCCCATACTTCTTAAGGAAAAAGTGTATACATGCATACATAGCACTGAAAAAGCCTCACCGGTCATAAACTAAATTAATAGTAGTTATCTGTGAATGATAAAAATGTGGGTGATTTTTGTTTTCTTATTTTGGCTTGTCTGTATTTCCTTAATTTTCTATAAGGGGCAGAGTTATCCTTGTAAACATGAAGATTATTTTGTTATTCATCAGGATGATGAGATGGAGCGTCAGAATTTATTCTAGATAAGGCATGACAAGGCACCAGGGGGCCGACCTCTGGTTTGTCTGCCCAGTGGCCTCCCCGCTCCTTCTGAATGTCAGCCTGATGACCGGCGTGAGGTCCCGGCCCGCTTGTGAGGCTGGGAGTCAGTGAGGACGTGCTCCCTTTCTACTAGGCTCCTCCTCCAGGAGTTAGAAGTATTAGTCCGTGTCTCTCCACTTGCCCAGGTCAGTTGTTGCGTGGAGTGTGGTGGTAAGCGGTATGCTCCGGGCTTGGATTATTTCTGGAATCTTAAAGCTGGAGGGAGGCCCTTCAGTGTTGGTTGCGCGAGCCAACCCCCGTCCAGTGTTTCCATCCCTTGTCTAGTAGCCCCGTGAGCCTCAGCTTGATGATGTCTCAAACAGTACATTCCAACTTGTTTAGAAAATTCATCTCTCCATTCAAACTTCGTGCCCCCTAAGATCAATGTCAAGGTCATGGCGAATGAGAAAGTGGAAACGAGATTTTGAAAAATAATTTTCCATTTACTCACTCCTTCAGTGGTGAGATGCCCAGCCCTAGGCCAAGTGTTCAAGGGAGACAGAAGAATATAAAAAGCCTTCTATCCCTCTGCTCACAGCAGAACCGGGAACCAACTGTGCCCAAGGAAGTGAGATAACAACGGGCTCAGGAGTTGAGAGCAGGAGAGAGAGGTCCGTGTGGCCTGGTCAGGACACGCTGCCTGAAAAAGGTGAAGGAGGGGGACCTGGGCTGAGCCTTGAAGGGAGGGAAGGGCTCAGAGAGGCAGAGGCAAGTGGGACAGCCCTTTCCAGCAGGAAACACAGGCTCAGGCATTTCCAAATAAAGATATGTAGCGTTTGACTACAACTCTGCCATCTCGTGTGGCACCTTCATGCAAATTAGAAAAAGGTGCCCCTACCCTAGGGCACGTCTATCTACTGGAGAAGTGTTTATATATTTCATTTTAAAACTTAGATATTTGACTGTCATCTTGCAGCAACCTGTCATAATAAAGAAACAAATGTACAGTGCAAGCTGAATCCTCTTCTGTCGTCTAGCAGAGCAGGCACAGCGGCGCAGGTGTTTTCTCTCTACTCATCACCAAGGAGGCCTGGCTGTGGCATTCCGGGTCAGAGGGCTCCTGGGAGTGGCGAAAAAGCAGCGAAGCGTCACCACAGGCTTGCCCCAGAGCCAATCCAATAGGCACAGGGCAGCGGCACGGGGTGGGGTGCAGGGCCGAGCCTGCTAAAGGCAAATGTGAGCCCTGATGGGTCTGCTGCTCTGGAATCGCACCCACTTCTTCCTCTTCCGTCTTCTCTAGGTACTTGTGTGATTCTGTCAGGTTTGTCCTGTGAGGTGCTGGGGCAGCCATAACGTGTTGATGTTGCGGACGGGACAGGTGGGGTCAGGGCGACATGACGTGCAGGGCTCTCACAGTTAGGTGTGAGGCAGGTCTGGGACCCAGATTTCCATCCCCCTCTCTGAAACTCGGAGAGGGAGACAGGGAATAAAATCTCTCCCTTATAAGTTTGAGCAGTGGCTTTACCTCAGGTGGGGGGGTCAAGAAGGTACCCCCTAGGACAGGCCCAATTCCCTCACGTTAAGGATGGGGAAGCCACGGCACAGAGAAGGGCAGCGACTTGCCCAAGGCCACACAGCAACTCAGCGGCCAAACTCGCTCCGTTTTGTCACGTTCTTGTCAGACCCTGAGGGGACATGCGCAGCCTCGTCTCTCAGAGCGTAAAGCCCAGCACCGCCCTCTGGCTTGCTGTCTGATGACGGAGATCCCCCTGGGAGGAAGCAGCAGACAGGAGAGGGAAGGGCTCCTCATAGACCCAGAATCTTTGCGTGGCTGCCGATGTAGAAATATGAGGCTTGGTTTGGCACTCAGTCCCTGCAACCCAGCAGGCCAGGCCCCCTTGAGACCCAGCACAGCCTGGGCCGACACCGAGACGCTGTGCTGGGGAGGAGCAGGGCGCCTTAAGAGCTGGCGTTGAAAGAAGCCTTAATAAACTGGAGGGTAGAAAACCTATCCATACAACGCACTGGTATTCAGACCTAAAAAGGAATGCAGCACCAGACTCACAGACACCGAGCAGGGACCGGTGGTCACCATGGGGCGGGGGGCGGGGGTGGGTGAGTGGTGAGATGGGTGAAGGGGAGAAAGAGGCACAGAACCTCAGTCACAGTATTAGTTCGTCCCGGGGATGAAAGTACAGCAAGGAGAATATAGTCAATAGCGCTGTAACATCTTTCTGTGTTGACAGTGACTACACAGTTGGGGTGAGGATTTAATGATGTACGTAGCTGTTGAATCACTTTGTTGCATAACTGAAGCCTATATAATATTATTGATCAACTACACTTTACTAAAAGAAAATTAACAAAAAAAAAGAAAAAGGAAAGGAATGAAGAACTAACTCAAGCTACAACCAGAAGCAAGTTGAAAACATTATGTTGTGTGAAAGACCACGTATCATGTGAGTCCACTCATATGAAATATCCAGAAGAGTCATTAGAAACAGAAGGCAGATCAGTGGCCGGCAGGGACTGGGGTGGAGGGCGAGCGGGGGGGTGACTGCTCAATGGATTCTGGGTTTGTTTTGGGGGCCATGAAGATGTTTTGGAAATAGAAAGAGGTAGTGGTTGTACTAAGTGAATGTACATTGTGAATGTACTAAGTGCCACTGAATGGTATACTTTAAAAGGTTATATTATATGTTATATGAATTGCACCTCAATTAAAAGAATAATAATAACAATAGGAGGAGGAGGGAGAAGGAGCTGCTGCTCTTACAGCCATGAGGCTCCTGTCTAGGAGGCGGGTCAGCTTTCTCCTCTTCCAGGAAAAGAGCTCGGCCTCTCTGCATCCCTTCCCTGTCAGGGGATGGGGCCAACACCCCCTGGCCTGCACTAGGGCCCTGCTGCAGGGTGACCCAGAATAGCCAGGCCCCGAGTCCTTGTGCAGCCTTAGGAAGAGAAGCAGCTGGGCTCCGTGGTTGCAAGTGGTTGGCTGGCTGGGCCTGGTCTCAGCCAAGGGTGGGGCTGCGTACACTTTGGGAACACTGTTTGCACAATTCTCCATCTGGATTCCAAACTCTGCCCATTCTTGGTGTTGCACTGCCACGTGGAAGAGCCGTGACCCTGCCTGACTTAGAACATCTCACAGGCACCTTGGGTCCCTGCAAAGGAGCCCACTCTCACCATTTTGAGAAGCGTCTCTCTCCTGTTGAATAGATTGGCCTGTTCGAACAGATGTCCTCAAACTGAGCCCAAACCAGCCTCACCTTTTTCTTCTTTGGGCCCAGGTCTGTCCTCTGGAGCCCGCAGTGTCTAGCCCCGGAGCGCCCCCAGAGCTCTGAGGTGGGTAAAGGACTGGGTAGAGCATGGCACACCTACCTGAGCCCTGCGTCTCATCCCTGATCCCTGCAGACCTCTCTAAGCCTGTTTCACAACCTGTAAAATGTCCCACCCACATTCCCGGGCTGTCCAAAGCTTAGTTAAGACAAGGAGTCGAGTATTGCTCAGGACAAGTCCAAAGGTTTCACAGCCTCAGGGGTTCTTCGGGTGAGAACTTGGAATTTTCGTGTGAAATAACACCCATTTGTTAAGTCTCAGCAGGTCTGGAGTGAACCCCCCCTCAGCAGGTATTCCCGGAGGAAGAAGGGGCTGGCACTGAGGGGGACATCCATCTGCCCCTAGATGAGGGGGTGTCCCAGGCATGTTGGGTCTGGGGTCAGAGGTCTGGGCTTCTGCTTTCTCAGCTTCTGGCCCTGGTCCTGGTCTTTCCCCAAGATTCTTCCCCTGCCAACCTGCCGGCACCAGGGACCCAGAGGGATACAGTGGTGACAGACCAGACCCTGGGCTGTTTTTGAGAATGAGCTGCAGCCCCTCAGCTGCTCTCCTCGTCTATGTGAGCTGCTGGCATTTCCGTGGGCAAATATGCAGGCCTGAGCTCTGCCAAAGGGCCTTTGGCTTCCCTAACCCCTGTCACTCAAGGTGCCCCCGTCATTGTGCGGCGCCCTGACACAGTTCCAAACCATCTGGGGGGCAGCGGTAGGGGGACCTCTAAGAGACCATCCCACCCTTCTGGTGCTCAGTTCTCCCGGGTGCTCCATGAAATGTGGAAAGCCAGGTTCATGCGCTAGGCTGCCTTGTCACAAGATCACTGTGCACCAGCCCCTCTGCTCACGCTGGGCAGTGTGCTGGGGAGACAGGTCCCCCCGTTACCCCTCTGTTACTTCCCTGTTGCTCCTCTGATACTCCTGTTATTGCTCCACCCCCCCGTCTTCAACAAGGTCCAAAGTCAGGGCTGCAGGAGCTCTCCCCTGGCCCACCAGCTCTCCCTGCTGAGCCTGGGGGGGGTGCCATCCCTTTCGCCGGCGGGGCGTGTGTCCCCGAGGGGCCGGGGGCCTGAGGCTGAGAGTCCTCCACAGAGGGGCTTGTCGGCTTCAGGTGGCTGGTCTCCAGCAGACAGGAAAGGAATGCCAAATTAATGCCGGGTAATAAATTCTGCAAAGCCAATAAAACCAAAGCAGAGGGATAGATGGAAGACCTACAGCAACTGATTAAACATTTTTGTGGCAGTCACAGACACATGGCACATTTTCCAAGGTTTGCATCAAGGAGGCATCTGGCCGTGGCCCATGTGTTTGTGGGAGGGAATCGTGGGGAACAGAGACAAGGGGCTAGGGCGGGCCCCCGAAGGGGCAGTGCCCTGGGGAGCAGGCCCTGTTTGGGGGGGCCGAGCCATCTCCAGGGCAACGGTCTCAGTGAGCTGGTCGGGACACTCCCCGGGAGGGGCAGTGTTGGGCTCTGCCCCATAGTCTGAGTCTCAGGCCCAGGCTTGCCTGCCAACTCCGTGGGCTGCAGGAACCAAGGCCTTGGAAAAGAATGTTCTGTGCTTGGAACGCTGCCGCCCAGCGCCACCACACCCCACACGCGGACCCAGGATTCTAGACTGAAGGCGAGAGGCCCAGCCCTCCCCTGGCTTGGGAGGGGGAGGGCTGAACACCACCAGACAGAGCCTGAGCTGGCCCAAGAGAGGACCACGGCACTCTGAGCTCCCTGCGTGCCCTGATCAAGTCACGGGGTATTCTCTGCCTCCACACCCCCACCCATGGGTCCCTCTCCCACAGCAGGCCTTCCTTCCTTCAAGGGGTGCTATGCTCCGAGGTACAGCATCCCTGTTGGTGTGAGCCGCGTGTGTGTGTGTGTGTGTGTGCGTGTGTGCGTGCGTGTGTGTGCGCGCGCGCATGTGCACAACAGGCTCTTTGTCTTTTTCACTTCTGCCTTCTCCCACACCTGCTGGCCATGCTGAAGGGCTATGCGTGGGCCGATGCGGGCCTCGGGCAGTGGAGATGGGGGCACATGGGTGACCAGCGGACTTGGGCCACTCCTCTGCTCCGCTGGGAAGAAGTGATTTCCACTTGAAACTCTCCAGTCCTTCAATGAGCCGTGACCACCCACAGGATAAAGAAGCGCTACTACCCTGGGTGAAGTGTCAGCCCCGTGGGAAGGCAGAGCGGATGTGCTGGGATCCAGTTTCCCACGCGTTCCAGGCCCAGCCTGGGATGCCAGCTCCCACCAAAGCTAGTGTCCAGGAGCTTCGGGAGACTTTCCCCGCCCGCCTCACACACACAGACACCAGCCTGGGCTTCATGAGCTGACTCTATAAAAGGTGAAGGGTGTCCTTGCTCCTTGGCTCCACAGCTCCAGACACGTGCCCCTTTGCTCTCACCGAGGGGGCACAGCTGCCAGCCTAGCCAGGCCCCCTTGCCCCCCACAGTACCTGGGCAAGTCCACTGCCCAGCCCCGTGACTCTGCCTTCTCTATCCTCTGCACGCCTCAGCCTCAAGGGCTGGACCACCTGTGTGCCCAAGACCATGGCCACAGCATCCTAGCTGTCCTCCCCACCTCCAGGCCCCGAGGCGCTGGCCCAGCCTCCCCCTGCCCCTTACTGGCCATGGGAACCACTTGTTCTCCCTCAACTACACCCTTCTCAGTCTCACCTTCACAGATGTCATTACCCACCCTTCACCTGGACAACACCTGCTCGTCCTCTGGGATTCCACTCAGGGGTCGCCCACTGTGGTCCTGTCTCCCCGGTAGGGTTGGCAGCTGCCCTCCCTGTGACGTTTCCTAGCATAGAACTTAGCTCCCTGTATCGCATCTCCCTCTTTGTAGCCTCAAGAGCTAGCAGAGGGCCGGCCACTAGTAAATGTTTACAGAGTAAAGCTTAGCCTCCACAGGGCAGAAGTTGCCCTAAGGTTGCAGGGCCCCCATCTTTACCTACCTCTGAGAAGAACACAGAGAGAATGACCAGACTGATCCAGTGAATTACACCAGCAAACTGGAATGCACTGGGAACTGCAACACACACAATAACAAGAGCCAATTTTAGGAGCAAGGAATTAGGTGCAGTGGTAGAGGGCACTTCACAGACAGGGGCAGAGCTCTGGGAGCCTGGAGCCCACTCGAGTGAAACTTAGAATCGGATGAAGGCAGGCAGAGAACATCCAGGACAGTGGAAGAGGTGGGCGCCTGGGAGGCTGGTGATGCCGTTCTGTCCTCCGTCGGAGCGGCTGCCACCGTCTCCCCCACAGGCCTTCCTGCAGAGCTCCGGCTCGGCCCCGTCAGCCTCGGTGGCTTTGTGCTGCAGCCATCCTCCCGGAGAGGAGTCCTCCAGAGGAGGCTTATGCAGATATCGTTTCAGACCTGGGTAGGCAGCTTTAGTCAGGGCTAGATGAACTTTCAGAAATCCCCACCACAATTCACTCCCAAAGCACAGGGCACTGTAAGTGGGACTCGAGGCAAGCTTACTTTGACTTTTCATTTGGAAAACTCAGTGGGCAGAGATGGCCACGGTGGCCAGGATGTTTTGGGGAAGAAGGCTGGAGCAAGGACTGGAAGAGGGAGGTGGGGGCAGAGCGAGAGACATCAGCCTGCTGAAAGTGGCAGAGCGAGTGGCTCCACTTGCCTTCTAGATGCCAGAGTGTGAGTGGGGACAGCCATCAGCCCCTCGAAGCTCCCGTGCCACCTTCCACCAGGCAATCCTGGAGTTAAGGTACTATCCCTGGAAAGCCCTTTTAAAATACAGGACCCAAGACCAGCCACTAAGCCCTAACACGGCATAGTTTATCAGGCACGGAGGCTCAAAGCAGGGTGCTGGAGGCCAGGACAGGGTTAGGTGAGCTTTGATGGACAGTAGTGGGGAGAGGGTGCTCCCCAGAGGGCAGGTCTAAAAGAGATATTGGCAGGGCAGGAGGCAGGGCCAGATGGATGCCAGAATGCTGCCCAACAACCGCTGCTGCTTTTCTCCTGGGCCCTGGCTGGGCCTGCTTAGCAAGCAGCTGGGAATTCCCTGAAGGCCAAAGGAAATTGCCCAGGGCTATCGTGGGGAGGGCTTGCTGTAGAGAGAGGAAAGCACAGCCTCCCCAACAGCTCTGCGAGCCCAAACCCTGGGGGTGGGCAGACACCAGGTCCTCGCGCATATCTGTGGGAACAAGGCTGCAATACGTAGCTGCAGGTTGGGGTCGTTGGGGCCTCCTGGCACTGCGCCAATAGGAGCCCTCGAAGATGAGGCACGGAGGTGGGGATCCTCTCTGTTCCACATGAATGCTGGTGGGAACTGAGAGGCTGAGGCCTGTGTCACTCTGAAAAGCCCTCCAGATGATTCTGAAAACATAAAATCTCTCCCCATTATTTTCTCAAATGAATTCCTGTGCCTTTTTTTACGGTTTGCTTTAGAAGAGCAATAAATCTCTGATAGTGCATTTTATGGAATTTAAGATGCCTTTTATGAGCTGCTATTGGATCTCCCACCAAAATCAATCTCCTGGATACTTAATTTTAAGCAAAATTCCATTGTCGGCCTGGTCCTCAGTTCTACTCAATACCTTGTCACAGCCTGAGTAGCCGAGGGCCCCACATATAACCCACGCTGGGGAAAGAAAGACTCCGTAATGGTTAGACCTCATAAAAAGCAGACATATGGATGAGTGGGAGGGAAAGTATACAACACGGTTTAATTGAAGACAGGTCGAGTGGAAAACCAGCGTGGCCACTTCATGCTGGGAGACACTGCGACTGGGACCAAGGGCCACCGGCTGCACAAACCCCGATGAGGCTTATGAGACAAAAGCAATTCTCTGCTCCTGGTCCTCCTCTTAGAGAGCAGGGAAGGCTGATAGGACTTGGAAGAAGCTTGGATGGGCCTTAAACACAGAAGTTCCAGGAAAGGAACTAGAGAAAACAAGTCTAAGATGACCAAATGGGTTTGGGGGTGGCTGGATCTATAGTCCTGGATTCTGCTTATGGCAGGAAAGGAAATCTCGGGGGGCCAGTAATTTCATCTCCTTTTTATTTGCACCTGAATGATCCACCCTCTGAATTGGGGACATGTGGTGGTCCTGGACCTCTACCAGGAACTGCTCATTCAGCCAGTCCAAAAATTAAGTTAAGCCCACCCTTGGCATTCTCTGCTGGTGCACCAAACAGGGGTCTGGCAAGGGGCAATGTGGCAGGGGCGGGCCGGAAGTGGGCCCAGGCTTCCACTCCTCCAGAAGGACAGGACAGGTAGCAGATAAGGCATCTGTTGCCATGAGAACACACGAGACTAGGATGAACCCCAAGAGGACCTACATTGGTAAGAGAACAGGCCATGCCATTAAATGCCTGTGGCCTTCAAGTCCCAGCTCAGTACCTCCTGCCTGAGGTATAGAGCTCAAAAGCCTCTAACTTCTCCAAATCTCAATTCCCTTGTCTGTAAGATGTGAGAACACCCGTCTTGCCCATCTCACAGGGTTGCTGTTAGGGTCAAATGTATGGAAAACTGTTTTCAAAACTCTTATGTTACATATAAACACTGCCAACTTAAAGCCGGATAAAAATACAAGGAATCCTATCATTGTGGCTGCTGCCATTACCAGTTTTTACAAGGTGATACGCCTCCACACATGGGAACTCTCTAGAAGCTACAGAAAATTCCAACCTGGAAAATTCCAAATGGAAACAATTTTTTTTTAAAGTGCATACAGGGGTCCCCAACATTTTTTATCTCATCAGTTTCTGATCATGAATGCTGGGGAGGGGACTGAAGAGGCCACATCGGGTGGAGCAGGGCCAGCTGAGGCTGGGGGGACAGAGAGAGAAGCTGCCAGATTTCCTCCCTGGCAATAATCCCATGGGCCACGGGACCAGGGGTGTGGCAACAGCATAGGGCTGGGGGTGATCTTCCTGCTGGTTGGGGACCCCTGATGGGCGCACAGTGAATATTGACATCATATGTATTTGTATATGTATCTCTCTTGCTACTCACACTGGAGAAGCTTTATATCTATTAGAAGTTCCAGAGTCAGGAGAATCACCACCAATATTACACAGGCTACCAGGAAACTGTTGAGACTCGCACTGAGCAAAAATACCTGCCACACGGCTGCTCTCTTCCCGTGGCACGGCTCCAGCCAGGCAGACCTGTGGAAACAAAGCCGGAGGGGAGGCACTGAGCGGGGTGGGGTTCCAGCCGCAGACTTGCTCTCACCCTGATGAAACACAACCTTCCTCAGGAGGCCGATGCGCAGAACTGCAAAGTGCAAAACATCTCCCATTGATGGAGCTAGGCTCATAGGCTGACCGGGGCGGGCAGCTCACAGCACCTCTCTGGGACTGAATCTCATCCGTTTTAAACAGATGCAAAACCCACATCTCATGGGCTTGTAAAGACTGGAGATCACAAAAGTTAGTGGAGAGCCAGGCTAGGTAATAAGCCCTGCATGAAAATGAGCTGTTACTATTATACTTCAGGGCAGCCTCAGAACCTAGCCTGGGCGCGGCAACTAGGAGACCCTCAGTTCACCTGTAATAAATGCCCAATGAAGTAATGACTGAATTCTCAGTTTTTTCAGTTATACAAGGAAAGATTTGAAGTAGATCCCTGTTTCTCAAAGCAGGTTGTCTGGAGTGCTGGTTCCACAAAATGCTTATGGTTGTTACTTGATCGTTTTCATGGTTGGGTAAGTTTTGGAAAATTTGGGTCAAAGTTAAATGCATATTTTTCACCATATTAACTGGTGACTTTCATATGTTATTATACATCATCATGTGCCCAAAGAGGTTTGAGTATGTGCTTACCAAACTGGCTGGACAGTGGAATCCTTATTTCATAGAGCATCTGGTGGACTATCTTTTGGGAAACCCTTGACTAGATGATCTTGAATGATCAAAGGTGGGAATGTAAGCCACCAAAGACAGAATCTTCCCTGAGCAGGACTGGAAGCGGGAAAGAGGCACAGAATCTCAGAACTGGGTGGGTCCCTTAGGCTGTTCAATCTACTCCCTTCAGGAACACAGGATCCCAGGGAAGAGGGGCGCCTCTGCAGGGCGTGGGGACACGAGGTCAGACCTTGCCGCCTCATGAGGCAGAGCCAGGTGCCCCGAAGCAGTGGGGACAGTGCTAGCTGGGGAGTCCTCACTCTGGCTCGGCCTGCAGACACCCAGGGCCACATGCAAAGGCGCCTTGGCACCCTGGGCCACAGCCTCCCCACTCGTAAATTCTTACCTCCTAGGGTTATTGAAAGTTAAAGGAGAGGATGTATCTGGCTTGTAAAGTACCACCTGGCTGAAACAGACTGATGATGGTGATAAGTAATTTGAACACAAACCCCTGGCTGCCACACCCTGTCCTTGTCATCCAGAGGAAACGATCTGCTGAAGGGGCCGGTGCCCGGCCCAAAGATACCAAGGGGGTCTCTGGAGGGGGAGCTCTATTTGAGGTGCTCCCTCCCCACAAAGGAATAATGTGAATGCTCCAAGCCGGAGCTTCCTCCTCACAGCCCATCCCGGGAAAGCCTGAAGGTGCCTCCAGTTGTTGGAAGGTAGGCGAATCTCATGGCTCTTCAAGAAACCCGGCTTATTCAAGTCTTCCTGGATATTTTTTAAAACCTATGGGAATGACAGTCCCTGTCCTCAACTCTGGGATAATGCAAAAATTCAGGAAGCTGGTCCCAGAAAAGAGGGGCAGGGGGATTTCGAAAGGTGGTGAAGGAAGCAGAGGAAGGCATTTTAGACAGGGTGGGGGGTGACTGATGTGTGGCCCGCATGGCCCAAGTGTCATAAGGAGACCAGCCGGGGTAGAAGAGAGGGTTCTTTGTGTCGGATTTAAGGTGTCTTTGGCCATTATTACTGGGCTGACCTCCTCTCCTCCTGATCCATCTGTGCCTCCCCTACTCCCCCTTCTTTTCCCACAGTGTGACATCCCTGTCCCCTTTGCACTTTCATGCCTCTCATGCCCAGCATCCTGTGGCCTCAGCACTTCCTCCGGGAGTTTTGTGCTCCCCGTGGGCCCTCCCGTCAACTTGTCTCTATGGTTCCAAGGACTGTCACTGCCAGGACCCAGCTCCAATTCCATATTCTCTCTAAAACCCAGTCCAGCTCTCTGTGGCCCCTGACACGGATGCCGTTTCACTGTCATCTGAAACTTGAGCCAAGCACCTTCTGCAGTTATGAATAAGGGCAGTGGTGAAGCGCGTCCAGCTGGGACAGTGTCACGTTGAGCGGCTGCTGGGAAGACTCCTCTGCGGAGCCAATGGAAGGAGCCGGGGCGTCTGTTCACCTGCAGGCCTCGCACAGCCCAGGAGCGAGAGGTGTGCCCCTCAGAGACTGCTCCTTCTACCCTGAGAGGAAGGTCCCAAAGGGAGAAGGGGACAAAACAAACCATTTGTTTCTTCAAGTAGCAGGTTTTCCCTATAAACAGAGACTCTAATCTTGACCTGCCTCAACAGAAAAGTCATTTTATGTTGTGCATAAAATGGTAAAATGTTGATTTTTATTTTCTTGTTTGGTCAGAAAAACTTCCTAAGCAGCCCGGGGTTTGGTTATTGGGAAGCTGTTGGTGCAACGTGAGGTGGCTGGGCATGAAGACTTGGAACTAAGTGAAAAGCCGCAGGCAGGGGTCACCTGCAGTCTGAAGCTGGCAATCCCTAGACTGGCCCTCACACCACGGCACTCCTCAGCCTCAGGGAACAGCCAGGGAGGGGCCCAGGCCCGTGGCAGGATTCAGCAGCCAAGCAGGGTAAGGTCTGGAAATCAAATGACTGCTGGACCCACTGTATGTTAGGCATGAACTTCGATCACAACAGACTATATCCCCTGGGCAGCTTCTATTCCAGTCAGTGAGAGCCAAGCAATGACGTAACAAATTTATAAGTTAAACTGCTGCACTGCAAGGTGACAGGTACTGTGGGGAAAAAAGGGTGCATGAAGGGTGACATTTAAAAAAGGTAGTCAGAATAGGGCTCCCTAAGAAAGTGAAGTTTGAGAAAGAGCTGGAGGGAGTGTTGTGGATATCTGGGGGCAGGGTTGAAATGTACAGTAAATGGACCATTCACGGTAAATTCTATTCAGCCCCATAGAGCCTCCAGCACAATAAACACCAAATGAAGGAGCTAGGAGCCGGGCTGGAGGAGGCTGACCAAACCCCTCATGGGGCAATACTGCAGGCATGTCCATAGCCCTCAGCATAGTCAACACCATTCCCAAAGAACCCCAAGGCGGCTGCAAAATGGAGCCTGTCCCCACTGCCCTGGTCATGTTCTTCTACTCCTGCACTGTCCCCCAGCCCTGCCCCGACTTTGCTTTCAACTACCAGCCACTCAACCATGCTGATCTGGGAGTTAACTTCATGTGGCCCTCTTTTCATAGAAGTTCAAGAGGGTACTGTTTGCACTACATTCTATATGAGCCCCAGGACCCCAGGGCAGTACACATGGGGGTGGACCACCTGCCAAAGAAAGGGAGAGAGAAGCTGGTGTGGAGTGGCTGCCTGGGAGCAGATAGGTTGGGATCTGCTTGGAGGTCAGTGTTTCTCAGCTCTGGCTGCATCCAAGGACCACCAAAAGCCCCTCTAAAACCTCTAGTTTCCAGACCACATACCAGACCACTTAACCCACAATCTCTGGGTTGGACCCAGGCCTCATAGTTTTTGTTTTGTTTTGTTTTTTAAATCTCCTTTGGCGACTCCAATGTGCAGCTGAGATTTAGAACAATTGTCCTAGGCCCTTAATGCTCAGTGGGCTCCATGGACCAGCTGTGTTAGCATCATCTGGAAGCTTGCTAGAAATGCAGAATCTCAAGCCTTCCCCATACCCACTGTATGAGAGCCTGCATTTCAATGAGATTCCAGGTGATCTGGGTAAAACCACTGCTCTGGAGTTAGCAAGAGATAACAGGTATCTCCGGAAGGGGTGGAGCCTGGTAAACAGAGTCTGGGAGCAGAAGGGAATGAGAAGGTGCAGGCCAGCTGGTGCCAAGCCCACCCCTGGGGGGACCACAGGACCCAGCACCCAGGGAGTGGTGAAGCAGGCGGGCCAGCTCGGGGCAGACACAGGGGAGGAAGGCGGCGGTGACACCCACTGAGACTGAGTGTGTGTCTGGGGAGTGTCGAGGCCTTTCTTAGCCACGGACCTGAGGCTGAAGCCAGAGTTCTAGCAGGCTGTGGGCTTCCAGCTCCTGGAAGAGCAGGACCAAGAACCTCAAGGCTCCAGAAGAGAGGCTGGGCTGGCTGAAGCAGCAGGCTCTCTGGACGATCTGGTGTTTGGAAATCCCAAGCTGCTAATAAAATTTCCTCTGAAATTCAAATGAGTCAGACATTCCTAGGAGACTGCATTTGAGCAGAAAAAATAGAATGTGTCCAGTTTCAAAATATCCCTGAGTGGCTAAATAATGATTCAAGGAGCTTAATGGGCCAAAAGGGAAATCAGCGTTTACTCTTTCGTTAGAGAAGATACCATCCTTTCATCTCGTCAGCATCCAGCTATCAAAGCTCTGGAGCTGGTTCTCAGGGTTATCCCCAGAATTGCCACCAGAGAGCAGGTGTCTCCCAACTTCACATCTTAGTGCAGCAACTACGAAAGGACAGCTCCAGGAGGCCGGCGTGGGCTGCCAGAGCCTGTAAATACCAACAACCAGATGGCATCTCCTGGCAAGTGGCGGGCATTCTACCGTAAGAGTCCTCCAGTTACTCCTGAGGCCTCGGAGAAATCCTGGGGCGGGAGGGGAGGCTGGCTCCCTTTCCTATTTCTGTTTTATATTTTCAGATGTTGATAAAAGTTTGAGAAAGTAATACTGAAATGAACTTTGGAATATTCCCGGTGGATTCTTCATGTGGGGTAAGGCCACAGGAGTGATGGAAGGAGGAGGCGTCAGGCAGCATTCCCAAACCTGGCACTGAAACAGCCCCGTTTTGAAAGGTAAAGCAGAAAGAACAATGCCAGGATGGCAAGGGCTGCCCCTGCTCCTGTGGGGTGCGGCCTCTCCCCCTTCACCATCCACTGTGGCTGCCAGGTCAGTATGGCTGGGAGGATGCATGGTGGGGAGGGAGGGGGCGTTGGCTAGAGTATGGGAGCTGTGGAGACCCTTAAGTTGTCCAAAAAGGTGTCACAGGAAGTAGCAGACCACAGAAAAGCCCATTTCCCTGTAGCCAGCCAGACCAAATGGCCCTGTCAGTCCTGCATTGAGATTTTCACTCATCAAGTCCTCAAAAAAACATGCTGAGGGAGGAGCTGGAGTGAGTCGGCAGGCAGGAGACAGGATGAAGCCTGGAGCACTGGGCACCCCCTTCCCCTAATGCCGACCTTGGGAGGCACTTCTAGACCTCAGAACCCTTCTGGGTTGAAGAGCTCTCCAACAGTGGATGAAGACTGTGGCCCTGCGCCTGAAGAATGCATAAACCATTACAAGGGGTGCATGGACCTCTTGGGTTTCACTGATGGGGCATCAAGGATACCTGGCCTCCAGGCTCAAGCCCCAGGACTGGGCAGTCTGAGATGCCCCCTGGCCCCACAATACTCTAATTTGGTGATGCTAAACACCAGTGGCCTGGCTGTTGTGGACTCGGTAGACTGTCAACAGAACATCCCATGGCCCCACTTTACTTTTCTTTACTATTTTTTCCAGATGATTAAAATATTGTCAGAGAAAGCCACGAGGCTGACTTAAATCCAACTTCTGGCATTCACCTGGGCTTTACTTTTATAGATTTAACGAACAGTTATAAGGCACTTACTCTGAACCAGCTGTTCTGCACACTTTCCAAGTGTTAACTCATCTAGATGTTTTAAAATATAGTTCCTTGCGTTTTTCCTGTTGACAGAGAGTGAGGGAAGCCAGATGCTTGCATCTGCCTTGGGTTTGGTGGCAATTGGAGTCTCCAAATCACAGTCCCACCATTGACTGAACTCTGGGAACAATCTTTGAACCTTAGTTTCCTAATTTCTCCAAAATGGGAGTAAGTATTATCTATCTTTGCAGGGCCTTTGCTCTAACTCATTAAAAGTAACATGTAAAATAAAGCCCATGACACACTACTTACTAGACAGCTACTATATGTATCTACTGTGATGATAATTTAAGTACAAGGGCATTAGGAAAGAGATTAATTATCAAAATATGGGAAGTTTCAACACTCATTCCATTCCGCACATAGTTATTCCATGCCCACTAAATGCCAGGCTCTGCATTAGGAGATGGGCACAGGAGGAGGACAGGGTCTCCATCCTCATGCAGCCTGAGTCTTTGTGAATTCTGACTAAGCGATGAGCTCCTAGGCCTAGAGCACTCTGAAGAGCCAATCAAATAAAGGAAGAAGAAAAGCAAGAGGGAGAAATGAGCTCACAACTATAGGACTTCTCCAAAAAGACAAATATCCAGCCACGAGAACCATCCACCCAACTCCCAGAGGGACCTCCTCTTGCTAGATCTCTGAAAGGGTTAGTGGGCCTCCTTTTTCACTCTCCTAGGGAGAATCGGAACAACAGGAAAAGCACTGTCAAGCCTCCCTTTTGTTCCTATACCCGATCCCAAGAGGCAAACCATAGTGCACACAAACCCAGAAATATGAGCACACAAACACACTTCACAAAACAGGAACTCTCAGGTTAGAGGCGAGAGGTGCCCCTCCCAGGCCTTTGGGAGGACTGAAGAAACTGAAGTTTCTGTACAGGCAGCTTCGGTCCTGCGATCAGAGCTATAGGTTAGCACCACTGCCTCGGGGCGGAAGGAGGGCTGCGTGCAGCTGGGGTCATGGGGGTCTGACATTTGTTTGTCCCAGAACCTCAGATTTCTTTGCATGCCAACTCTGGGAACGTAGGGCGTGGTGGGCAAGAGCTCAGAGCCAGAAAGTAGGGGCTGTCACTTGGCAAGTCACTACACCCCCTCTGGGGGGACAATGGCCGGCACACACCATGGACTGGCGGCCCCTATTTGGGGAGACCCAGGGTGTTGTCCACACATACTTGAAGGGTTGCCACGGAGTTCAAGCCTGACTTAGGGAGTGGGTGCTGTTGGGGCAGGTGGCCCTAAGGCCTCCTCCCACCTTGAGAGTCCTCAGTTCTGGGCATTGGCCACAAGTCTGCGAATATTATTTGTGCTGTCCTTGCAGGCAGGGCTGCCTGGATGAGGTCTGCTTCCTAAGCAGGTAGGGACCAGTTTTCAACCAAAACCCACTTCTCCGTCCAGATCTCTCTGGTTTGGCAAATTGCGGGTCGTCACACTCCCCCTTTTTCTATTTGGCCAAAGTCCAGACCCCAGATGGCTCCACAGATGATTGTGGATCCCCAAACACCATAAATCCAGCTCACTTTCCTTGGGGGAATCTGATCTTAGGCTTAAATTTTCTTCTGCTAGTTGCAGGCACCGCTCGCTCACGCATAGGGAGAACGTTAGAGGCGCTCTGCCACCACCTAGTGGTCGCATGCAGCTGGTACACTCTGGACCTGCGATGTGGGGACCGGAGGTTTATTTTGCTGAGAAATAACGTACCTGTGAATTTACTGCCTTCTTAATCAATGAAAAATTAACAATCTTTGGGGCCCTTGGACTACAGGAAACAGGCTAACCTGTGCTTAACAGAACTTTTTTTTATTTGAATTAAAGCTTTATTGTCTGGTTAGGGCATCAAGAACCCTCCTAGAAGCTTGAGCCCACTAAAAATATAGAGAGACTTGTGGGTCACAGGGCCTGCTTGGGGTTCAGGGACAGCTGGTACCGCAGAGGAAGGAGTGGTGTTTTATTATAGAAAAATCGCACTGCCATCAACAAAATGTATTAGTGAAGCTCCTTTTATATAATTTTTCTCCCAGAGGGAAAAATGACTTATATAAAAGATTTCGTAACCCACGTTATGCAGAACTTTGAGACTTTGCACTTGCAAGGTCACAGCAAGGATGAACCTACCTCTTAACCCTGAACATCCAAAAGGCTTTTTCTTGTTCTAAAAGGACACTAAAATTGTTCTAAGTGAAGTTGGCATGTTCTGAGGCAAACCTGATTCATTTTTTTCTAGGGGGTTTTGTGGGAAGGGTATGGAATCCACAGGAATGTTGAGGTTGGCCAGTCACAGGCCATGGCCTTCCGTTCCAGGGCTTGAGAAGCCTGGTCCCTCCCTGTGGCTCTTTTTCAACCCCACAGAGGTGTGGGAGACAGCCCCAAATTCTCCCCAAATGGAACTGGGCTTCCCTTCTCTTCATCTTTAACACAGCTCTACCCATTCACTCACTCACTCACTCACTCATTCCACTGAGTCCTTCATTCTGTCAACACCCCCTCTGTTCCAGGCTTAGAGGATCTGACCCCTGCCTTGAGGGAGCACCTACCCCAGTACTGGGGACAGACTGGTGAAGCGATGAGTGCAGTCCAGTGTCTCAGGTGCTGAGACTGAGGCAGGAAAAGGGCTATGTGTACACGGAGGGGAGGCCCTGCCTTGGGTGGGCTGGGGTAGAGAAGACTTCCTGGAGGAGGTGGTCCATGAGCTACACAGTGTGGGAAGAAAGAGGGCGTTTGGGGCCACGGCTCAGTAGGTTCCTCCCCTCCCTGTCTTTGCTTCCAGCCTTTGTTTGCTGGTGTATCTAAAATTATTTTAGTCTTTATTTAAAGATGTTGTATTGCACCTGTCCTTTTTTACCAACCTGACATCTAAAAAAAAATCATTGCTGTGCCCCCATTATGTTTTCTTCCTCTGACTTTGAAGTTCTGGCAGGAATATGCCACTGGCATCATCTTCTGCCAATAATAACATCTCTTTCTGTCTATACAGCTTTCTTCCAAGCTTCTGTGGCCCTGACCTCTCAGGTTAGACCTTTTTAGAACCCTCAAGTATAAATAATTACAAAAGTCTGAATATCTTTCACTTCTTACTTTAGCTTTATATTTTTCACAAAGACTATCCCACCTACTCTCTTATGACCCTCTCTGCAATTTCTTTTCACCAGAAAGACTGGGAGCACTCTCTCTCTCTGTGGTCACCAAGTCTCTGTGTAAAGGGCAGGCGACAACCCTTGGCCTCATACTGCCCTCCTCAAAGTACTTCCATCATCTTTCCTACTGGCTGTGAGCGTCCTGGGGTGGGGACTCTGGGCTTCTCTGAAGTTTCTCTTTTGGGGCCTCTTGTCTAGCCCAGATCCTGCAAATGAAGCAGGTCTTCAATGTAGTGTAGCTGGTTAAGGGAAGGAAGAACTTCCCAACCGTAGCATGAGTTAGCCTCCTGCAAACAGTGTCCGTCTTCCAAAGGCAGACGGTTGGTTCCCTGAACAGCGGTACCATGCTTCTCTTTTCTACAGTTGAATGGGGTGAGGTCCAGTGCCAAAGAAGACAGAAGGGGCTTTGGTTACATGGAGACACAAAGCACTGCCCACCAGGATGATGGACACAAGTCAGACTGTATCAGGGTCAAAGAATCAAGTTGGCCAAGTGATTAAAGCAGCAGTTTAAGGAAGTGGATCTGCTACTAGACCTAAGCAGTCTGAGGAGGCAGACATGCTCCCAGACCTCCCCCAGATCAAACAGTGACAAGCAAGGCTGAAGGAAAGGCCTAATTCTGGGCTAAAGTATGAATGAGACTTGGTTCTCTTAAAGGCTGTGGCGCATTCTTGGTGATTCTCCAATATCCATCCTACCTCTGCCCCACTGGGTGTGTAGCAGCAGTGTATTTTGGGAAATGCTACAGTTCAAGTGAGGGGCCTGACTGGTCAGGGGGTTCTCCCGTATCACTTACCATGTGACCCAATTCTAGCCCATGAGACACGAGCAAAGAACAGTTAAAGGATTCTGGGAAAATTCTTTGTTGATCTTAGAAGAGAATGATGGGCAGCCACTGTCTCTTCAGACATGAATGGGGAAGGATGTGGCTGATTACCACAGGCTGCCCCCTCACAAACTATGGGAACCTTCCAGGGTGAGGATGAAACCAGCACTGCGGACAGCAGAATGGAGACATGGAAGGAATCTCATCTCTGATACTGTTGAGACTTTGGACCGACCTTGATGCTCTGGGCTCCGTGATATGTGGACCCATGAAAGTCCTCATTGTTGGAGGTTGAGACGGACTTTCTGTTGTGGGCAGTCCAAAGCACCCGGAGGACAGAGCCACCAACCCTTCGTGAGAAGGGTGGCATAATGAGAGACATTAAGGCAATAGACATTGTAGATGACAGAACATGAGGGAGGAGGGACCGAGCTAGTCTCTCAGGTTACTGATGTACTGAGGCACCGAGGCCAACTCAGCCAGGGCTCAGACATGCTCAGACACCTCCTCTATTCCCCTCCTCCCCCTCCTGGGTATTCACACCTGCAGACATGTGAGGAGGTTTGTGCTTTATCACTTTTGAAGGAAGAATGACCTGGTTGAGGGGCAGAGGCAGGGAGGGAAAGGAGGATGACGTAGGTGACATGATGGAAGTGCAGCTCCTCAGGCTGAACTGGAGACCCGGGGGTAGAGAAGGGAAGGCCAGAAGCAAATAGCTGCAGCCCCATGACACAGAGGCTGGGATGGGGCAGGCTTTTCTCCCCTGCCTTGCATGGAGAAGCTGAACCCTCTACTGTGGCCTTGTGGTTTCTGAGGCCCTTAAACTGAGCGCTAGCAGTCCCACAATGGACATCGTCAGGGCCTTCGTGGTCAGTGGACTTGGGTGAGAGGCAGCCAGGGCCGAGGGAGAGGAAGGATACATATCCCAGAGCTGACTTGACCTGACTGACTTGCTCCAGTCCACTTTGGGGCTTTGGTGCCTTGGAAATCACTGACTCCTCGTGAGGCAGCAAGGAGGCTGAGGGTCATAGCATTTTGTAAAAAATAAGCATTTTGTAATTCCTATCAAACTACCAACAGCTTTCTTCAATGAACTGGAACAAATAATTCTAAAATTCATATGGAACCAGAAAAGACCCCGAATAGCCAAA
>JAQQAC010011331.1:12942318-13036571 GCA_029783875.1 Phataginus tricuspis
AAATGATCTCACTCATATGTGGAGTATAAGAACAAAGAAAAAAAAAATGAAGGAACAAAACAGCAGCAGACTCACAGAACCCACGAATGGACTAACAGTTACCAAAGGGAAAGGGACTGGGGAGATGGGTGGGAAGGGAGGGATAAGAGGGTAAAAGGGGCATTACGATTGACAGACATAGGGTGGGGGGGCACAGGGGGGACTGTACAGCTCAGAGAAGACAAGTAGTGATTCTCATCTCACTACACTGATGGACAGTGACTGTAATAGGGTTGGTGGGGGGGACCTGATGAAGGGGGTAGTTTAATCATCACAATATTGCTCATGTAATTGTAGGTTAATGATACTAAAATAAAATAAATTGTAAAAAATAAATAAATAAAAATAAGCATTTTGTAAAAAATGCACATGTGACTCATTTTGGTAGTAATGGGCTAGGGAGGCCAGGTAGCTGGGTCTAGGTCCACTGGTTGGGACCATGGAAAATACATTTTGGGAAGACAGTTCAGTTTAGGGCCCGCTGGTTTTGAGACAGCCAGAAGTGCTGGATGGCAGGTCGTGGCTCCTCAGGTGGGATTTATGTGCTGTCATGGAGAGGTCATTTTTAGCAGTGACTTGGGTGGAGACAAAAACCATTTCTACTCTCAAATATGCAGCCAGCTCAGAAGAATAGGTAATTCCAGATATTTATTAGGATTCTGAGGTGTGTTTGAGATCCCAGTGACGATGTCCAGTAAGTAGTTTGATATGAGTCAGGATTTCGAGAATAAAGCCTGTGCTGGAAACATGGCTTTGAAAGTTACAAGTTGAAGAATATTAAGTTATGAGACTGGATGAAATTACCCAGAGTGTAGAATTAGTGCAGTGAAAATGACCAAAGACAGAAAATGAAGAGTCCCAACATTTAAGGACCAAGCAGAGAAAGAACAATTTTTTTTAAGGCTTAGAAGAAACAGCCAGAGGGTAAAAGGAAAATCGGCAGAGTGTGGTGTGGCAGCACACACAGGGGGACCATGTTTCAACAGGGAGGGAGTAGCTGACGGTTTTAAATGACGGACAGAGGACAAAGTAATGATCCTAGCAACACAGAGGCCACTGATGACCTTGAGGAGAGCTGTCTCTGCAGTGTAGGAGGCTGAAGCCAGACTGCAGGAGATTAAAAAATGAACGGGAGGAGGGAAAGGGCACACAGCAAGTGTAGACGAGGCTTTCAAGAAGTTTGACCACAAAAAGAGATGGTGATGGCTAATGGGGATATGGAATCTGGGGAGGATATGAGAGACCTGAGCACATGAATCAAGGTAAGGATATAACTGACTGAGCAAAGTTCATGAGAAGGTGAGAGGGAGGGGAGTCAGAATGCAGAGATGAGGCAGGCCTCAGAAGGGAGGAGAGGAGGGACAGGCAGTGGGGCACAGCCCACCCCTGACTGTTTCTACTTTCTGAGGAAGGAGGAGTGGAGGTATGGGTAAAATTGCAATATTTCCAGAATCCCTCGCCTGGCCTCAGCGCATCTCCATAGCAATAGGCATTTCCAAGGGGTGGAGAAAAGTAATCCATTTCCATATCAATAGGTAGAAGTGGATGACTGCTTGTAAGCAATAAACAGGTTTCTCCCACTTTATTTCTCTCTTTGACTGATTTCAGGTCAAAGGTATTTTTCCTCGTGCTGGGAAAATATATTCCTCCTGGAGTTACATTTGGAAGTAGTTGGCAGGACCTCTGAACCCAACATCTGTCTTCAAGGGCGGAACCCTTGGGCAGGCTGCCCAGAGAGATAGTGGGGAGATGCCCGGAACCCCCCCTGTGGATGGTGGAGAGGCATCAGCAGTAGAGGGTTCAGCTTCTGCTGGGAATCCCATCTCTGTGGGGAACTGGTCTAAGGTAAAACACCTCTTAGAGGGGTGGGGCCTTGGGAAAGGGTGGAGACACCAGAAGCCGTGGAATTACGCCTCCATGAGATAGGAGACTGCTTAGAGGCCCTGAGTGGCCATGTAGCAGCCAGGATTATGGGGTGTCTTTTTCTTGAGATACTGGAAAGGGTTATCAGGGAGAGAGACACACTGCAGCATCGCTTGGAGGAGCGAGGCAATGACCTATGGGATGCCTTAAGAAAGAGAGACAGTTACTGAGAAGAGGGGTCGTGCTCCTGGAAGATTCATTAGCAGCAAGGGAGGAGGCAGCCGGAGAATCCAGGCTGCAGGAGGCCATGGGGAAGGGGAAGGAAAGAGCAGTGCCTTCAGCCCCAGAGATGGCAGAGGCGATGTCAGGAGAGGATGAGGGGCCAAGGGCTGATCTGTTATTGAGGCCACTGCCCAGGGCATCAGCCTTTCCTGTATTAAAGGCCCACTTGGTTGTAATTAAGAAAAAAATGCAACAACTGTGGGCTCCTCAGGGAGGAGCCGCCCCCTCCCCAGGTTGTGGAGCACTCCATGCTGTGCCCCTATACCCCGGATGTGCTGGTGGACATGAGCGTCCAATATCAGGAGAAGCCATCAGAACACTGCCTACATGGTTTTTGTGTCTCTTGGATACGGGGGTGGAAAACATTGTTACGTCGGGTTCTGAAATGGGTTGACTGGCTTCCCTGACAACTCAGCCTCCCCTCCAGCAGCAGTTGCAAAGTGCCTGTCACAGCTCAGGGAATCAGGCACTTCTGGATTGGCTGACAACAGCCACCAGGACAGTTTGGCCTAATCAGGGTGATTTTCCATACTTACCCACTAGCTGGAAAACATACAGAGAGCTCCAGCAGGTGTTACAGGAGCTGGGCATGAAAAATATCATCTATATGGAACCCCCAGGGGCCCCACTGAGGAATAGTTCACTGTAGGAATAAGAAATATGGTGCTCCATAGAGCTTCCCCATCTCTCTTTGGGTCCCTAGTGAATACTCTTGCCCCCCACCTAGGGCAACCCATAAGTGAGGCTACTCGTACTTTAGCAGATCAGGGGGAAGTTGAAACAATAAGGGCACGGAAGGAAGTATGGGCTATGACTGAAAGGAGAGGTGCAAAAGGCCCCACGAAGGTCTCGAGGACCCAGATGTGGGTCGATTTGATAAAGGCCGGGGTAGTGAAAGAAAAACTTGATGGGCAGCCCAATAGGATCTTATTAGAACTGTGGCACCAATTAAAGCCAGAGCAGCAGTTCCAGCCGCTGAGCTCCAGGACACAGAAACCAAAGGCAAAGCCCCATGACTGGCCTCTGTCCCTGAAAGACTTCCTAGGGGATAGTACTCGGGCTCCGCCTGGGCCCTTGCACTCACAGGAGGATGACTGGGTGTCATGGTTTGACTGAGGGGAAGTTCAAGGTCCCCACCTTGGGGGACGTGGTGGGAACCAGAGGCCACATGTAGAATTAGCAATTCAATGGTCCCTCATGAATGTACAATATGTCCTGGTGCTGGTGGACACAGCATCTGAGTGTTCTCTGACTGATGGCAACCCTGAGCATTTTCCCGTAACCCCTGCTGTGAGAGATGGCTATGGGGGTAAGGCAATTAGAGTGAAGAAAGCCCAAATCTCATTGGGGATAGGACATTTACTTACCCCCAAAGGAGTATACTGTGTACATTTTTCCCATCCATGAATATATTTTGAGGGTAGATATCCTGCAGGGCCTGTGGTTACAGACCACTGCAGGTGAGTTCAGACTGAGCATATGTGTGGTAAAGGCAGTTCTGAGAGGACATGCTAAGCACCCACCTGTAGCTCTTCCTGTACCTCAGCGAGTGACAAATACTAAGCAGTATAAATTATCTGTGGGGCACAAGGAAATTGGAGAAACTCTACAGGAGTTGGAGAAGGTGGGGATCATAAAACCCACTCATAGTCCTTTTAATTGCCTAGTGTGGCCAGTGAAAAAGCCAGATGGCTCCTGGCGTATGACTGTGGTTACAGGGAATTGAATAAAGTTACACCCCCTTTGCTTGCTGCTGCCCCATTTAAGGCATCCCTTATGGACACCCTCAGTCATGAACTAGGGAAGTAAATATGGCTCTTAATCACCCAGGAGCCCTCCCCTATAGTTGTCTGCACTGACAGCTGGGCTATCTATTGGGGCTTGACCCTGTGGCTATGGACATGGTACCATGCCAACTGGATGGCTGGTCACTGGCCCCTTTAGGAGCAAGAGTTGTGGCAAGACCTAGAGGCCTCTGGTCAGACTAAGACTGTTACCATATAGCACGTGACTGGCCATGTGCCTTTGGCATCCCCAGGGAATGATGAAGCAGACACACTGGCCCAGGTGCACTGGCTAGAAGGAAAGCCTGCCTCTGATGTCAGCGTTTGTTGCACGTGAGGCAAAAGACAACGTGGGCTGTAGCCTGTCGGTGGGGCTTGCCACTGATCTTTGAAAAAGTCAGCAGAGCCCAGTAGGACTGTGTCGTGTGCTCTAAAAGGGACTTACACTGAGTTCCACAGCGACATGGGACAATAGTGAAGGGTCCGATATCCCTTGTCAGGTGGCAGATAAGACTATATTGGGCCTCTGCCCATATCAGAAGGATATCAGTATGCCATGACTGGTGTGGACACAGCTACTGGTCTGTTGGTTGCTTTTCCTGCACCTCATGCAGATCAGCAGACCACCAAAAGGGACCTAGGGTGTCCCTTTGCAGCCTGTGGCCAGCCGCAGGTGATTGAGAGCGATCAAGGCACCTACTTCACTGGATATGTGTTACAAGAATGGGTGCAGCAATTAGGAATAAAGTGGAAGTTTCATGTACCATATAACCCTACTGGGGCAGGCATGATAGAGAGGTACAATTGTTTGTTGAAATCTGGCCTGAAGTCAGACACCAATAGTCTACAGGGCTGGTCAGTTCATTTATGGACAGTGCTATGGCATTTGAATGAGAAGCCCCAAAAAGGAGACTTGAGCCCTGTGGATATGCTCACACACCTTGCTGCATCTCCTATACAACTGTATGTGCAAACCAAAGAGGAGTTATTGAAGCCAGGATATGGACAGCAGAGCAACATCCTTCTGCCAGCCCCAACTGTATTAAACCCTGGAGACACTGTTGAGTGGACATGGCCCTGGACATTTCAACACATGGACCAGCAATGGCTGGCCCTTCTGGCACCTTGGGGGAAAGGCCTAGAAGTTGGCCTCGTGTGTATTCCTGGAGTAACAGCAGAATGGCTCCCAAAGATCATGGTAGTATACCCAAAACGTCCTGGAGGTAAGAGCATCTTATGGAGAAGTTTGGTTTTATCTTTATGGTCAGTGTATGTACCTCCTGTAGCCCTATATGTTGACCCATCTGTAACTCCCACAGGGAGGGGGTGAAAGTCTGGTATACTAGACCAGGATGAGAGCCCATTCCTGCCACTGTCCTATCACAGGACCACTGTCTTACATGTATCCTACCTGATGGACAAGATTTACCTATGCTAGTGTCATTAATACATGTGTCTTATTGCCATTAATGTTATTTTCTTCTACAGTTCCTGTGGCCTGGACCTGCCCCCTGGCTATAGCTGCTGCATGATGATTGCTCTGAACTCCCTACCTGTTCAGCTACTGACCACCTGTGGAATGGGCGAACTATGGACTTAATCTGCATAGGACTTTGAACCTAGCTGAATCCTCTGGCTTGAGGATTATCATGATTTTATTGCTGTTGCTACTGTATGTTATTAGTCTGGGTACAATGCTCCAGTTTTCTTGCACAGGGGTCATTGCAGAATATGGGGAATGTGTAGATTGTGAGTTTAGATTTCTGGAGGGATGGCCTGTGGGTAAAATTGCAATGTTTCTAGAATCTCTTGCCTGGCCTTAGTGCATCTCCATATCAATAGGTGTTTCCAAGGGATGGAGAGAAGTAGTCCATCTCCATATTCATAGGTAATCACAAGGGGGAGTGAGAGCATATCTGGACCTTAAAGGTTGGGTGGGACCCCTTTTTCTGCAGCTTGGTTGTGAGAGACACAGGTGAGCAGAAATGGACAACTGCTTGTGAGCAATAAATGGGTTTCTCCCACTTTATTTCTCTCTTTGACTGATTTAAGTTCAAAGGTATTTTGCCCTAGGCTGGGAATGTATTTTCCCCCTGGAGTTACAGGAGGTCATGTGCTTAAAAGCAAGAGGTGGCTTGAGGAAAAAGCAAGTGATCTGAAATAACCATCTGTGGACCAGAAGTAAAAACCAGCCAGGACCATGGAGGAGAACTGTCAAGTAAAACTAAGAAACAATTTGAGACTAGAGAACTTGAGTCTGGGGAAGTGCTATAATGGACTGAATGTTTGTGTGCCCACTACCCCAAATTATATGTTGAAGTACTAACCCCTCAATATGATGGTATTTGGAAGAGGGGCCTCTTGGAGATAATTTGGTTCAGATGAAGTTAGGGTGGGGCTCCCATGATGGTAATAGAATCTTACAAGAAAAGGGAAAGAATGGAGCTGACTCTCTCTTTCCACCCACACCTAAAGAGGAAAGGCCACATGAGGGCATAGCAAGAAGGCAGCCATCTACAGTCCAAGGAGAAAGTCCTCACCAGTCACCAGCCTTGCTGGCACCTTGATCTTGGTCTTCCCATCTTCAGAATTCTGAGACAATGAACTTCTGTTGGTTAAGCCACCCAGTCTCTAGTCCTTCATTATACAGTCAAAGCTGACTAAGACAGGTGTCAGTTTGCACAATTGTCTGGTTTCCCCCCCTCAGTCCTCAGCTGATTGACTGCAGAAGCTAAGAGGGAGCCACAAAACAAAGCTCTGTTTTGGACTCTGTCACCATGTGACCTTTGGCAAGTTCCTTCTACTCTCTGGATTCTGGTGTCCTATTAGAATATTTAGAATAGATGCTTTCTAAGGTCTTTTCCAGCTCTAACATTCTCATACTGTGGGAAACTTAAAAGCACTGAAATACCACTGAGAGCAAAAGAAGTGAATGGTAGGGCAGCTGGGTCACTAGGCACTTTCTTGCTGAGGTCCCTGAGGTCTCTTCATTTCCTACAGAAACATTTATGCCTATATATAATACTTCCCTTAGTAGTTTTGAGAAAAAGAGACAATAAGCCCCAAATGGCACTTGTGCTAAACCCCACTGTCAGCAAACCAAGACTTAATACCTAAACTGCAGTTTCAGCCACTTGCAGGAATGTAACCTCTAACCAGTCGATCTGGAATTACCTGGTTAGCACTAGAGAGGTAATCTGCCCAGTGAGATCTCCGCTTTCCCCCAAAGGCAAGTGACCTTGCCTGAAACAATCCACTCTTCGCTAAGTGACTTCCTTGCCCCGCCTCCTCTGCCTATCAAAGTCTTCCCCTTTTTAGGACTCCTCAGAGCTCCTTTCTATCTGCTAGATAGGAGGCTGTCCAATTAATGAATCACTGGGTAAAGCCAATTAGATCTTCATATTTACTCAGTTGAATTTTGTTTTTTTTAACAGGTTTGGTGGCAGCAATGGAACTGAAGGAGACTTCAGCGACAACGGGGAACACAGGCATGGAACCTATGAGCCCTTTGAGTTCTCTGTATTTCTTGACATTTCTGAAGGCCATGGGTAAGTTCCTCTCGGTTCTGAGCTCAGACTCTTTGTATCAAGCTCCCAATATAAATGGCTTTCCAGTCCAAGGAAGGTCAATTTGAGCTAGCAGATAGTTCCACCTGGAACCCAAACTCCTGGTCTTTGGTTAAATCCACAATTCCCCACTTAACTGGAAGCCCCAGTTCTTGATTCCTTCCCCAGATTCCATATTAGGAACCAGCAGCTTGGAGTCAGTCTTCAGTCCCCATTCTTTGGGATCTGCTGGTTTAAGGTTTAATCCTTTCCCCAATCCCCCTTTCCATGGTGGGAATTGATAGTGGTGCACAGAGGACCATCTCTCAGCCAATCCACAGTAACGTCTCTGGATACTGCTGATGTCCACAGTCCCATTTCCTCAGTTACTGTTGGTTTCTGTTAATGTGTGCACAAGGTAAAGGCTACTGCTAACAGAAGTCATAGAAGCCAAAGGCCACAAAAATTTTGGGGCATGGGAATTCAAAAGCTGTTAGGAGTGCTCACCGCCAAACACTACATACCTGTGTTAGGGTAAGATGGTCACATAACAGGTTAGAATGACACTGGGTCACCAACCAACCTCAAGAAATTTTCATGCAATGAGATACAGTCTAAAACACCACACAATATCTAGCCCAACAGCACATCCCTTGTAAGTATTTGTTTGGCTCTGAGAGACCCAGAGGCTTAGCTAAAAAAGAAATGGATCCTTAAATTCCAAAGAGTTGAGTGCACCACCTTCCAGCACACCTGTTTATTTTATGTCTAAGAACTATAGCCCTGGAAACTATAGGTATTTACTACAAAAATGACAAAATCTTACTATATAAACCATGTTTTGTATCCTGAAAATTTGGCTTGGTAGCTGTCAGGTTGGGGGTTCCAAAACATGGCCAGACAGAAATGTGGGTTTCACCCCTTCTGTGGGTAGGAATAGCTGGACAGAAAATGTGGGTTAAACTCCATTTTCATTTAGGGTCCTACCAAACTACCTCCAGCCCTCAGGGGAATTACAACCTAGAATTATAAGGAACATACCAGTTAGATAAGATCATTTAAGAAGTGCACTTGAAAGCAAGGGTTTCCAAATCAAACAAACAGGATGGGATTTTTGGTATTTTATTTTAATTGGTATGCAGAAGCCTTCAAAAGATTTCAAAATTCCAAAATACCTTCATTAAAAGAGTCATTGCAAAGGCTAATGAAAAGTTAAAGATATAAAATGTACCTAAAAGACTATCTAAACAATAACAACATCTACTGCTTCCCTCTCTCCTCCTTTGAGTACTCATAGTTGTAATCCTTTGAATTGCCTTTCCACTCTGAAGGGACAATTAAACAGTTACCTTTTAAAATAAGACCACCAAGGCTACAGGTATCCTCTTCAGGTATCTTTCATTCCTTTGTCAAAGGCTGGACTAAGGGCCATTAAAGAATTTCCTAAACCAGGGGAGGATCCTCAAAAGGTTTGTAAATGGATTATCTTCTGAGATTATTAGATTGATGATAAGGCAGAAAATAGGATGGGAGGCCACCAGTTTTGTTAGGCAGGAAAATAGATATGAGCAGGATGGAAAGAGAACAAGGTCAGTGAAGCCCCCCTAGAAAGATCTGGTTAACCAGCTAAAACTAGAAATCCAGAAAAGACTCAGAGTTCATGAGTTAATCAGTTAAAGCTCAAAAGGTCAAGAGAAACTTGGCCTTGAAGGTTTGAATATTCCCCAGATAAAAGTATATGTCTTCATTGTGTCAATTAGATCACTGTAAGATTTACTCCTAAAAGGCCCACCTATAAACAGCATAATAAAGAAAAGGAGATCCCACCTTAAAGCCAAAATTGCATTTTGAAAAAAACCCAGGAAATTTAAGAAGAAAGATTCTTAACATACTCTTTAGCAAACAAATAACGCTACCCACCTTGGAGGAGGGCAGACAGTCTTGATTGACATGCTCCCAAACCAGGAAGCTGCTACCCTGGGAGGGGACCAGACCAGTAAACTTCTTGTGTTAAGCTAATTTTGCAGAATTACCTAGATTACTGATAAAGAAACTTAATGTCTCATTAATGATACTTGAAGCCACTTAACAAGTCCACACTCCTAGCCCTTCGTCACATTCCTGAAAAATCCTTAAAAGGGGAAAACCCCAACCTTTCAGTACGCTCCTCTCTCTCAGGTCTCCCCCACATTCCAAGTGTATAACCTTTTAACTTTAAACTCCCTCTTTTCAACCTTTCAGGGTGCAGCACTCTTCTCTCTGAGGCCGCCAGCACTTTCTAAGTGTGTAACTTTAATTTTTCCCAACCTTTCAGGTGCTCCGCTCTCTCTAAGGTCGCCTGCACTTTCTAAGTAACTTTAAATAAAACTTTTACTCTGCTTCACTACTATGTCTCCGCCCTTCAATTCTTTGTCACGGGAGGACAAGAACCAAGGAAAATACACAACGCCTCTCCCCCAGCAGTTTGAGCTTGTGACTATAGCTGAGCATTTTGAAAGAATTTTGCAACAAGACTGTACACAAGTTCTGCTAAGTTAGTGGCCTTACAGCCGCCCCCATATCTACCCTAGAAGGTGGGGTCCCATATGGGCCTCATTGTTGACAGGTGTTAGAAAGAGCATAAAACCTAAATGTGATTTATTCCCACCAGGAGGTGTAAACGTGTGGGCAAAATTGTAACATTTCCAGAATATCCCGCCTGGCTTTAGTACATCTGCATATCAATAGTTGTTCAGAGGTGGAAAGAAGTATGGCTTTGGTGCATTTGTGTCATTCCTCCAGGGGTGGAGAGAAGTTCATCTCCATATCAATGGGTAATTACCTGGGCAAGGAGGGCTTATTTGTACCTGAGAAGTGAGGGGGACGGCCAGTTTTGCTTCTGCTAGAGCAGGAAAGAGAGAAGGGCCTGCATTGCAGTTTGTAAGCAATAAATGGATTTTAAACTTTATTTCTCCCTTTGACTGATTTCGGCTTTTAGAGGTATTTTGCCCTAGGAGTTCCTCTCCCTGGATTTACAAAACATTTTAACCATAAAGTATTAACAAAGGGCCACGTGGTGGAAAATATGCCAGGAAGCTGCTCAGGCTGAGAGTGGGAGTGGGAGTGGGGGTGGGGGAATTAATTGGTAAGGACCTGGCTATATCTGTTTGATTTGAGTTTTTTAAACCTACCAATAAAATTAAGACAAATGTAAGGGAAGGCCTAATATGGATATAACTAACTGGCTTAGGTGACATCCGGGAAAGAATGTGAACCCTGCAGTCTCGGCCAATGAGGAACCAGGGGAGGGACACGTGTACTAGGGAATAAATTACTGGCACCAATCTCCCCAGGTGTGCCTTCTCACCAGACACCCAATCTTGCAAGACCATCATTAAAGCCTCGCTCCACTGTTCTCTTTGTCTATGTGTCCTACTGAGTTTGGACCAGTGAGTGTGTTTCTCACAACAGGTCTCCAAGGGACCTTCTGGTAAACTGCTACTTCCCTTAAACAGCCAAGGAAAACTTAAATTAACGGCAAACCTTGCCAAATTTTGGTAGATACCAGAGCTACATTCTCTACTTTAAAACCCACTCAGAGCTGCTGCTAAGATCTTGGGAAAACTAGCAAAAGCCACATAAAGGTGAGAATTCTTACCAGTCAGCTCACCCTGCTCTCTCTCTGTAGTACCCAGAAGACAGAGAAAAATACATCCTTTACACCCTCTTTGGTGATGTCTCCTGGGTCCACAGGATTGACAAATAATTTACTCTTTGCCTGAGCTGAAAACTGACATTTAAAAGAAAAATTTTAAGTAACTCTGCAGTCATAAGTTGGCCAAATTGAAAGCTGATACTCAAAGCCTGATAGGAAATTTTTTAGCCCTTCTCCTCTATGCTAAAATGAAAATATGTACCCAGAGGGAAAGAAAAGCCTTCTGACGCCATTGTGGAAGGATTGACTAAACATCCCAAAGACAAACAGCTCTAATTCCAGAACATAAAAATCTTTTGATTTCCATCTTAGTCATAAATCTTCCTGATACAAAAAAGCAAATTTAGAAAAGATAATATGGTTGAATGGATGGATCAACCTATGATGTCATTTAAATTCCTTGAGAAATTAAAAGCAAATGTCCTTTTCTTACAAATCTTTGCAAAGCCAGAAATGTAGCTTCAGAAACAATTCAAAGTTCACCTATTCTTTTTGCCAATTCCAAAGTCTCCTCTATTTATCTCAAAAGGCTTGCAAGTAATTGTAAAAATTCTGGCCTTAGGAAATAAAAGTCCTTCTTGGAGAAACTTGCAATTCCTTCCCTGTGTTTTTGAGATGAAAATGTTCTACCTGGTCTTCTCCAGGAACCTGCTTATCTAGGTTATCTCTTTGAAATGAAAACTTCAGGGAGGTAATTCTTATCAGAAGAAAAACAGAAGGAAGAAAGGTTATTCGGAACTTAGGCACCTCAAATCTTAAGTGTCTTTTTCACAAATATTAACGAAAAGCTTTAGCCACCTGAGCAGATAACCTTGACTTATTTCATTTGCCAGAAACATGATTTGTATCCAAGATTAAAAAAACAAAATAAACTAGTGAGTTTTGCATTATCACACCTATCTCATGGCTAAAAATTTTAAATGAAAGCTATAAAGTCTGTTTACATCTGGCTTTACGTCTTCCTCCCTCTCTCTCTCTCTCTCTCTCTCTCTATATATATATATATATATATATATATGTTAGTATGTATGTATTGTAGATGCGTGGTGTGGGGTAAACTGTGGTATCTCCTGCATCACCTGGTCTTAGTCTATTTACATATACTGTTGCAGCTTCTCACATCCTCCAGGGCAAAAAGTGAAGCGAAGCTGGTCTCTCCTCCCCACGACTGGGTAATTGGTCTGGCACCTGACCCTCACTGTGGAGTTTCTCCCAGAACGGGCAAGTGGGGAAGCGAGCGTGTGCTGTGACTGCAGGGTATGGAGAACACCAAGCCGGCTTTCGCTAGCCGGGACGGGGAGAAAGGAGAGAGCACGTGAGTGGAGTCCGGCCTCATTGTGAGCAATGAAAAGGTTTCTCTCAGTCTAGCCTTTCCTTAGACTGATTTTGGTCACATCGGTTTATTCACCCCAGGTGGAACCTGAACACTGCTTCCCCCCAGAGCTACATTTGGTATTTTTTTCTACCTGTGGATGGGGTTGCTAAAATTAATTTATAAAAGAGCCCTACTTAATTGGCTTGAATAAAATTAAGCACTTATAGTAATTGAGGATTCTTAGAAATATAATAACCCAAATGCTTTTCAAGTTATGTGATCTGAGATAATCTTTGGTAAATACAAAAGCTAGTTTAAGTTTTTTGGCTTAATTAAAACAGGTATGTCTTTGGAACTATCAACATTGAATATAACATAGACATACAACTTTATTCTACTTAAGTTTATTAGTTAAATAAGTTCATGTTATTTCTGCCACAAAATTTGTCAGCAAGAAAAATAACTTGGGATGATGGCTGACTAATGTCTCATGAAATTTTTGTGGGTAATCGAAACATAGTTATTGGGAGAAAGTGAATTAGATAGTTGAAACTGGAACAAAAATTTATAAATGAACTTTTCGACAATGATGTTTTTAAATACATTTACTTACAAGTAGTTTCTAAAACTTTTTTAGTAACTTAAAACCTTAGTGTTTTGCTAAATTAAATGATGATTAGTCTTTAAATATCTAGATCATTTCCAAATAAGATAAAATACTAAGACATTATTGAACATAGGTATATCCATTTTGGTTTCCTTTTTCAGAGAAACTAAAGATATTTGGGTCTACTAGTAAACATGTTTTGTACCACACTGAGAAATTTACTGACAGAGCATGTGTTTCTAGAAATTATAAGAAGTATTTAGAAGTTAAAAGTTCTAATATATACGATCGATGCTACTAGAACTAATAAGGGAAACACTTCTGTATGCCAGGAAACTAGGATGTGTATGTTTTCAGGATGAGAAGGTGTAGAAATGCATTTTTGTTGAGGGAAAAGAACGTAATTTTGTCGTAAAATTGAGGCTGGATATTTCAGAACGCAAAAGAGAAAAAACATAGGCCAAAATCTGAATGTAAAGAAGAAAGTTTTAGAAGGTTTGTGAAGAAGGAATCTTGGGAAAAGAGTTTTATGAGTGATCAAGATTAAAATGGCTAAGATTAAAATAAATTTGAGTAAAAAAATAAGTTTTAATATCAAAATTAAGTTGGTGCAATATTAGAACTTTGTTTTCTCTTTGTGAAAAAGAGTTTTCTTAGATTATTGGTCTACTCCTGATAAGAGACTGTGAAAGATTTTTCTTTATCTTTTAAAGTAATATGCCTAAAAAGCAGAGTCTGTGTTTTATAGAAATAACTTCCTGTGCTTCATGCTATTGTAATCAGATCTTTGATTACTTAGGAAATCAAATTAAAAGTGCTGAGGGTTTTTTTTTTTTTTTACAACTACTTAACTTTCTGTATTTGACTATGAGGTCTTTCCTTGTTACTTTGGCTAAAGAGATAACTAAGAATTGTTTCACAGTGACCTATGATTCTATATGACTAAGCTTTTTTAATTAAATTATCATTGATACACAATCTTATGATGTTTTCAAATACACAACACCGTGGTTCAACATTCAGCCATATTATCAAGTCCTCACCCCCTCCAGTGTAGTCACTGTCTATCAATGTAGTAAGATGTTATAGAGTCATTAACTGTACTCTCTGTACTGTACTATGGTCCTTGTGACTAACCTATACTGTGATTGCAAATTATAGTCCCCCTTAATCCCCTTCTCCCCCTCACCCCACCCTCCCCTTTGGAAACCACTAGTCCCTTCTCGGTGTCTACAAATCTACTGCTATTTTGTTCCTTCTATTTTGCTTTCTTTCTATACTCCACAAATAAGTGAAATAATTTGCTATATGACCAAGTGTTTTTTTGATGTTTTTGACAACTGACCCTAAAATCAAATTGTAAATGAAATTTTTTTTTAACCTTGAACTTAACTTTGGGAATTTTCCAGAGGGTCCCTTAAACATCTCAAAATATTTGTTCTCTCTCCTCACAAAAAGAGAAATATTAGGGGGAGGAGCCCAAGATGGTGGCGTAAGCAGGGTGGCAGAAATTTCCTCCCCAAAACATATATATTTGTGAAAATACAACTATTCCTAAAAGAGAGACCAGAAGATACACTACACCAGCCAGGCTACATCTACATCTTCTAGAACTCAGCACCTCACAAAGCAGGTAAGATACAAAGCCGCGACCTGGCGGGACCCGAGCACTCCCCCACCCCAGCTCACCGACGGGAGGAGAAGAATCAGAGTGGGGAGGGAGTGGAAGCACAGGACTGCTAAATAACCAGCCCTGGTGGTCTGCACCGGGAGCACAGACACACATTGCATGGTGTACTGGAGATTAGAGAAACGGAAGGGCAGGATCCGAGATGGAGACTGCGAGCGGGTCCCCACGGCCGGCTCCTCTGGGGTAAAAGAAAAGCGGGAGCTTTTTTAAAAGTCTTAAAGAGACAAGGGCCCAATAGCGGAACAAAATCATCTGAGCACACTCAGCCCAGCAGGTTGGGAATCTTGAGGAATTTTGGGCCCCCTAACCGGCTGCGAGGTAAAGCAGCCCCGCTGAAGCCCCTCACGGTGATAAGTAGCCTGCCATTTGCTCCCCCCACATGGTGCTGCAAATAGACCAACGGATCCGCCACAGCTGTGGAACAGTTGGAGAGTGGCCCCACCCACAGCAACCACAAAGAATCTCCTGCCGGCAGGTGCGCAGCTAATCAGGAAGTGCTATGGAAGCCAGAGAAAGGTCCAGAAGGCACCAAAGGGATGCCAGATTTGCTGTAGAACGCACTTGGGGTGGCTGCAACCCCCGCAGTGCTCAAGGATAGCCTGAGGATGGCCCTACCCATGGCAACTCAGGGGATTATCCCAGAGACTGCCTCCCGGTGTGCAGGTAACCAGCAAAGGCTGAGGAGAAGGGCAAGGAGAACAAGCAGGAAGGGACTTTGTTCTCCCAGCTGACACATGTGTCACCTGCCTATGACCACTTCTATCACCATGAAAAGACAGAAGAATATGGTCCAATCAAAAATGACCCAGACAACTCCAGAGAGAGGGCCTGGTGGGATAGATTTAAACAATCTTCCTGAAAAAGAATTCAGAATAAAAGTCATAACTATGCTGATGGACCTATAGAGAAATATGCAAGAGCTAAGGGATGAAGTCAGGAGGGACACTACAGAAATGAAACTATCAATTGATGGGCTTAAGAGCAGACTGGATGAGGTGCAAGAGACTGTTAATGGGCTAGAAATCAGAGAACAGGAGTACAGAGAAGCTGAGGCAGAGAGAGATAAAAGGATCTCTAGGAATGAAAGAATATTAAGAGAACTGTGTGACCAATCCAAATGGAACAATATTTGCATTATAGAAGTACCAGAAGAAGAAGAGAGAGAAAAATGGATAGGAAGTGTCTTTGAAGAAATAACTGCTGAAAACTTCCGCAAGCTGGGGAAGGAAATAATCTCTCAGACCATGGAAGCCCTCAGATCTCTCAACACAAGAGACCCAAGGAAGACAACACCAAGACATATAATAATTAAAATGGCAAAGATCAAAGACAAGAACAGAGTATTGAAGGCAGCCAGAGAGAAAAAAAGATCACCTACAAAGGAAAACCCATCAGGCTATCATCAGACTTCTCAACAGAAGCCTTACAGGCCAGAAGAGAATGGCATGATATATTTAAAGCAATGAAACAGAAGGGCCTTGAACTAAGAATACTGTATCCAGCACGACTGTCATTTAAACTTAAGGGAGGGATTAAATAATTCCCAGACAAGCAAAAGTTGAGGGAATATGCCTCCCACAAACCACCTCTATAGGGTATCTTAAAGGGACTGCTCTAGGTGGAAGCACTCCTAAGGCTAAATAGATGTCACCAGAGAAAATAAAATAACAGCAAAGGAAGAAGACCATCCAAATACCAACTAAAGGCAAAAAATAAAATCAACTTTCCACAAAAACAGTCAAAGGAAATGAAAAGAGTACAGAATAAAACACCTAATATATAAAGAATGGAGGAGGAAGAATAATAAGGGAGAGAAATAAAGAATCATCAGACTGTGTTTATAATAGCTTAACAAGAGAGTTAAGTTAGACTGTTAGATAGTAAAGAGACTACCCTTAAACCTTTGGCAACCACGAATCTAAAGCCAGCAATGGCAATAAGTACATATCTATCGATAATCACCCTAAATGTAAATGGACTGAATGCACCAATCAAAAGACACATAGAATGGATAAAAAAGCGAGACCCGGAGAAGATTGAATTAAAGATGGCGGTGTGAGAGGTGAGACAGAGGCTTCCTCCTAAAACCGCATATAATATGAAAATATAACTAATACAACTACTTTTGAAAGATCAAGAGGAAAAAGGGCTACAACAAACTGCATACACCTGGAGACAAGAGCAGACCTCACAGAAAAAGGTAACGTACTAAAGCTATGGTACTGCGGGATTCAAGCCCTTCCCCCACACCAGCTCACTGGGAGGAGGAAGAGGAACAGAGCACAGAGGGAGTGGAGATCTGGGACTGCTGAATACCTAACTCTGGAGATCGGCTCTGGGAGCACAAACCTACATTTCATGGTGCTTGCATGATACTCTCATAATTAGAGGGTTGGAAAGCTAAGACAGGCAGAATTCCTGGAGAGACTAAGATTCCAGCTGCTATGGAAAGCAGGGATCCATATCCAGCTGCTCTGGGACAAAAGAAAGGCAGGCAGTCTGAGAGACTTTCTAACAAAGAAGCCCTTAGCAAAAGGGCTGCTAAAGGGGCAAGGATTGCACAGAGCTTACTTCTCAGGAGAAAGGACAGGTAGATAAAATTGTCCGGGTGCACTCTGCCCAGAAGATTGGGAGCATTCACGATCCTCAGGTGCTCCAGCTCCCTGGTTGCCTGCACGGCTCCAGGAACCCCTTCTGTGATGGGCAGACTGCTGTGCCTTTCTCCCTGGCCAGCCCCACTGGGCTTGCAAACTGGGAAACCCTACCCTGGCGTTAGGCCAGCCAGAGAGAAGATCTGTCTACAGCAACTAAAAACACAAAGCACAGAGGCTTATACCTGCATGCTCAGCCCACTGGTTCAGGCAGTGGAGACAGGCATAGCAGCCATGAAGCAGGAAACACCTCTTTCCTCCCCGAGGCACCAATACCACTCCCCTGCAATCCCTGACATTGCTTCAGGGGCTGAGCAGCTCCAGAGAGTAGAGCTTCTGGGCACTAGAGGGCGCCATACACAAATATAAAATGCCAAAGGAACCTGGTCCAGAGTAAAATTATTAATACAACTCCTGAGAAAGATTTAAATGATATCGACCTCATGACTCTCCCTGAAAGGGAGTTCAAAATATAAATCATTAACATGCTCATGGAGGTACAGAAAGATATTCAAGGACTCAGGAATGAGTTACGGTCGGAGATCCAATCATTGAAGAGCACAGTGGATGGTATTAAAAGCAGATTGGATATGGTGGAGGAGACGATAAATGAAATCGAAAATAGAGAAGAGGAATACAAAGAAGCTGAAGCACTGAGAGAAAAAAGGATCTCTAAGAATGAAAGAATATTGAGAGAACTGTGTGACAAATCCAAACGGAACAATATTCGCATTATAGGAGTACCAGAAGAAGAAGAAGAGAGAAAAACGGATAAAAAGTGTCTTTGAGGAGGTGATGGCTAAAAACTTCTCCAATCTGGGGAAGGAGATAGTCTCTCAGGCCATGGAGGAGCACAGATCTCCCAACACAAGGGACCCAAGGAAGACAACATCAAGACATATTGTAATTAAAATGGCAAAGATCAAGGATAAGGACAGACTATTAAAAGCAGCCAGAGAGAGAAATAAGATCACATACAAAGGAAAGCCCATCAGGCTATCATCAGACTTCTCAGCAAAAACCTTACATGCCAGAAGGGAGTGGCATGATGTATTTAATGCAATGAAGCAGAAGGGCCTTGAACCAAAATTACTTTATCCAGCAGGATTATCATTTAAACTTGAAGGAGAGATTAAACAATTCCCAGATAAGCAAAAGCCGAGAGAATTTGCCTTCCACAAACCATCTCTACAGTGTCTTTTGGAGGCACTGCTATACATGGAAGTGTTCCTATGGTATACTAGCAGTCACCAGAGGTAATAAAACCGCAGTAAAGAAAGTAGACCAGCTAATTACTAAGAAAATGCAATATTTAATTAACTATCCCCAAAGTCAATTAAGGGATAGAAAAACAGTACAGAATATGATACCTAATATATAAAGAATGGAGGAGGAAGAAAAAGGAGGAGGAAAAAAGAAAACAAAGAACCTTTAGATTGTGTTTGTAATAGCATATAAAGTGAGTTAAGTTAGACTATTAGATAGTAAGGAAGTTAACCTTGAACCTTTGGTAACCACGAATCTGAAGCCTGCAATGCCAATAAGTACATACCTATCCATAATCACCCTAAATGTAAATAGACTGAATGCACCAGTCAAAAGACATAGAGTCACTGAATGGATAAAAAAACAGGACCCATCTATATGCTGCCTGCAAGAGATGCACTTTAAACCCAAAGACATACACAGACTAAAAGTGAAGGAATGGATAAAGACATTTCATGCAACTAATATGGAGAAAAAAGCAGGAGTTGCAGTACTTGTATCAGACAAAATAGACTTCAAAACAAAGAAAGTCACAAAAGACAAAGAAGGATATTACATAATGATAAAAGGGTCAATCCAACAAGAAGATATAACCATTATAAATATCTATGCACCCAACACAGGAGCTCCTACATATGTGAAACAAATACTAACAGAATTAAAGGGGGAAATAGAATGGAATGCATTCATTCTAGGAGACTTCAACACACCACACTAACGATGAGCTAACAGAGAGAGAAATCAGGAAAACAATTCCATTCACAATTGCATCAAAAAGAATAAAATACCTAGGAATAAACCTAACCAAGGAAGTGAAAGACCTATACCCTGAAAACTACAAGACACTCATGAGAGAAATTAAAGAGGATACTAACAAATGGAAATTCATCCCATGCTCTTGGCTAGGAATAATAAATATTGTCAAAATGGCTATACTACCTAAAGCAATCTACAGATTCAATGCAATCCCTATCAAAATACCAACAGTATTCTTCAATGAAGTGGAACAAATAGTTCTAAAATTCATATGGAACCACAAAAGACCCCGAATAGCCAAACCAATCCTGAGAAGGAAGAATAAAACAGGGGGAATTATGCTCCCTGACTTCAAGCTTTACTACAAAGCCACAGTAATCAAGACAATTTGGTACTGGCACAAGAACAGACCCGCAGACCAGTGTAACAGAATAGAGAGTCCAGATATTAACCCAAACATATATGGTCAATTAATATACAATAAAGGAGCCATGGATATACAATGGGGAAATGACAGCCTCTTCAACAGCTGGTGTTGGCAAAACTGGACAGCCACATGTAAGAGAATGAAACTGGATCATTGTCTAACGCCATACACAAAAGTAAATTCAAAATGGATCAAAGACCTGAATGTAAGTCATGAAACCATAAAACTCTTCGAAAAAAAACATAGGCAAAAATCTCTTGGACATAAACATGAACATGTTCTTCATGAACATATCTCCCCGGGCAAGGGAAACAAAAGCAAAAATGAACAAGTGGGACTATATCAAGCTGAAAAGCTTCTGTACAGCAAAGGACACCATCAGTAGAACAAAAAGACATCCTACAGTATGGGAGAATATATTCATAAACGATGTGTCTGATAAGGGGTTGACATCCAAAATACACAAAGAGCTCACGCACCTTAACAAACAAAAAGCAAATAATCCAATTAAAAATTGGGCAAAGGACACGAATAGACACTTCTCTAAAGAAGAAATTCAGATGGCCAACAGGCACATGAAAAGATGCTCCACATCGCTAATCATCAGAGAAATGCAGATTAAAACCACAATGAGATATCACCTCACACCAGTGAGGGTGGCCAACATCCAAAACACAAACAACAGCAAATGTTGGCCAGGATGTGGAGAAAAGGGAACCCTCCTACACTGCTGGTGGGAATGCAAATTAGTTCAACCATTGTGGAAAGCAATATGGAGGTTCCTCAAAAAACTCAAAATAGAAATACCATTTGACCCAGGAATTCCACTCCTAGGAATTTACCCTAAGAATGCAGCAGCCCAGTTTCAAAAAGACAGATGCACCCCTATGTTTATTGCAGCACTATTTACAATAGCCAAGAAATGGAAGCAACCTAAGTGTCCATCAGTAAATGAATGGATTAAGAAGATGTGGTACATATACACAATGGAATATTATTCAGCCATAAGAAGAAAACAAATCCTACCATTTGCAACAACATGGACGGAGCTAGAGGGTATTATGCTCAGTGAAATAAGCCAAGCCGAAAAAGACAAGTATCAAATGATTTCACTCATATGTGGAGTATAAGAACAAAGAAAAAAAAAATTGAAGGAACAAAACAGCAGCAGACTCACAGAACCCAAGAACGGACTAATAGTTACCAAAGGGAAAGGGACTGGGGAAGAAGGGTGGGAAGGGAGGGATAAGAGGGTAAAAGGGGCATTACAATTAGCAGATGTAAGGTAGGGGGGGCACGGGGAGGGCTGTACACCTCAGAGAAGACAAGTAGTGATTCTCATCTCACTACGCTGATGGACAGTGACTGTAATAGGGTTGGTGGGGGTACCTGATGAATGGGGTAGTTTAATCACCATAATATTGCACATGTAATTGTAGGTTAAAGATACCAAAATAAATTGTTAAAAAAAAATCATAGTCTCTACAGCATGCTGTATTCTCTTAAAAGGTTTAAATGCATGTTTACAGCTGTTAACCACCAAGCAAACGATCTCCTGAAGACTGGAATATCAAAAAAGGAATGAAGAGAATGACCTACTTAAAAAACATGAACCTGAAGTCATGACCTGTAACCAACACACAGAGGATCAGCAAAACCTGCAAGAACTTCAGAGCAGTAGTGGGAGTGGTGCTAGTACCTTAAATTTTGATCACAGCTCTGAGTCATGATCAAAAGGGGGGATTTGTTCAAAGAGGCAACAGGTAAAAAATGGAGTCACATGTGCTAAACCCCACATAAGCAAACCAAGACTTAATACCTAACCTAACTGCAGTTTTAGCCTCTCCCAGGAATGTAACCTTTAACTAGTCAATCTGGAAATACCTAGTCAGCACTAGTGAGATAATCTGCCCAGTGAGATCCCCACCTTCCTCCAAGGGTAGGTGATCTTGCCCCAAACAATCCACTCTTTGCTAGAATAACTTCCTTTACTCACCTCCTCTGCCTATAAAAGTTTTCTATTTTGTATAGCTCCTCAGAGCTCCATTCTGTCTGCTAGATAGGATGTTGTCTGATTTATGAATCACTGAATAAATCCATGTGGGGTAAATGGAAGTTCCTATGGGAGGATCCTCACCTGACCCTAAACTACTTGGTGATGTAACTGGCCTACTGCTAGGCTACTGCTTCCACACTGGTAGGCAATAGGTTATTATTGACTGAGTCACTATATAAAGACCTCGGCCCCATGCTCTGGGCAGAGGCAGAGAGGAAGGAGGATTACACCTGCAAACTGTTGGATGGAGACCTGATTCTAATGTTCAACTTATTATCAGAAGAATAAATCCTGGTATAAACCCTTGTAATCCCAAGAACAGTTCCATTGTCATTTCTGTTTTACTGAATCCATAGTGAATTTGCCCAGGGCTGAAAGCCTCAGGCAAGACAACTGGCATACCCAGAAGTATTCACTGTAGACCAAGAACAGAACAGGCTGCCCTCATGGGAGGGGTGCTTCAGCGGGCTGCCCCTATGAATGGGGAGACATTCAAGTGTTCCCCAGTGGGCATGTGGTCTGAGGTGGCTTGCCTCCTAGAGGGCTGGGCCCCAACCCAGGCCTGGAGGCAGGAGGATGTGACCACTGAGGCAGTAGAGGTGGCTGTCATCATAATAAGGAGGTTCTTTGAGGAGGAGAGTGCCTGTGAGGCAGTGGGAACCATGGGTTGGCTGTTCCTCACAGTATTAAAAAAGTCTAGAGGTGAGAACTGCAAGAGACACAAGAAACAGCAGCATGAGAACGTGAGCTGTGAAGTGCTATAGATTTCTTGAAGAACGAAATGGCATTGATATGAGAGGCCACAGCATAAGAATGTGAGCTGCAAGGTGCAGTGTAGTAGGTAAAAGATTCTTTGCAGAATGAGACAGCAGTGCTGCCAGGTGCTCTGAAGAAGGCAAATGTCATGAAGAAGGAGAAGGATGTACTTCTGAGAGAAGCATAGGAAGAGGTGGCATGAGAACGCAGCTATGAAGCATTGAGGTGAAGGTAAGAGAGCTGCTGAAGACTAAGCCAGCATTGCTGTGAGGCACTGTGGAAAAGGTAGAGGGTGTAGCAGAGGAGGCACTTGGGGGAGGGGAGAGAAAAGTGTCATCAGCGTGGAGGAGCTGGGGAAGGGTGAAGGGCTGGTGCCAGGGGCACTGACCCCTCCTCTGTTGAAAGCCTGCCCAGTTGTAGTAAAGAAAATAAAGATGCAGCAACCGTGGGTTCCTCTGGGAGAGGTACAGCCCCTCAAAGCTCCGCCCCTATACTCAGGCTGAGCTGGTGGATTTGGGCTCCTGGTTTTGGCAGAAGCCCTCAGAGTCAGTATCAGCTTGGCTTCTGAGTCTTTGGGATGTAGCGGGGGATGGAATTGTTCCTGTATGGATCGGAGATGGGAAAACTGGCTTCCCTGACCGTTCATCTTGCCTTGAGGCAGTGATTACAAATGCACGTCAGACCCCAGAAAAATCACTCCCACCTCAGTTGGATTATCGCCGCGCTTCATGATGTATGGCTTAATCAGGGTGATTTATAATCTTACCCCACTTGATGGCAGACATATGCCATGCTCCAGCAGGTGTTATGGGAGTTAGGCATGAAAAATGCCATTTATATTCCTGAGAATTATGGCCTACATGAGGAGCCCTTTACTGTGGGAATGAGAAATGTGCTTCAAACAGCTCCCCTGTCCCTCTCTGGGCCCCTACTGGCCATTCTTGCCCCTCACTTAGGACAGCCCATAAGTCAGGTTATCCGTTTGGCAGCAGACTTGGGAGAGGCTAAAACAAGGACAGCACAGAAGGAAATACGGTCTGCTACTCAGAGGAAGAGTTTAAAGGGCCCCAGCAAGGTCATGAGGACCCAGATATAGGTTTATTTGATAAAGGCAGGGACAGAGAGAAATTAGATGGAAAGTCAAAATCTTATTGGAGCTGTAGTAGCAATTAAAGCCAGAGCAACAGTTCCAGCAGTCCACTAAAGTGAGAACCAAGAGATGGAAACCAGAGACAAAGCCACAAGACTGGTCTGTGTGTCTGCAAGACTTTCTGGTGGAGAGGATGAAGAAGCCCTCCAGGGACTGGAGAAGGTGCATATTGTAAGGCCCACCATGGTCCTTTTGGTTCACTAAAACATGTGTCTTGTTGCCCTTTAGGTTAATCTCCCCTAATGTCTGTGTGTATTGGGCATGCACCCTAGCAAAAAATACTGCTTGCCGGGTGTGCACGGAAGTGTGAGTCACGAATTCATCCGAGTACAGCTGGTTTAAATACAGCTGTGATGACCACTTGGTGGCAATGGATCTCCTCACGCTTGAGGGTTATTATAATTTTTGTTACCTGTATCAAAATTTTGTTGTATCATAATTTTTGTTATTATCTGCATGTTGTTGTCAACCTCTGTTGCTGTTGTGGAATCTGGTCATAGTGTTCCAGCTTTCTTGCACGGGGACCATCACAGAAGATAGAGGGTGCATAGATTGTGAGGCAAGAATCCTGGAATGGGGTGGAGTGTAGAGAAACTTAAAGTTCCTATGGCCAGGATTCTCACCTGACCTTGGTCGGCTTGTTCACTGCACACATGTGGGCAATACGTTATTATTGACTCTATATAAAGAGCTCACCCAGTGTCTGGGCTGCAGGGGAGCAGGGGCTGGAGTGGTGGCCGTGCCTAGGACAGAGACTGAGATGGCTGTGGGGATGGAGAGGCCTGGAGGCAGAGACTGGCTTGCTGTGTGCAGACCTGCTCTTGAGGTGCATGGCACTGACTTGCCACCATGAGAATAAAGCTGGGTGTAAACCCTTTCACCCCAAGAATGTTCCACTGTCATTTTTTTGGTCTTACCGAATCAAGAGCTAACTTAGCCAGGGCTGAAACCCACTAGCAAGACAAGCCAAGTTGATATTCAAATTTACTCTGTTGAATTTCGCTTTTTAGCAGTAAGAAGAGGTATTTTTGACAATATTACATCAAACCTTTTTGAAGACCTACCAGAACTGTAAATAGTGCCGTTTTGCATCATTTCAGAAAAGGCCAGGTTGGAAATTTTGGGAGAACTCCAGGAAGTAGAGCAAGAGCCAAGAAGTGTTGAGAAGAGAAGCTTTTTTGCCTTTGCAGTGTGCTTTGGTTTTGCTTCTTTCTTCCCTGGCTTCTGTCCTGTGCCTGCTCTTCCTTCCTCCAGGAAGCCCTCTGGCGGCCAGTGGAGCCCCTGCTGGGAGCTCCAGCAGTGAGGCAAATCCCTTCACAAGGCTGCTTCCTATTTACCCAACAGGAGAAGCTTTCCAAGGTACACCTGAGACTCAAATCAAATCAAGAACCTCTCTGCCTTGCAGGCACTTCATTTGTATTCTCCCTGATGAGAAAAAAACCTTGCAGAGGCCCCATTCAGAAACAAAGGGAATCCTAAATCAGGGTCTCTGCCTTCTGTTCAGGCTAGGGAATGTATACCAGCGGAGCAAATGCCCATAGTGCAGGTGGGTACTGCCCTGAACCATAACCCTTCAAGGCTTTCCTGATTCTCTCCCTGACCGTAAACTTGGAAAGAGACTTGACGCTGGCTCAGGCTGGGCTGGTAATGAGTTCTTGGGAATGGCCGAGGCACGTTTCCAGGCTGCACTACTGCTTTTGACCAGCAGAGTGCAGTGACACAGGGACTGGGTGCTCACGGAAGGACCATCAGGATACACAGTTTGCGGAGCTCAGTGAAAACACCTGGCTTCTTATTCAAAAACTATTAATTTCAAGGCGGCAGCAGAGCATTAACCAAGCACATGGCCGTCACAACACAGGACGCACACGTATGAAGCTGGCTTTGGCTCAGGGCCTTCAAAGGCCTGGAGACTCAGTGACACAGCAGTTAATTCAGGAAAAGAGTCAGGCTTTGAGAAAATCAAGAAAAGCTTGAGGCCAGTTCATGTGGCCAGTTGGCAGGACAGGTTAAGTGAAAACAAACCAGCTGGATTCCAGGAAAATAAATGACGGCAAAACAGAATGTGGCTTCTAACTGGTTCAAACCAACTGGATTCAGGATGGGGAACAAAATAACAAAATAAGCTACAGTTTACCCAAAACTCATTATAAGCTCATTACATACTAGAAATCACACTCCTTGGCACCATGACGTTTTTGAGGCTGACTGTACCAAGACAAAAAGAAGGCATAACCCCTAGCCCTCCCTATTCAGAGAAAATCCCACCTATCCTAACAAATATCCCACCCGCTGCTTAAGCTCCAGCTGTAAGACAGGCCAAACTCACTGTGCTTCTCACCTCTGGAGCATGTCTGCACTTCCTCCTTGAGTGTGCACTTTGTGTTATTAAACTACTCTTTGCTTGTACCTGCTCAACCCAAGGTTGAATTCTTTCTCAGTTGAAGTCAAGAACCCTGTCCTGGGCTGAGGTCTCACCTACTGCATGGGGAGACCTCCCTGGATTGGATTTCTAGACAAAAACCAGGATAGCCCTGCTATCAGATGCAGGCTGACAATGCTCAGGATGTCTCCACTACTGCCAGGTGTTCCTTAGGTATCTCCTACCTGCTTTCCTGTTCTTTTTCCCCAATATCCTGCTGACTTTATGCACAATACTTGGAGAAGATACTTTCAGAGAAAGCTGCTGGGGTGCAGTTTTTGCAAAAGGTATGTAGTTTCACGATTGTTAGGCAATGTCACTTGTAAGGTGGGGGGCCCCCTTAGGAAACAAACACAAAGAATCGAAGCTCTGCAGATTTAACTGTAGCTAAGGCTTCTCATTTGCTTCTAAAATAACTGGGCAAGCCTTTGTTTTTATTTTCAAAGAGGCCAACATGTTCCAAAATATTTTCAGGCACCTGAGAAAGAAGAATGGCTCAGTGGCTCCTAAGCTCCCGACCAGTGTTTAAAATTCTGTATCTAAGAGGAACAGAGTGGGCCTGGGGAAAGTCTGGCCTGCAGCGTGTCTCTAGGATTGGTTCTTAACCTTCTCTGACCTTTAGCTTCTCCCATGTAAAAGGAGGGAGCCAGACTGGTATGTCTCCCCTGTTTCACTGGTTTTAACACTACCATTCACCTCCAGAAAGTATGTTTGTAAGACAGACCAGGCTAATGAGAAGTTAATTGGGGAACAAAGGCACCCAGTCTGACTGACAAGCTAAGGAGGAGAGGGTAGAGACCACTCCTCTGAACCAAGAACTAACACCCTACATGTCCTTGCTGGAAAAGGAGCAGCTAACATCTGCAAAGCTCCCAGCTGAATGCTGCCAAATCCCCTTACCTACTTAACATGTTACTGCACATGGAATGCTATCTTCCTGGCCTCTGCCCTGGTGGGAGTTGGTGGATGAAGGGCTGTGCAGTCCAAGTCTGTTCCCTATGGGCTCTGTAACCTTGGGTGAGTCCCTAAATCTGTGGGTGTCCTGACTTCCAGGTATATAGAGAGGGGTTTGGATGGGCCATTAAGGAGTGATTCAGACCTAAGACAAATTTTATGAATCTCTGTGTTCCAAGCCAATGTCACATAAGAAGTTGTTTAGGAGTGACAGGTATTTTCTGTGCCCAAAGAGTTTTTCTGAGGAAACTATGTCTGAAGAGAAAAAGAGCCTGAGTGGCCTGATGTGACCTTCTGGCCTCTGACTGTTTGGCATCTCTAATCTCTGTGTTGACTCACTGGAGGTACCCGTGGAAACCCAGGGAGTTACGCAAGGGAGTTCTTTACTCGACAATCCCAGCACCTACCGTTCTCTTTGGTAATCTTCATCCAGATTTGACAGGAGCTGTGAGCCCACCGTGGAAAGGTCAACCGCAGCCAGGGGCAAGTCCCGGTAGGCAAAGTCCACCAACTGATCAGGAGCAATGCTCTTTGTTTCCTCGTCTACTTGGTGGGAGATGATCTCGACTTCAGAAATTCCTCCTTGCGTAGCAGACCTGTATTGGAGAGGAGGGCGGCAGGGCGAGTCATCCCTCAAGAACAAAACAGCTTTTCCGTTCCCTAAGGAAAGGAGGGAGTACATACCAGAATCTATGCTGTGCTGGTGGAGGGCAGGGGAAGTATGAGGTCACCATTCTTTTGCACTGGCCACCCAAGGGACTGGACTGAGGCCCTAACAGCCTTATCTCCTTCACTAGTTGAGGAAAAGTGGAAGAATAGGAAGAGGAATTTCTCAGACATTAAAATATGAGCTTTGAGGGCAGGGTCCTTCATCAAGAGGACATAAAGACCCAGATGGAAACTGCCAACCTGCAAAATCAGGGCTTAGACATTTAGGATTCTTGGTCACTGAGCCTTATATTGGGGTAATATATTCTTTTAAACTGTCTTCTGGGTTTTTGTGAAGGTCCTTTGAAATGCTCTACCATCTATATCACAGCAGAGAAAAGAGGTTTTTGCCCCCGACCAGGTGTACTGCCGGTGGTAGTGGGGACAGGAGCCAGCTGTCCCTGGGAACCACTCCCTTCCTACTTGGCCTGGTCCTACTACATCTCCATCTTTCAGGCTGAGAGCAAGAAATGGGGGCCACTTGATCAAATGTCTGAGGAGTTACAGATCACCTCCTATGTCACTGTCAGGCTTGCCTAGGGCATTGCAAGCAACCAACAACCACACTGGTGTTACGGGGCATTTGTGCTGTGGGCAGCACCACCTCCCAACCCCCAGATGACATCTGGCAATTTGTGGAGGCATTTTTGACCACGGTGTCCATGGGAGGTCACGATTGACATAACAATTATACATTCTGCAACTTGCCCAGCAACTTGAAGGGGTGTGCCTAAACACCAATAGCAGCCCTGTGGAGAGACGCTGGGCTACATCATTTGCTTTAACTTCTTGGGGTGTCAGCTTTGGTCCCTCCTCCCTCCACATCCTTGACCCTGTTTCATCCTGGAGAATCTGAGGGACTTGGCCTTGTGCCTCTGACCAAACAGTGAGAGTTAGAAAGAAAAATGGTATGACTGGAGAGGAGAAAAAATGACACATCTGAGCAAACACCGAGAAGCCCGCTCTAATATTGAGGGGACAGGCAGCCTGCTGACACTGTTCTCAGGCTCTGGCGCTGACTCTAGTGCCCAGTCCTCCAGGGTCTCCCTTTCTCTGACTGAAACATGAGAAGGTGACATAGAGGCTCCCCAGAGTCATTCTTTTTTCCTTTACGATCTGAAATGGGTGAGAGAAACTTGGAGCAGGCAGGAGGCACTCGGGTGACAAATCAATTCTGAACCATCCTTTTCCAACCACCATTGAAATTTAACCAATAATACACAGTAGTAGTTAACTAATTATACAAGTTTAGAGCTGAATCTCTCACGTCTTTTGCTTGAATTGTCCAAGTAATTGAGGAAAAAGTGGGATTTTTATTGGAACGTCACAAGTTGGCTGCCTAACCTGAATTCACCAAGTCATTTCCAATGCCTCAATTCTCTTTGGTAGGCCTCATTTAAACCTTTGCCTTTTGCTGCCTGTCAAGCACAGATAATAGTATCATCATTGTGTGACATTTACAAAATGACTTAAGGCTCCGTTCAGACAGAACAGTCACAGGATGTGAGGCTTCTGTTTCTCAACAACTGAAATAAAAGAATGGCTGTTTATTGGGAAAATACTGTCTCCTCCAGGTGTTTCTAAAAATGTAGATGCTGAGTTGAATTTGTTATTTTTTCTTCTGGACTACTCAAAGAAACTATGAGTTGCTAAACTGAACAAATAGGGCTTTTCTGATCAATGGGGTGTTCAAGGGAGGCTGGGTTGAGCTGCTGAGACTAACAGGCTGTGGCTTTGAGGAGCATGGAACAAGCTATTCTGCCTTCCTGACTTTTTCCCCTCCTGCCAATGGTCATAGCAGCCCTACACATGACCATGTCTCTGGTCACCTCAACAGGAGGAAACAAGGCCTCTCTTGGCGGGAGTGAAGAACTTTCAGTTCATAGTCTGAGTATTGAGACTACCTCCTTGGACATGAAGAATAGTATGGTGGACAATGTGCATTAATGGCTCCATTCTGCACCCCCCCTTTACCATGTGACTGCAGCTCCTCACATCAAAACAAATTTCCTCAATCCTTGATTCTGTTTGTACATGATTTTTTTTTTTTTTTTTGGCCAATGGAATGTTAGTGAATATGACACAGGCAGAGGTATGAAAAGAATTTCTCCTTGTGCTCTAGCCCTTCTGAGGTTGCCATTAGAAGGTGACCAGCCTACCCTAGGGGATGGTGACAGACACACCGACCAGAGTCCAGTGTCACCTAGATCAGCTGACAGCAAGCTAAGCCCCACATCTAAGAGTGATCCGGCCAAACCTGGCAGAGCTATCTGGCCGGCTACCCCAGATATGGGAGGAATAAACATTTGTTGCTGTATTCTGCTAAGGTCCTGTGGTTGGTTGTTATGTGGCACTACTGTGGCGGGAGACAGCAAGCTCATGCTGCAGAGGGCAGCAGCCAGCCGCACAGCCAGGCAGGCCAGGGCAGCGTGCTGGAACAGGCGTGCTGCTCTCACCTGGGGATTTCTGCCACTGAGTTGCAAAACACAAAATAAGTGACTGCTTTGCTTGGGTTAGATGAACTGGTTGGTCCACATGGCTTCTTAGTTTTTGAGAACTGAAAGCAATTCTCCATTAAGAGTTTCGTCCCTGGTTTCATAAAGCCTTCTTTCAGAAACCCCCTCATGATTCCTAAATGTTCTTGCAATTCCCATTCTGTTAATTCACCTGAAGCACCTCCTAATCTCGCTGATGTTTGCTTTTTGAAAGGGCTGCTCATTTTCTGTGGCTTCCTGTGAGAGGCAATGTATGTAGTGGTTGTCTGAATCAGAAGATCCTTGTCTTATGGGAAATACAGTTTTGGAGGCAGAATTTCTCTGCTCTTTCTGAGCTAAAAGACTAGAGGACATTAGTGAAAAAGCAGATTTTAACAAGTCATTTTAGTGTCAGGCTCAAGGACAAAACCACCTTAACCTCCTCCATCCTCACAGGGCTGAGGAAAGAGCAATACTGTGATTCTGAGGCACCAAGTCAGCCAAAGACAGGAGGTCCCAGGGTTACTTACTGTGGGTTGGTCATGTTGAAAGATGCAACCAGAGCCGTGGGTTTTCTTGGTGTCTAGTGGGGCTCAGCTTTCTTGATGCCTGACGTCAGCATTTCTAAGTGTGAATTCTACAAGACATACAAATATGTACCCTGAAGACAAATAATTGAATAGTAGGAATTTATTAAACTCAGGTGTCAAGTCAAAGTCCCCCTAAAGCTCATCTTAAAAAAACAAGTTCTTAGAACTTTCTTCCATGTAGCACTTTTCAGCAAGGTTATGTTTGAACAAAGAGTAAGTTTATCCTATGGGGGATAACAATAGGCAAAATTTTTCACTTTCAAAGATGAATAAATGGTCCAGAGTGACAAAGTAACTTTTCTGTGTCCCACAGATGGTGGAAGAGCCTTCTTTGGACACCAGATTGTCTAATTTCTCATCTACAGCTCTTTCCCCCAAATGGCCATAACTAAGAAAAACAGTGTAATTTTACACTCCATCTTTAGGAATCTCAAAAAAAATCTCAAATATTCTCCCACAGTGAAAGAGGCCTCACACCCTGGAGCCAGAGGGCCTCACTCCCACTTACTAGCCTTGTCATCTTGAGTAAGTTACTTAATCCCTTGTCCCCAGTTTCTCCACCTATAAAATGGGAATAATCATAGAACTAACTAAATGATTTAATATATGTAAAACACTTAGAATAGTGCCTGGCACGTAGTATTGACTTTTATTATCATAATTATTATTTTATAAATTTAAATTGCACTATCTGTTGAATCTGAGCACATTCCAAAGCCTTTGGATGACTAAGTGTAAAATTTTCTCTGAAAATCTGGACTAGGTAAATAGAATATACTTTTCTGTAAACCAGTGCTATGGTACCAACTAGAAGTCTTCTAGGAGATAGTATGTAACATCGCAGCAGAAAGTCCACAAAGAGACAGACCCAGGTCTGGGTGATTTTGAACAAGTTCCTAGGGAGGTTACTCAGAGACAATACTTGTTTAAGTTGCATTCTACTGCAAACTGTTTTTCCTCAAAGACATCAACACAAGAGAAACTCCCCTCCCAATCCTAAAGCTCAGCAACCAGAAGCAGTTGAACAGGGGAGACGGAAGATGTTACATCATGCAAAAGGAAAAGGCACTCCCAGGGGGAAAGGTGTCAAAGGGTGGATGAGAAATCTGTAAAGTGAGGAAGCGTCTCTGAGTTCTGTGAAATTAAAAAAATGAGAACTCAAGTTAAAGGTACTTGAGAAAATCTTGGTAAAGTCTGAGCTTAGAGCTACCGGAAAGAACACAGATGGAGAGCTTTCTAAAATTAGAAGGGTTTTAATGTAAGGGGCCAGCATTTCCACGCCAGATGTTCACGGGGCAAAAAAGCAAGGGACAACAGCAGGGAGAATTTGGACAGACGTTTTGTAGCCACACCTTGCTAAGAGTTTCATCTTACCTTAGTAGTATATCTTAGTGAGAAGGGTCTAAACATTAAAACCATGTTAAAAGGTACTATAAAATACCTTTATAGTATTTGGGATTGTGTATTGATTGTACAGCTTTATAAAATTCTCCATCCTATAATATGAATTTAGTCAGTTTCAATCTTAAGCCTCAAGTTAATAAACTCTTCTCAGTAGTAAAATTGGTTGTGCAGTGCGCCTAATCTCACCTGGCAAAGAAATCAGGTAACCACAAAGGGGACAACAGGTGAGCAATGCCTCCTTCGGGAATGTTACTTTAACAAGTTATATTCCCAGGTGAGCACTTTCTGTTCTACGCAAGGTATTGGCCACGTGTCAGATGCACGAGGAAGAAAGATCTTTGCTTTCACGGACCTTCCAGTCCGGGTGGACAGGCAAGTTTGAGACGCCAAAATTTTTGTGTGAAGAGCAAGTTAAAACTTGACAAATCTCTTTATAAGTAATAAGAATGAATTGCTACAGTAATATAACATGGCCAATGCAAAACGTATACAAAAAATAGAAATGGAAATGATTTTCAAAAATTTCTTTGACCTTTTAGGAAGGAAAATTTCAAATATGCAGAATTGTAGAGAATTATGTAATGAATTTCTAGTTACCTATCACCCAACCTCAACAGTTATCAACTCAGGGACAATCTTGTTTTTCTCTATATCCCTGTCCCATCCCCACCCCTCAAATTATTTCGAAACAAATTCCAGGTGTCATTTCATTATCTGTAAATGTTTCAATATGTAGCTCTAAGGAAAAGGATTTCCTTTAAAAGACATAACCACAAAACTATCATTACCCCTAAGTCAACAACACTTTAATATTATCAAATATCCATTTCCCCATTTGTCTTGTAATTTCTTAAGGTTTTTTGAATCAGACCCCCGCATTATGATTGGTTAATGTAATTCTTAAGTCTCATTTAATTTGTAGGTCTCTGTGGATAAAATGAAGGTTCCTGTGGCCAGGATTCTCACCTGGCCCTGGTTGGCTAGCTCACTACACACACGTGGGCAATGTGTTGCTATTGACTCCATATAGAGCTCGGCCCAGTGCTCTGGGCGACATGGTGGTATGGCCGCATGGCTGCAGGACAACAGAGCAGAGGCTGGAGTGGTGGCAGCACCGAGGACACAGACTGAGACGGCTGCAGGGGTAGAGAGGCCCAGAGGCAGAGACCAGCTTGCTGCCTGCAGACTCGCTCTGAGTGGACGGGATTCTAGCCCTTGATCTGCCACTGCGGAAATAAAGTTGGGTATAAACCCTTTCACCCCAAGAACGTTCCACTGGCATTTTTTGGTCTCATTGAATCCATGGTGAACTTGCCCGGAGCTAAAACCCATTGGCAAGACAGTCTTCCCCTCTTTTTTCCATGCAATGTTTTAGAAAAACCGAGTCATTTGTCCCAGAAGTTTCCTACAGTCTGGATTATGGTGATTATATCCCTTCGGTGTCATTTAACAAGTTCCTCTATCTTCTATATTTTCTGTGAATTTTACTTAGTCAATTGACTTTAATCAGATTCAGGTCCAGTTTTTTTTGGCAAGACTATAGGTAGTGCTGTGACCTACATTAGGAGACACATGTCTTCTTATTCCTCTTTTTCCTCTTTTTGTGACATTAACAGCCATTGATGATCACTTCCTAGACCCACTAATTCCCAAGGGCTTGCAAAAGGATCATATTATGATTTTATCATTTCTTCAGCTTCTATGAAGGCAAATTCTGCTGATCAACCTTTTGATTACCCTAAGGTATACAGTTCCTATAGGAAAGGAAGGACGAACACTTAGCTTTTCCTTCTTTATTTATTGGTTTTCAAAATAATGAATTGATATCTTGATATCTTCCAGAGTTGATCGATGAGATGTTTTGTTTTTTTTTTCCACAGCATTATACATTTAAATGCTCATTCAGTAGGGGTTGAGTCGAGGAGCAGAGTCTCTGGGAAGGGGGCTGGTAGTTTCCTGGAAAGAAGATGTGGGAGGGGGAAAGAAATGACAGGTATCCTCAGAACAAGGTAAAGATGAGGTGGGAAGGGATAAAATCACATTTGGAGAAACAGTGAGTAGGCTGCTTCAGTCAGAGGTTTGATCCTTCACAAGCAGCACATTTTAGAAGGCAAGATCCCTCAAGATGATGTCATTAAAAAATAACAATTCCCAAATAAAATAACCCCAAAACACAAGCCTAGCATGAAGCAGGTGTAGTCTAGCACTCTATAAATGAACATCTGAAGTGCAAACCTGCTTCTCATAAACATGGTAAAAGCAGAAGAGAAAACATGGGTTTGGATTTACTGGGTCTGACTGTGCTGGGTAGTAAAGCTGTTTTTTTTGACTTTGGTAAAATTCCAGTCTCTTCCATTTGTTGCTCATGAGTCTGTCTTTATAATTACCAATATCATGTTTGCTTGTCCCAGCCAAATCTGCAAAGTTCAAGCTGACGTCCTAGGAGTGTCAGAGGTGAAAAAGATTTCTAAGATCAAGTAGTTAGTTCCCTGACCTACCAGGTTAAAAAGCGTATTAATACAGCTCACCTGTCTCCAAAGGAACCCTGGCCCATTCCTCCTCCCTTACTGGTACAACGGCCCTTGGCAAACTTCACCTGCTTTCATACACATTCCATTGGTTCCCAAGTTTGGTTTTACTCAGGGGGGCTTTGGGGAAATATAAATTCATAGGGTACATTGCAGAAATGCTGAATCATAATTTTGCAGGTGAAATATGAGATTTTTACATTCTCCAGGTGTTTTTGACATGCAACTACTCCACTTGACCCTCTGTATCAGTGGTTCTCAAACTTTCCATTGCACCAGAATCACCTGGAAGGTTTATGAAAACACAGATTGTTAGCACCACCCATGAGAATTCTTATTTAGTGTATCTGGAGTGGGAGCCTGAAAATTTATATTTTCAACAAATTCCCAGGGGAACACTGATTTGCTGAGCCACAAACCACATTCTGACCTTCTGAATCAAAGTTTGCCTGAGGTGAAGATGGGATTTTTAATCCCTATTTTGCAGTTGAAGTTAACTGGTTGCAAAGCTACTGTGGTGGAATTGTCAGCAGAACTTACCCTGGACAGGCTAACAGGTATAACAGTTAGAAATACTTTCATTTGCACATAACAGAAAATCTGACTAATGGTGAAGAATTAGTCTAATAATAAGAGTCCTGGAGGCCTTGGCTCAAAGGTATCACCAAGGATCCAAGCTCTTTTCGTCCTACCATCTCCCCATCCCCTGTGTGATGCACTACTCATACATATATATTGTCATATGGTTGCAGAATGGCTGCTGCAGCTCCAGCTTGTACATCCTCACACCAGCTCAAAGCAAGAAGAAATAAAGATTAAGAAAAATCTCACAAAGTTCTAATCATATTCAACAGGCACTATCTTTCCGAGCTCTCTAGCCAACATCTGCTGATGTCTCCTTGAGCAGAGTTGGGTAATATGGCTGCAAAGTTGTCTGGGACAATAGGCAGCTTGTGAAGGAAGTAAGGAGTGATATGAAAGCACAGACCACTCATGATGACCCGTGGGGCTGGGCGTACTGTTCTCACAAACAAATCTCTGTTCTCTTAGCAAGCAACAAGTGAGAAGCAGCTGTTGTGTGTGTAACTAGTTATCTGCCAGGCTAGATGTGGACACTTTTGACATGGTTCTGAGACTCAGCTGACTAAGTTCTCTGGATTTCCAAATGAGACTAAACAAGTGTTGGTAAGTGGACAGCAAGGAAATATATATAAAGAATGTGGTCTCACGAAACTTTGGGGCTCTTTTATTTAGAGAGCATTGCATGTGTGTAAGGTTCAGTTTTGATACCATAAAGCTTGCTGTAGAATCTGCTCCTAGGGAGAAGCCACTGAACGCTGGCACCATTCACAGACATGATGTTGCACACTCTCAGGAGGAGATGGCTGTGTTTCTTCTGCTAGATGAGAAAGATTTCTGTATCACAACTCAAGGACATCCTTGTCACTACCTTGACCCATTAATACCTTGCTCCATTAACAAGGAGCGAGGATGCAGAAAATCAATCATGTACCTGATTGTTCTCCCACTTTAATCTCCAGTCCACTGCAAAATTCTTAGCTGCTAAGTGAGCAGGAGCGAGTCCACAGTGGCTCTCTCTTCTACATGCAGCACAGTGTCCTGGGGACCCCTCTAACTTGCTACTGTGTGCTCCCCTTCACTTTTTTTTGGTATTATTAATGTACAATTACATGAGCAACATTATGGTTACTAGACTCTCCATACCATCAAGTCCCCACCACATACCCCATTTCAGTCACTGTCAATCAGCGTAGTAGGATGTTATACAATCACTACTTGTCTTCTCTGTGTTATAATGCCTTCGCTATATCCCCCCACCCCAACCCCACCCCCACTATATTTTGTGGGCTAATTGTAATAGCCCTTTTTCCCCCTTATCCCTCCCTCCTCACCCATCCTCCCCAGTCCCTTTCCCTTTGGTGACTGTTAGTCCATTCTTGGGTTCTGTGAGTCTGCTGCTGTTTTGTTCCTTCAGTTTTTTCCTTGTTCTTATACTCGACAGATGAGGGAAATCATTTGATACTTGTCTTTCTCCGCCTGGCTTATTTCCCTGAGCATAATACCCTCTAGCTCCATCCATGTTGTTGCAAATGGAAAGATTTGTTTTCTTCTTATGGCTGAATAATATTCCGTTATGTATGTATACCACATCCTCTTTATCCATTCATCTACTGATGGACACTCAGGTTGCCTCCATTTCTTGACTATTGTAAATAGTGCTGCGATAAACATAGGCGTGCATCTGTCTTTTTGAAACTGGGCTCCTGCATTCTTAGGATAAATTCCTAGGAGTGGAATTCCTGGGTCAAATGGTATTTCTATTTTGAGTTTTTTGGGTTTATATGTTACTGCTTTCCACAATGGTTGAACTAGTTTACATTCCCACCAGCAGTGTAGGAGGGTTCCCCTTTCTCCACATCCTCGCCAACATCTGTTGTTGTTTGTCTTTTGGATGTTGGCCATCCTAAAGGGTGTGAGGTGATATCTCATTGTGGTTTTAATTTGCATTTCTCTGATGATTAGCCATGTGGAGCATCTTTTCATGTGCCTGTTGGCCATCTGAATTTCTTCTTTGGAGCAGTGTCTGTTCAGCTCCTCTGCCCATTTTTTAATTGGCCTATTTGCTTTTTGTTTGTTGAGGTGCAGGAGCTCTTTATATAACTTGGATGTCAACCCCTTATCAGATATGTCATTTAGGAATATATTCTCCCATACTGTAGGATGTCTTTTTGTTCTATTGATGGTGTCCTTTGCTGTACAGAATCTTTGTAGTTTGATATAGTCGCACTTGTTCATTTTTGCTTTTGTTTCCCTTGCCCGGGGAGATATGTTCATGAAGAAGTCGCTCATGTTTATGTCCAAGAGACTTTTGCCTATGTTTTTTTCTAAGAGTTTTATGGTTTCATGACTTACATTCAGGTCTTTGATCTATTTTGAGTTTACTTTTGTGTATGGGGTTAGACAATAATCCATTTCATTCTCGTCCATGTAGCTGTCCAGTTTTGCCAACACCAGCTGTTGAAGAGGCTGTCATTTGCCCATTGTATATCCATGGCTCCTTTGTTGTATATTAATTTACCATATATTCTTGGGTTTATATCTGGTCTCTCTAGTCTATTTCCATTGGTCTATGGGTCTGTTCTTGTGCAAGTACCAAATTGTCTTGAGTACTATAGCTTTGTAGTAGAGCTTGAAGTCAGGGAGCGTAATTCCCCCAGCTTTATTGTTCCTTCTCAGGATTGCTTTGGCTATTCGGGGTCTTTTGTGTTACCTATGAATTTTAGAACTATTTGCTCTAGTTTGCTGAAGAATGCTATTGGTATTCTGATAGGGATTGCATTGAATCTGTAGATTGCTTTAGGCAGGATGGCCCTTTTGACAATATTAATTCTTCCTATCCATGAGCACAGGATGTGCTTCCATTTATGGGTATCTTCTTTAATTTTTCTCATGAGTGTCTTGTAGTTTTCAGAGTATAGATCTTTCACTTCCTTGCTTAGGTTTATTCCTAGGTATTTTATTCTTTTAGATGCAATTGTGAATGGAATTGTTTTCCTGATTTCTCTTTCTGCTTTTTCATCATTAGTGTATAGGAATGAAATATTTCTGTGTATTGATTTTGTATCCCGCAACTTCACTGAATTCAGATATTCGATCTAGTAGTTTTGGAGTGGATTCTTCAGAGATTTTTATGTACAATATCATGTCATCTGCAAACAGGGACAATTTGACTTCTTCCTTACCAATCTGGATGCCTTTTATTTCTTTGTGTTGTTTGATTGCCTTGGCTAGGACCTCCAGAACTATGTTGAATAAAAGTGGGAAGAGTGAGCATTCATGTCTTGTTCCCGATCTTAAAGGAAAAGCTTTCAGCGTCTCGCTGTTAAGTATAATGTTGGCTGTGGATTTGTAATATATGGCCTTTATTATGTTGAGGTACTTGGCCTCTATACCCATTTTTTTGAGAGTTTTTATCATGAGGGGATGTTGAATTTTGTCAAATGCTTTTTCACATCTATGGAGATGATTATGTGGTTTTTGTCCTTTTTGTTGATGTAGTGGATGATGTTGATGGATTTTCGAATGTTGTACCATCCTTGCATCCCTGGGATAAATCCCACTTGATCATAATGGATGATCTTTTTAATGTATTTTTGAATTCGGTTTGCTATTATTTTGTTGAGTATTTTTGCATCTATGTTAATCAGGGATATTGGTCTGTAATTTTCTTTTTTTGTGGTGTCTTTGCCTAGTTTTGGTATTAGTGATGTTGGCCTCATAGAATGAGTTTGGGAGTATTCCCTCCTCTTCCACTTTTTGGAAAACTTTAATGAGGATGGGTATTAGGTCTTCACTAAATGTTTGATAAAATTCAGCAGTGAAACCATCTGGTACAGGAATTTTGTGCTTAGGTAGTTTTTTGATAACCAATTCAATTTCTTTGCTGGTAATTGGTCTATTCAGATTTTCTGTTTCTTCCTGGGTCAGCCTTGGAAGGTTGTATTTTTCTAGAAAGTTGTCTATTTGTTCTAGGTTATCCAGTTTGTTACCATATAATTTTTCATAGTATTCTCTCATAATTCTTTGTATTTCTGTGGTGTCTGTAGTGATTTTTCCTTTCTCATTTCTGATTCTGTTTATGTGTGTAGATTCCCTTTTTTTCTTGATGAGTCTGGCTAGAGGTTTATCTATTTTGTTTATTTTCTCAAATAACCAGCTCCTGCTTTCATTGATTCTTGCTATTGTTTTATTCTTCTCAATTTTATTTATTTCTGCTTTAATCTTTATTATGTCCCTCCTTCTACTGACTTTGGGTGTCATTTTTTCTTCCTTTTCTAGTTTCATTAATTGTGAGTTTAGACTGTTCATTTGGGATTGTTCTTCTTTCCTGAGGTAGGCCTGTATTGCAATATATTTCCCTCTTAGCACGGCTTTGCTGCGTCCCACAGATTTTGCAGTGTCGAATTATTGTTGTCATTTGTCTCCATATATTGCTTGATGTCTGATTTTATTTGGTCATTGATCCATTGATTATTTAGGAGCATGTTATTAAGCCTCCATGTGTTTGTGGGCTTTTTCATTTTGTTTGTCATGTATTTCTAGTTTCATACCTTTGTGATCTGAGAAGCTGGTTGGTACAATTACAATCTTTTTTAATTTACTGAGGTCCTTTTTGTGGCCTAGTATATGATCTATTCTTGAAAATGTTCCATGTGCACTTGAGAAGTATATGTATCCTGTTGCTTTTGGATTGAGTGTTCTGTAGATGTCCATTAGGTCCATCTGTTCTAATATGTTGTTCATTTTCTGTGTTGTTAATCTGTCCTTTGGAGTGAGTGGTGTGTTGAAGTCTCCTAAAAGGAATGCATTGCATTCTATTTCCCCCTTTAATTCTGTTAGTATTTGTTTCACATATGTAGGTGACCCTGTGTTGGGTGCATAGATATTTATAATATTAAGATCCTCTTGTTGGACTGACCCTTTTATCATTATGTAATGTCCTTCTTTCTCTCTTGTGACTTTCTTTGTTTTGAAGTCTATTTTGTCTGATACAAGTACTGTAACTCCTGCTTTTTTCTCCCTATTAGTTGCATGAACTATCTTTTTCCATCCCTTCACTTTCAGTCTGTGTATGTTTTTGGGTTTGAAGTGAGTCTCTTGTAGGCAGCATATAGAGGGGTCTTGTTTTTTAATCCATTCAGTAACTCTCTGTCTTTTGATTGGTGCATTCAGACCATTTACATTTAGGGCTATTATCGATAGGTACGTCCTTATTGCCATTGCAGGCTTTAGATTCATGGTTACCAAAGGTCCAAGGGCAATTCCCTTACTATTGAACAGTCTAATTTAACTTACTTCATATACTATTACAAACAGAACCTAAAGATTCTTTTTTTTTCCTCCTTTTTCTTCCTCCTCCATTCTTTGTATGTTATGAATCATATTCTGTACTCTTTGTCTTCCCTTGGGTGACATCTTTTTAGCCTTAGGAATACTTCCATGTATAGGAGTCCCTCCAAAATGCACTGTAGAGGTGGTTTGTGGGAGGTAAATTCGCACAGCTTTTGTTTAACTGACAATTGTTTAATCCATCCTTCAAATTTAAATGATAACCTTGCTGGGTAGAGTATTCTTGGTTCAAGGCCCTTCTGCTTCATTGCATTAAATATATCATGTCACTCCCTTCTGGCCTGTAAGGTTTCTGTTGAGAAGCCTGATGGGTTTTCCTTTGTATGTGATGTTTTTTCTCTCTCTAGCTGCTTTTAAAAGTCTGTCTTTACCCTTGATTTTTGAACTTTTAATCATTATATGTCTTGATGTTCTCTTCCTTGGGTCCCTTGTGTTGGGAGATCTATGTACCTCCATGGCTTAATATACTATCTCCTTCCCCAGATTGGGGAAGTTTCCTCAGTTACGTCCTCAGTGATACTTTCTATCCCTTTTTCTCTCTCTTCTTCTTCTGGTACCCTATAATGCGAATATTGTTCCATTTGGATTGGTCACACATTTCTCTCAATATTCTTTCATTCTTAGAGATTCTTTTTTCTCTCTCTGCCTCCGCTTCTTTGTATTCCTCATCTCTAAATTCTATTCCACTTACTGTCTCTTCTACTACATCTAATCTGCTTTTAAATCCCTCCATTTTATGTTGCATTTCAGATATGGAATTTCTTAGTGATCAGATCTCTGACTCAAATTCATTCCTGAGTTCTTGAATATTTTTCTGTACCTCCATAAGCATGTTTATAATTTTTATTTTGAACTCTCTTTCAGGAAGATTGGTGAGTTCAGTTTCATTTGGCCGTTTTTCTGGGGTTTGTGATATTTCGGTCCGAAGCATGTTGTTTTGACATTTCATATTTCTGTGCGGTGCCTACTTGTGTGCAGAAACTCCAGTCTCTGGAGCTGCTCAACCCCTAGAGTGAGGTTGCTGGTTGTAGGGGAGCAGAGCTAGTGCCTAGGGGTAGGAAAGATCTGTTTGCTGAGTCCCGTCTGCAGTGCCTGTCTCCAGTGTCAGAGCCAGTGGGCCAACCACACACGTGTAAGCCTCTGTGGTTTCCGTCTCTAGCTGTTGTAGGCGGGGCCTCCCTCCGGCTGGCCTGACGCCTGTGCAGTGACTGCGGGTTTGTGAGCAGGTGCCTGCAGGCCAGTAGGAAGGCACAGCAGGCTGTGTGTCACAGCGGGGACCTCAGAGCTGAGTAGGCAGCCAGGGGGATGGAGCACCTGAAGCTCCTCAAAGTTCCCAACCATCTTCAGGTCTAGGTGTTCATCAGTCCCTGGCTTCCCCCCCTCTCCCTTCCGTTTCTCTTCCTCCTGCTGGTGAGCTGGGCTGTGGGAAGGGCTCGGGTCCCACCGGATTAAGGCTTTTGTATGTTACCCTGTTTCGTGAGGTCTGCTCTGTTCATGAGGTCTGTGTGCAGTCTGGTTCAGCCTTCTTTCTTCTTGCTGTTTTAGTGTTAGTTATATTAATTAACTATATTTTTGTACTATTTGTGGTTTGGGGAGGAGCTCTCCGTGTCACCTCTCACGCCGCCATCTTGAATCCTGTGTAGCTCATATCTTTTTATTGCTGATTAAATTCCATTGTCTGGATGTAACAGCTTGTTTCTCCATTCACCTACTGAAGAATATCTTGTTTTCTTCCAGTGTTTGGCAACTATGAATTAAACTGCTATAAACATTCATGTGCAGGTTTTTTTTTATTAAGGTATCATTGATATACACTCTTATGAAGGTTTCACATCAAAAACATTGTCGTTACTACATTCACCCATATTATCAAGCCCCCCCCCATACCCTATTGAAGTCACTGTCGATCAGTATAGTAAGATTCATTTGTAGGTTTTTGTGTGGATAGAGTCCTTTTGGGTAATTACCTAGGAATGTGAATGCTGAATTGAATGGTAAGAGTATGTTTAGTTTTGTAAACATACATAAGAAACTGCCAAACTGTCTTCCAAAGTGGCTCTACCATATTGCATTCCTACCAGGAATGAATGAGAGCTCCCACTGCTTCACATCCTTGCCAGAATTTGATGTTTTCAGTGGGATTTGAACCATGCTAGTAGGTATGTAGTGGTATCTTCTTGTTCTAATTTGCAACTCCTCTTGACATATGAACACCTTTTGAAATTCTTATTTAACACCTATATATCTTCTTTGGTAAGGGATCTGCTCAGATCTTTTGCCCATTTTTTAATTGGACTGTTTGTTTACTTATTTCTGAGTTGTAAGAGTTCTTTGGACACAAGTCCTTTATCAGATATGCATTTTGCAAATACTGTCTCCCAGTTAGTGGTTTGTCCTTTCATTACATGCTGTTTTTTAACCTTCGGGAATATAAGGACCATAGTAGACAGACAGACTGGGGCCACCTTTGACCATCCAGCATTTACTGGGCAACTCCAACAGTCCATGCCTACTGGCTTACGCTTTGGCTCTGTGCGGGTCCTGAACACACCTGACTGACTGGTATTAAAAGAAAAACTGGTTTTTATGTCCATTGTCTGGATGTAACAGTCAGATTGAAAAACCTGCTATTACCACTTTCGAAATGTGCCAGTAAGTATGTAATCACTGCTAAGCATGTGGATCTTCTAATACGTGTAATTATCATCACTTTGTCTTTTATGACCTTCATTTGTCTTTATTCAACATCTGTGAGAGCCCTTGGAAGAACTCAGTGCTGGGCTAGGCTCCTTGCTTGCGGAGCAGCCGTACTGCCCCTGCTGCACGCCCTGGGCACCCCGTAATGAAGGGAGCTGCAGCCATCTCTTTCAGTCCATGGCCTGGGTTCTGAATGACTCAGTGTGATCCCCTGGACTCTGCTAACTCCCATACTACGTGTTTCCCACTTCCATCCTCACTTTGCCCTTCAGGTCTTTCTGAAGTCTTTCTGAGGTCTTACTGAGGTCTTTCAAGTTCCAACTTGAGGTCCACCCCACCGTGCCTCTGATCCCAGGAGCACCTGGTACAAAGACCCTCCCAGTAGACCTGGCCCTAGGGAAATGTGCTGTCTACAGCTCATGTGGTCTTTCAGGTGGGACTCAAAGGGAGATACACTGAAGATATATCCTTGCTTCCAACAGTAACGTTGGAACAAAAGGATATTAACATAAAGTAATCTGTAATAAGTGCCAAAGAATTCTGCAGATAGTAAATACAGTTGGTCAGTATAGCTAATATTTAGGAGCCCTATACTGTGACTTTAATTAATCTCTCTTCCTTAGTCTCCTCACCTATAATGAAAGGCTGACAGGGATGGATTAGATTCTTGCTTTTCAGAGTATGGTCCCCGAGCTAGCAGTAGCTTGTTGGAAGTGCAGATTCTCATCTTATCCCAGATGTACTCAATCAGAAATCTGTATCTTAACAAGATTCCCAGGATGCTTGTAGGACATTAGTTTGAAAAGCACTGGAATATATGATCTGTAAATTTGAATAATCTGTGACATTTCTATTGACCCTGTCAAAAGGAAGGCTGCTGGGAATTCCCCAGGGGGATGCTGACTGGCTGGGCCCAAAGGGAGCCCGAGGCTGGCTCAGCAACCAGGCTCCAGTGCCAGGCATTCAGGCACAGCAGGCACCACTGGCTGCCAGTCAGTGTGGCCCTCCTGCAGATTCATGCTGCCCTGCTGCCAGGGAAACAGCTCCAGTTGTTACGATGGAGCATGGCCTGAGAAAGAAGGTGTGGGTGGCACTCACGTGCAGTGAGCTCTGCCTGTTTATTTCTGCTTCACTTGGAGACCTGGACTCCTCATAAGAGAGCAGGCTCGGCTGCTCTGCCCACCCTTTGGGCTGTCGGGTAGGTACAGTGAGGGGAAAAAAGGGAGTTTGCAGGAAGATGTATGGCAAGTTCTGAGGCTGTGAACACAGGAAAAAGACTGCCTGCTAAAATCTCTCCCACAAACACAAATATCAAATGTCAAACCCCATGGTTTCTTAGGGCTGATCAGTTGTACGACAGAAGGGCAGGGAATAAAAGTAGTGCAGTGGGAACCAGCAACGTGAGTTCTAGCCCCTAACTTCCTTCTTTTGAGTGATTTGGACAAACCTTCTCTCCTTTTTGGACCTAATTTCCATATCTGCAAATTGAGATCGGATTCACTCAAATATTTGAACTCCTAGGACTAGCCAGACACTGGGCTAAGTGCTGGGAATACAAGTGGTATTCATGGAATTGACAGTTTGGAAAATTTCCTAATGAACATTCCAGCTCAAATATTCTATTTTAAGGAGAGGCTTTGGACTCAGACCTGCATTCAATTTGAGCTTTGTAACAGCTGGGTGTAAGCAACCTCTTAAATCTCAGTTTTCTCATCTAGTAAATGGGTTAAGAGCCCCTCTTTCATAGGGTTGCTGTGAGGACTAGACAGTAGGTGCAAAGTGCTTCATAAGGAGCCACTTACTAGATGCTCTTACCATGTGCCCTGCATGGGCCACACACACTAGCGTGGGAGCCACTAGGCCACGTGCAGCTAGTAAAATATACACTGGACATTGAAGACCTTCTACAAATAAAATAAATTTTACATTGATTACATGTTGAAATGACAATATTCTGGATATGTTGGTTAAATAAAACATATTAAAAGAGGGTAGGGAAGTAGAAAGGGCCCACCAATAAGAAAAAACTGAAATGTGAACACACAGAGGCAAAACGGTAAAATCTGGAAGGTGGCCCTGGCAGGAGCACAGACTTCACACACTACAGCCTGGCAATCCTACTTCTATCACCAACCCCACTGCTCTAACCTCTTTCCTGGCTGACTACATGACACCTTTTCCTCTCTTGTCAACCCCCCAAAGTCTCTGTTCACACTCAGCTGACACCTCCTCCTTATCGCCCTGGGAAAGCGGAGGCAACCACAAGAGAGTCCCCACATGCTGCCACCGCCACAGCCTCCCTCTCCTCTACAGTCTGGCCGCCGCCTCTGCCTTCCCCCAGCTCTGCAGATGAATTGTCCGTGTCCTAGCCGAGGACTGCCCTCCCGCTTGGGGATTAGATCCCACCTGACCTTCTCTGCCCAAGGACATAATTCTCCCTTCTCAATTTTCCCCCTTCACTCTTGCACTGTCGGTTTCTCCCTCTCCATTGGACGGATCCCTGGTGCGTCAAATGTGCTTCGTTGCTCCTCCCATCCTGAAAACATCCCTTACCACCACCAGTCCCTTCAGCATCACCCTACTTCTCCGTTCCTTCCCGGCACATCCATTTGAAAAGGTGTGTACGTGTGCTGTCTCCGATCCTTCTTTTCTCATTCTATCTTGAATCTACTACACAAAAGCTTTTGCCACCATTTCCTCAAAACTGCTCTCATTGAGGCCATCAAGGTCCTAGCGGTTAAATCTTCCGGTCAATTCTCGATCCTCAATCTACCGGACTAAAAGCAGCATTAGACATGGTGGATCAGTCCCTCCTCTTCAATGCACTTTCTTTATTGGTCTGTAGAAAGCTGCCCTCTCCTGGATTTTCCTCCTCCTTCACAGGTCTCTCCTCTCCATCTCCCCAGTGATAAATGCTTACTTTTTTCCATCCCCTGGGAATCTCACCCAGTCTTGAGACATAAACACTGCCCAATAGAACTTCCTGTGACAATGGAAATGTACTATATCTATGCTGTCCAATAGGGCAGCCCCCGGCTACACAAGGTTATTGGGCGTTTGAAATGCAGCCAGCGTGACTGAAGAACTAAATTTTAAGTGCTATTTAATTTTAATTCATGTTGAGTTTAAAAAGCTATTTGCGGTTAGTGGCTACATTGGATAGTGCAGGTGGGTTTGCTGATGACTCCCATATACATCTTTATCCTAAAGTGTTACCCCTAATTCTAGATCATTGGATCCAACCCCCTACCAGACATTTCCACCTCGATGTCTCACCTGCTCCATTACAGCCTTTCCCACCTGTTCAAGACAACTTCATCCTTGCAACTGCCCTGGCTGCAAAGCCTCGGAAGCATCTTTGCTCCTCCCTTTCATGCGCCACATCTAGTCTGTCAGCAAATTTTCCAGTTCTACCTTCAAAATACATCCCCAATCTTCTTAATACCTCTGGTCCGAGCCCTGGTCCGAGCCCCATTACCCTTCAGCTGGATTACTATGACAGACATCTAACCTGTCTCCCTGCTTCCACGTTCACCTGCCCTCCATCCAGCAGAAATCCTTTTAAAACCTAAGTCAGACATGTCACTCCCCTGCTCGCCACCTTCCAGTGGCTTCCCAGCCTGGCCAGCGTTTGATGGCTGTCAAGGTTCTATACTCCATCTCCAGCTGCCTCTCCAATTTCCACCTCTCTAGCCACAGACTTCATTCTTCATACATGCCAAGCACACTCCTGCCCTGGACCTTTTCTCTGCCTGCCTGGAATGCCTTTCCCTCAGATGTCCCCTGGCTTGTACCCTCACCTCCTTCAGGTCTTTGTTCAAATGTCACCTGATTAGCTAGGTCTTCCCCAAGTACCCTAATTCAAATAGCATGCTCTGCACACACTTCCTATCTCCTTTATCTGTTTTATTTTTCTTCACAGCATGTCTCACCATCTGCATAATACATGACTATTTATTATCTCCCCCATTAGAATGTAAGCCCCTTGAGGGCAGGGGTTTTCTCTCTCTGCCATTTACCACTGTTTCCTCCACACCCAGGACAACAGGTGCTCAAGAAACGCTTGTTGAATGAATGAAGTACGTATGGAGAAGAGCACAGGAAGGTGGACGAGGCTACAGAGGTGGATGACTTGTGGAGACTCTGGGCTTGGACATGGACAGAGAGTCAGGGCAAGTCACGCCATCACCGTGTCCCTGTACAGAGGTGGCTTCTTTATCCTCCCAGTACCGCTGACCTCCCCAAGCCTTCATCTTTAAGCAGTAGCAGGAAGGCACCCCTGCTTCCAGCTGAGGAACCTGGCTCTTCGTTTACTGAGTAGATGGAGTGGTTCCTGTGTGCCTTGCCCAATGGAAGGCAGTCTCTCAAGTACAGTGATATGCTTCTGCCCCCACTCCTACCTCTAACTGGAGAGGGCAGCTGGCCAGGGACAGGGTGGTTACCTGCCTTCAGGGTGCCCTCCCTCTGCTCTGACTGCCTGTTGGAGGGGAGGGGAGCCTGTGGGTGACATATTCTCTCTGTGTGAGTCTGAGGCTGGAATCCCAGAAGTACCAGGACCTGCCTTTACTGGATACTGGTGAGACATTTTACAGTTGTGGTGTTAGGACATTTTCACATTAGAAGAACCTTGGACACCATCCAGGGACTGGTCCAACCACCTCACTTCAAAGGTAAAGAAACTGAGGTCCAGAGAGGAGCAGTGCCCTGCTCAGACCCAGTCAGTGAGTTAGTGCCTGAGCTAGAACTGGAATCTGGCTCTGCCTCCTGTACCTCATCACAGCGCAGCGCTGCCTGGATTAACAGTGTCTTTGGGTAAATTTTCCTTGACCTCTGATTCAGACCAGGAGTCAAGGAAACCTGGAGGTTTCAACAAAATGCCAGTTCCTGAGTCTAGGATAGGCTGTGCTGTCAGAGCCTGGGTAGGGAGCTGCCTCCTTTCAGCCTTAACTCTGTGCCCGTGTGTTCGGGTCTGACCCTGACTCTTAAATAGATGATGGAAATTGGAGGGATTCTGTAGTTGTCATGGCAACTATGAAGCGCCTTTGCACCAGGTACCTCAGCTGCTTGGCGCCCCTCAGTGAGATGGTTTGTTCAGTCCCAGCAATGATCATCCGTGTTACCCTGGGAAAGTCACTAATTCATCCATCTACCCACCCATCCATCATTCATTGACCTCCAAAACGAATTTGTGCCACCTTACACTGTTACATAAAAAGTAGGCCCACTAAAAGAAAAATAAAAGCTCAAAACCATGTTCAGGCAGAATTACAGAGAGACTATGGAGGAAGAGAGCCCAAGCTAAGCTTTGAACATGCACTATTTAGTCAATTAGGAAAAAACCTTAAGGACCTAAGCTAATACAGCTATTACAACTCAGTTAACAGGCTTTCAAGTCCTCTCTGCTCCCTGGCCTCAGTTTCCTCATCTGTAAAATCATGGGGTTGAACTTAATGATCTAAGATGCATCTCAGCATGCTCTTCTGGGATTCTGTCTTTGTAGAGGGAATGGGGCAGAGCGTCCACGCTGTCTTTCTCTCCACGTCCACTTCTCCCCCAGTGGCAGCACAAGGATTGACATAGTCAAGCTACATTTTCCAAGTTCCCTGAGTTGAAGGGAATGAAAAGTCTGGCATTAGCAGAAACCACTCATCCAGCTCACTCAACATTTACTGAGCACATACCATAGGCAGGGCATGATGACAAGGCCATGGAGATAAGCCAGACAAATCTGACCAACACAATTTCAAAGGCAACTGCAGTAAAGTCAGAAACAGTGGGTTCTAAAGAGGGCAGAGACAAAGGCTGGTGGGAGCTCAGAGGATGGATAGGCCATATTTTACTGAAGGAATTTGGGAAGCTTTTGGAAGAAACACTTCATTTTAATATGGCCACGAAAGAAGGGTAGGTAGGATTTTTGAATGATGAAAATAATACATGTGCACAGTAATAACAACTCAAATGGTTCAAAATACATAAAATGACAAAGTTTTTCTCTCAGCCTCTCACCCCTAGTCCCAACCTACAGAAGCAGCCATCTCAAGCTACTTTTAAAAATACATAAACATCAACATGGGCTGGTATCTCCTACCCCTCCAGGGTGTGTGCTGAGGTACCTGGCACCTGGGCACTTCTCTCTTTCCTCGTGAGGAGGCAGGACAGTGAAGGGTAGATGTAGGCTCCAGAGCCAGACAACGCGGGGACCATTCTCCATGCTTCCATTTGCTAGCTGCAGGACCCTGGGCAGGCTACCTCTATTTCAGTTTCCTTATCTTGAAAACTGATTTAAAAAATAGCCCCTAACTCAGCAATGTGATAAATTCAATAACCTATAAAGGCTTAGAATAGAGACTAGGACATAGGAGAGAGCCAATAAATGTTAGTTATCATATTATTAATATCCTTCTCAGTATTCCAGCTTTGATCAGCTGTACCAATATTTTTTGTATGTCAAGGTTTAAATTGTTTCAGTTCTGTTCTGAAGCTGTATGACGTTCTGCGTGCTTTGCAAATTGCTCACGAATTGAACCTAAGACTTGAAGATCAATAAGCAGCATTTATATTTATGATTATGTACATGCAGAATCAGGTCATGTGATTAAATCATGACAGAAAGGGCTAGGTTACTATTTCACTAAACCCACGTTGCTGGACGGAAAAGTTCAAGTATACAGGTTTATTTTTTTCTTATGCTCCATCAAATTTCTCAAAATCATGCTATGTTTTAATTTGCCTCATGTTATGTCCAGACTCCTTCCACAAATTTTTCTTTCTCATTCTGAGGTTTCTCATTGCTTTTCAAAATAGAAAGTAGAAATATTTGGTTTCTTCATCTTATGATAAGATCATCAAGATCCTTAACTTTCCTGGTAACGGTCGATTTTGAACACGTTACTCTAGGGGCCTGCTGCACAGTCCTGGCTTGGCTGTTTCTTTGCTGAGATCCCATGTCTTCTTTGTCGTATTCCTTTTATCTTTGCTGGAGTACACCCTCAAGCAGTTTTCCTCAGTAAAAGTATGTGGAAAGGAAAATTCTGAGTCTTTGCATGTCTGAATGTGACATTATTTTACATCATGTATTCTCTAATAGTCCTCCTATTTCAACACTATGGCTTCCACCCCTGCCCTCCAATAAAAATGATTTTGATAATTAGCCAGTGGTCTCCTAATTACCAAATCCAGTGGACACTTTTAATCCTACACCTTCCTGTAGAATTTGACATTGCTGATCACCCCCCGACTCTATTCTCTTGGTTTCGGGGACACTGTACATTCTTTGTTCTTTTCTTCTCTTTCTCTTTTTATTTCCTTTGAGGTTTTTCCTTCTCTCCCTGACCCTTCAAAACTGATATTCTTTGATGTCCCATCTCTGGCACTGATGGCCTTTCCCTACATGGGCTTTCTGAGATAGTTCATCGAGCACTAGCCACCTTCTCTGTGCTGAAACAGAACTCTAACTGAATGTTGCAAAAGAATTTCAAAATTAGTTTGTCCAAATCCTAATTCATTATCTCATTTCCATCCAAAGTCTGTTTCTGCTCCTGTGGTTTAAAATTTTGGTTCAAGGAGTCACCATCCACCCAAAAATCCCTACTCGAGAACTGTGGAGTTATTCTCAAGCTTCCCTCTTTCATAACTTCCAACCAGTTGCCAAACCATCTCCATTCTATCTCAGAAATGTCTCTGGAATTTCATCATCATCTCTATTCTTACTGCTGCATTAATTCAAATCCTCATTTCTCAAAGGGATTAACTGGAACAGACTCCTGACTGGTCCCTGTGCCCCTCTCCAGTCTCTATCCATTTAGCTAGACTATCTTCCAAAAAATTTTTGTTTTGTGATCATGTCTTTCTCCTATGTAAGATCCCAGCTGGCTCCCTACTGCTTACAGAACAATGCTTAAACTCCTTAGGATTATACACAATTGGCAATTTACCTCTCCTCATTTACATTTCCCATCCCCTCTCTCACCCTTCAACCCCACATTTCCCACCCGTCAGTCACAGAGATCGCTGAGGGTCCCATCCCTCCCAATACATGCTCCCCTTCACTGCTCCATGTTTTCTTATTTACTATTTTGTTCCTAACTTCTTCAGGCCTGGTTGTTCTCTCTACATTTCCAGAGTACCCTCCTAATGACTTATTAGTGTACAATACTGTTATCTATTTTCATCTTCCTCTGTGGCTATGCTGTCCTACGCCATATGCCTTCCTATGTGGCTATGCCCTGGCTGTGGGAATCAGCACCTAGAAGAGGTCTAACCACGAGAAAATGCTTCAACTGAATATTGAGGGAAGAAAATAAGACAGAACATTGGGGAATGATTATGTTCAGGAGCAGGAAGAGGAGCTGTGATGAGGGCCATGTGAGGGTAGTAAGGACCTGTAGAGTCACAGTGGTTGAGGGGAGAGGATTCCAAGGAGAAGATGGTCAGCAAATCCAATGCCACAGGGGGGTTGAAGATGAGAGTGAAAATAGTCACTGGATCTCGAGATGTGCAGTTCTCTGGCCACCTTCAGGAAAAACATTCAGTAGCATGAAGAATAAGTCAATGAGATTTGGAGGGTTTAGGAGAGAGGGAGAGATGAGGAAACAATTCTTTTCTGACCTATTACAGCATTTGATATCGACCCTCCATATTTATTGAATCACTTTTCCCTTCTCTGGCTTCTATGATGTAACATTTTAACATCTAAGATTCCTTCAAGGGCAACTTGTTCTCTACCTCCCTGTAAATGTCAAGGTTTCCAGGGTTCTGTTTTTAGCTCTTGTCTCTCCTTATTCCATAAACTCTCTATTCATCATGATTTCAATAATGCCTATCTCTAGATGACCCCACATCCTTATCTCCAGCCCAGGACTCTCCCCAGACTTCAGACCCATATTTAGTTCTCCCTATTGGGCATGTGGATGCCACAAGGTACAACATCCTCACATTTCCAAAACTCATCTCCTTCATCAAAAATCTCCCCCCAAAAACCAGCTTCCCAATTATACTATACTACCCAAGGGTATAACCTAAATCTTTCTTAACCCTTTCCTCCTATCACTCTTTAAATCTTGTCTAATCCTTTCTCAAAAATTCAGACATTCATCCCCTCTTTTTCTAACTCCATTACCACTGCTTAATCCTGACCCTAAAATTTCTCAACTGCATTTTTACAATCTCCCCAAATTAAATAATTCTCAATCTCTTCACCCAGCATCTCCACACTGCTTCCAAAGAGGTCTTTTTTCTCTAATACTTGGAAAAAATGATGCACAATTTACACACAATGAAACATGCACATTGTAAGTGTACAGTTTGATGGGTTTGAAAAGAACCACCACCTTAATCAAGATATAGACATTTCCATTGTCCCCGAAAGTTCCCTGCTGACTCTTTGCACTTAAACCTGTCTCCCACAGGCAACTCCTGGCCTGATTTCTAGTGCCATACATTAGTATTTCCTGTTCTTGAACTGTGTACATAAATGGGACCACATGTTATGGATTATTTTGTGTCTGGATTCTTTTGTATTTATCAGAACCTTGCTCTTTCACACTGCTAAGTAGTATCCAATTGTATGGATATACCATGGTTTAGTTTTTCATTTGCCTATCGATGGCAAATTGAGTTATTTTCAGTTTTGGCTCTTATGAAAAGGTTGTGACTATTTGGCACTTATGAAAAAACTGAAAATTTTTATATGCCTTTTTGGATATATACTTTCAATTTTAGGTAAATATCTAGGAGTAGAACTGCCAGTTTGTAGAATAGGTATATGTCAAACTTTATAAGAAACTGCCAAGTAGCTTTCCAAAGTGGTTTATACCATTTTATAATTCTACCAGCCATGTATGAGAGTTCTGGTTGTCAGAAGAAGTCTTTTTAAAATGCAAATGTGTCACACTATTTTCATACTTAAAACTCATATTTGGCTTTTCCATATATGTTCAAATTCCTTAGGAAATAGGTAAGACCCTCCATCTGTGTACCAATCATCCAGCCTCATGTCCTGCCACTTCTCCACACGTTCCCTTTACTCTGGCATACCAACCTCAGTTCCCCCAACTCATGAAGTTCTGTAACATCTTGGTATTAGCTCTGCCCTCTGCCAGCATGCCATTTCCTCGCTCACCTGCATAGCTAACGCCTACTTATCTTGTCGGGGGTGTTTGCTGATTACTTCACACCTGCACCCGCACCCCTGCAAGTCAGTTGCTGCTATTCTGCACTCTCTTAACACACAGGGCACAGCCACACTATAATATTCCTCTCCAAGCGTTAGAATACATTATTTTCTTCTCTCTGCCTGACCAGCTACTGGAGGACACTCTCCCTTTCTTCCACCACTGCTTTAGGATGACCTACCACCAGACAGGCACTACGCTTGGAGCCATGCATAGAACGATGCAAAATTAGTAAACTGAGTAAAAGCAGTCATGGCCCAGGCTTCCATAGCACTTAGGGTAGAATGGAAAAGACAGTCAAGTAATTACACTCATAAATTTGGAATTAGAAACTGAATTAAGTGTTCTGAGTAAAGGGAGGCGTGAGTCTAAAGTATATAAAAAGATGAATCTGTCCTAAGTGGGGTGGACGAGGAGGCCATGGAAATAAGGCTTCCCCAAGGAAATAATGCTCGAACTGGGATCTAACAGAGACATAGGAATTAATTAGGTGAAGAGTGTTCCCTCCTTATAGTGGAAGAGAACTTGGGACTGTGGAAAAAACTGAAATTAAGCTGGTGAGGTTGCAGAACAGAGCCTGATGGCCCCATGTGAGGGAAGAGACCTGGGCAAGGGCCAGACCAGAAGTTGCCAAGGATTTAGCCACTATCTTGCTTGAGACCAAAGAGCAGGAGAACTGGTAGTATCACCCTTTGCTGACATCCCTGATGGCTGCCCATGGTCCATCACTGCACCCAGCATGTGGTTGTGCATACTAGACATTTGTGAATATAGTTTAGAAGTGTTCAAGAATTTTGACAGCTAAAGGAAAGAGAGACTACATGTATCCCAAGTGGGCAGCAGGGTTGTGGAAAGAGCATTTTTAAGCAAAGGCACACTTTGAAATTGTTGAGGGGATACAGACAACAGAGATCAAGAGATGAAATATGTAAACAGAGGTCTGACATAGGTGGGAAGGGACATAATCAAGAATGCAAAGATTATTAGTTTTGAAAAGGAAGGACAACCTTCCTTTGAGGTAAGAGAAAAGGGAAGGAAAATGGGGAAAACTCTAGAGGAAAAACATTAATTGTTGGGAGGGGTGTTATTACAGTCATGTAGTTCAGGGGCGTTTTCTGGAATCCACATGGTGCAGTCAGACAGCCGCATTTTCTCAGCTGTCCCATGGATTCTGCCCATGATTGCAGTGGGGTGGTGACCATGCGAACGGCATGGTGTTGGAAGTTCTCACACACATTCCCCAACTCACCAAATTTTCACAGTAACTTTTCAAAGTATATAGTTTTAGGCCCAATTTAATTTAATGTGCATAGTGTGACCCCCAGGGTCTCCTATGAGTGAATGAGGGATAAGAAGGAAGTTTAGAAGCCTGGAATGTAATACTCCGACATAGAACACATTATCCCCTTACCGAGATGGGAAGGATCAGAAAGAAACCAACACTGAAGTGCATCACAGGTTAGCCTAAGTAAAGAAGAGGCCCATTACCTGCCCATAGCCAATGGCATGGCAGAAGAATATTTGGAGATCTGCCTTCCTGTGACCTTCTGAGTTCAGGACACTCATGCCGACCTGGGTGGTGACTTGAGTGATTACGGATGGGGCCGTCATTAAAGGAGAACCCTGGGACAATAGGAGAAATGGACTCTTGGAACAGCGAGCACAATGCCATGGAGAGCTGTAACACCTGACGGCACCGGCCAGGAAACAAGTGGCCACAGCAGAGAACGGCAAGTGCTGTGGGGCGCGCCCCTTCTGTAGAGCAGAGCATTGCTGGAGTGATCACAATTAGACGAGGGCAGGGGCGCCCAGGGGGCAGGTAGTTGTTCTCAGTTTGAAACGGTGCCTTAGGCATCTTAACAGGAGACATCACTGTATCACTGCTGCCACCAGCGTGGGTGGCGTCCTGATCATTGCCAAGCATTTTTATACTATCCTGTAGCCCTTGCACTCATAAATTGGGGCCTACGTAGTTTGTGCTGTAATTGACTCACATTTATTTAGTATAACATAAGACTCACTCAAGCCTTGGCATCTTTTCCAACTTTAGGAACTACAGTGAGCTAAATAGTTCCCCCCAATTCATATCCACCCATAACCTTAGAACATGACTTTATTTAGAAATAGGTCTTTGTAATGAGTTAAGATGAGGTCATACTAGAGTAGGGTAGGCCCTAAATCCAATGACAAGTGTCCCTTTAAGAGACAGCAGAGAGGAAGACACAGAGAAGACCAGGTGGAAACAAAGACAGAGTGCCGTGACCACAAGCCTAGGAAGGCCTGGGGCCCCCAGAAGAGGCAAGGAAAGATTCCACCCTAGAATCTTCAGTGGGAATGTGGCCCCACCTACACCTTGACCTTAGACTTCTGGCCTCCACAACTGTGACAGAATAAACTTCTGTTCTTTTAAGGCCCCCAGTCTGTGGTACTTTGTTATAGCAGCCCTAGGAACCAATATAGATGCTGAGGTCATTCCCCCTAAAGGGGTACGCTGAGGAGCTCTCCAGCCCCTAGTTCACCCCTACATAGAAAAGCCAAGAAAAAATTTCTGGTGAATAAGTACATTTCCCAGATTTTGAATCAAGGGAGAAGAGCGATGTCCCTTGAGGTAGCATGGAGGTAACATTAGATAGCATCTGAAAGACCCAAAAGGTGTATATCAGATCATTTCATGTGGCTGTAGCTTGGCGAATTTAACTAGTGTCAGGACATGGCCTCTAATTTTGTCAGTCTCATGGCTGAGTCAACCTTAGCATGACTAGCTAAATCATGCTAATAAACTCGCAAGAAATAAAACTTAAGCTGCGAATACATTCATGTATGTGTGAGAAAGAAAGCAAGCTTCCAGTTTCCAAAATGTTCATGTTCACTACTAGGGGCCTGGATGCTGATTAGGGCTGTAAATTGTATAGAATCAAAACAAGGAGCAGGGCAAGCAAAGAGAAGGGGACTCTGTCCATAGAGAGACCCAGTGACCTTCCCTGTACCTGTTAATGTATTTGTCTCCAGCACCACCAAGTTCAGGACTGAGAGTCTGCAACACTCCCTGCAAGCCTCCAGTTCTCTGGCATCTCTCCTCTGTGTTCTGGAGCCAGCTGCCCCACTTCCACCCACAGAGCTTTCCTCTAAACAAGGTGTTAAATAATTCATTAAGTTTAAACTTGCTAAATCACACTTTTGCTCTGGACCTACCTTCCTAAGATCACAAACCTCAACTTAAAGCACTGGGTTCTTCTGAATCCACATTTTCAACTTATTCCCATAACTAATACTACCTATATTAGTTTCCTGTGGCTCTATCACAAATGACCACAAACTCGGTTACTTGAACAGAAATGTATTCTCTTACAGTTCTGGAGGGCACAGGTCCAAAATCACCGTGTGGGTAGCCTGGACCCCCGCTGAAGGGCCCAGAGGAATCCGCTCCGCTCCTCTGCCAGCTCCTGGTCACTTCGGTAGTTCCTCGGGTTGCTGGCTTGTCACTCTACCCTCTGCCTCTGTGGCCACGTCGCTGCGTCCCCTTCTTCTGTGTCAAATCTCCCTCTGCCCCTCTCTTAGGAGAACACTTGGGAAGGTTTTTTCCAACCACTGATAATCCAGAATTATCTCACCTCAAGATCTTTAACTTAGCCACATCTACAAAGACTCTTTTTACAAATAAGGTAACATTCACAGGCTCCAGAAATTTGATGTGGATATCTTTGGGGCGGGGGGAGGGCATTTTGGGGCCTAACTCATCACCATTTGTGGGTTATGTAGACTGGGACCTGTCTTGGTATATCATCATCTTCAGTGTCTTGCACATGAATGGACTGAATCGATAAATTAAGGAAATCTTATTTCCAAATTCTAAGGGACCTCACTACCACTATATACTATTAACATTGCTCTAAAAGATAATCCAGAACCTTTATACTGTAGGCCTCTCAAGCACAGGCCAACACGAATGGATTTCATGTGTACATGATTCGGTGTGAATTATCTCTGATAATGACTGCATCTCTTCAGGCCAACATGTTGGTATAAATTATAAGCAGTCTTTGACTATGGTATCAAATATCTTGCATGATTACCTTTTGTCCTACCTGTTCAAATCCTTTCTTTCTTTGGAGGCCCAGTTAGTGCCCCACCTTCCTAGGAACCCTCTGTGACACTTTCTGACCAGCCACACCTTCACTGTCCTTGCCTTCCTGTGAGGCCTCCTGCCCTGCCTCTGACATTGTAAACTCTTCCTGAATTGGGTTTTCTTTTTCAAATAAGACTTAATGCAATATAGTATATCGCTGGAATTTTGTTAAATGATTATTGGCTGATGAATGTAAGGGGAATGAACTAGTGGTTGTCAAAGCACAGATTGGAGTCCTCACCAAAACAAGACTGCTTTCTATTCTGCGGCAGGAAAAGACAACTGTTTGTTTGGAGGGTCCAAGTGAAGAGAGACTATTCATTTTGAGTCAACTGACGCAGGAAATTAGATGACTGTTTCCTGGAGGATGGGATGTTCAATCCTTACCTAGAAGGGAAGGTTATCTTATATAACTGGTAACTGGCATGAAATGAGAGAAGTGATTTTTCTGCCAAGGAATAAGACATAGATTCTTTAGGAAGGAAAGTTAAAGGGCCAAAGAGCCTTCTCCTCACTGACAGGTTTGGTGAAGAAACTGTATAGGGAAAATGTCGCCCCAAATTCAGAATGTACATGAATATCTGAGAAAAGAACCCTAACAATCAGAAGACTCAGATTTGACATTCGTATATACCTCAAGTCTGACTCCTAACCTGTTTGGAGTGCAAGGGTTGTGGTGTGATTTATGTCACACTGGTCACACTCTGTTCCTAGAAGAGTTGAGGCACGTAATGATAAATGTTCGCTGAATTAATGAAGCGATAAAGTGAAGGAAAATTGCCTGGTGCAAGAGTCCCTGACATCATTAGTTAGACACAGACCTGGTGACTGAGCTGCATCTTAAATACAGTAGTCCTCACCTTGTCTGCAGTCTCGGTTACCCACAGTCACCTGTGGTCTGGAAGCAGAAGATCCTCCTCTGATGTGTGGTCCAAAGGTCCACAGCAGCCTGACGCCACATCACAGTGCCCACATCACTCACCTCACTTCATCTCATCACGCAAGCATTTTCTCATCGCAAATCGTGACACATCAAGAAGAAGGGTGAGTACAGCACAGTAAGGTATGTTGAGAGACCACATTCCATAACTGCAATTACAGTATAGTATAATTGTTCTATTTTATGATTAGCTATTGTTGTTAATCTCTTCCTGTGCTTATTTATAAACTGAACTTTATCATAGGTATGTATGTATGTCTAGGAAAAAAACAGTATATGTATGGTTCGGCACGATCTGCAGTTTCATGCATCCACTCAGGGTCTTGGAATATATCACCTGTGGGCAAGGCATGACTACTGTGTAAGTCACGATCTTCATGTCGCCAAATACACCTGATCACTCGCTCATCCTTCTTGAGACACTCTTGTCGTCTTGGCCTGCAGGAGGCTGCACCACCCGGTTTTCCTCCCCGCTCACTGGATGCTGCTTCTCAGTTTCCTCCCCTGTCCTCCTGCTCCTCTTGGCTTCTTAACTGCTGCCATGCCTCTGCGCTCGTCACATGGACCTCAGATCTTACCTGTGTGTCCTCTCTGCCAGGGCCTAGGTGAACTCATTCAATCTTATGGCTCCAAGTGTCATCTACCCATGATGTCTCTAAATTTTCTATCTCTGGCCCTATCCTTTCCCCTGAACCCCAGACTTGCATATCAACTGCCCACTTGACATCTTCAGTTAGACATCTAATGGACTGTAGAAACTAACATGCTTGAAACAGAACTCTTCGTTTCCCCCCACCTAAAATCTCTTCTTCCACCCCCACCTCAGGTAATGGCAATTTAATCCTTTCAGTCGCTCAAGACAAAAACTTAAAGTGCATCTTGACTCCTCTCTTTCTCTCCCACCCCACATCCAATCAACCAGTAAATTCTATCAGCTCTACCTTCAAAATACATCCAAATCCAAGCTCTTTCTCCCACTTCACTGAGAGTGCCCTGGTCGAAGTGACCATCACCTCTCACCTGTGTCACCGAAATAGCCTCCTCACTGCCCTCCTGTCTCCTCTCTCCAAACCCTGCCGTCTAGCCCCGTACAGCAGCCAGGTGAAACTTCTAAAACAAAGTCCTGTCACTCCTCTGCCCTCAACCATCCAAAGGTGTCCCAGTCAATTTTAAATGAAATCCAAATCCTCCCATGATGTGTGGGCCCTACAAGCTCCCTTTCCGGCTTTATTTCCTCCCCTACCACAGCCCTCTCTTTATGCAGGCCTCTTGCTGTCTCTAGCAAGTTATTAAACAGAACAGCTAACACTTTAAAATATACTATAAGATATAAAGAGGAAATTTGTGACACCAGTAACATCAAGTGTGTGTGTGTGCACCTGGGAAGGGGCAGAGTTTGTGTCTGATGGGGACAGAATTTCAGTTTTGCAAGATGAGAAGAGTTCTAGACATGGATGGTGGTGACGGCTGCACAACAACGTAAATGCACTTAATGCCACTGAACTGTGCACTGAAAAATGGTTAAAATGGTAAATATTATGTTATGTGTATTTTACCACAATAAAAAATAATTTAAAAAGAAAAATCATTCATATATATGTATACAACAAGTCTCAAAGGATAGGCACAAAAGGTGGATAATAACTCACTACAGGTGGTACGATTATAAATGATTTTTTTATAATACAAAAGTATTTCCAATGTATGCATTACTTAGGTGTTACTTTATGTATTACTTACATAATAAAACACATAAAAAGCCACATATAAAACTTACACCTAATACAGTGATAGTATTTAACTACATACAAAATTTGGAAATAAACCATATATGTCACTAGGTATGGACCCCAAACCTCCTATTGTCATCAGTTTCAAGGGACTTATCTCCACAGGAACTGGACAGGAGGCCTTTAAACACAGAAGCACTCAAATTTTCAGATTCAGGTGAAAATGTGGATGCTACCTGTCTGACACAGGCCAATCATACTACAGATGAACAAGCTGTTGCAAAATCTAGGTATCTCTACAATGTGTCATTTGATAACAGAGAGTCTTTTGACCCAGACCAAGCTACAGAGCTGCCTACAGCGTATAATCAAGGGTTTCTGACGTGCTAAGGTTTCCCCCTGCTGGTGCCATTCATCCGTGCTTGACTCTTCCAACAAATATACTGAAGTACAATTTGGACAGGCATGTTCACTGTGTGAATTACTTTGTCCTGCTGTTCTGAGGCACTGCACGGTTCAGAGTAAAGAAATTATTTGGGGATCTCTCAACCACAAAGCCCAATCCCATCATTATGTAGGAAAGGATGCCAGGACCCAGAAGAATGAAGTGACTTGTTCAGAGTTACACCCGTAGTATGTGGAATAGCTAGGGCTGGACTCCAGAAATCCTGGTGCCTCAGTCTACAGCTTCTTTTCAAAACTTGGAATGTAATCTTTGGAAAAGGAGAGTAGTAAGTAACAGTGTGAATGTGGTTACAACTAGAAATAGCTTTATTTCTCTCTAACTTTTGTCTGCAGACTCCATAGCTTTACTGGTTATTCACATTTTAAAGAACCTTACTTCAGTAATTTAGACTAATTTTCAAGGTGTTTAAAAAAAAAACCCATCTGGTCTAAATCAAGTCTCCAAGCTTATGACCAGCTCAAAGGTTCACCCCTCCTCCTGGACTGACCCCTTTCCACCCCAGCCCAGCTCAAGGGCTTGCAGTGGGGTAAGAAATGAAATCTCTCTCTCTCCTCCCATTGCTCTGTTTCTGCCTTCCCAGGGTCAGGGGTGGCCTGGGGTGAGGGTGTGTGTACATGCACTGGAGCAATGGGGCAAAAGCCTTCATACTGGATTGCAGATCTCCCTTGCCTGACAGCATTCTCTGGGTTGGTGTCCAAATGTCGAATGTTCCACGGGATGCAGCTATGGCTTCTCAAGAGGCCTTATGGGAATCGCCCTAGGGTCTGAATCAGGGGCATAAAATTGAGGGGTGCTCTAGGAGCCCTTTCCCTTGGGTGGGAGGAAACAACCCTCTCTCTGCCCCATCAGAAGAAATAAGGACAAATTACCACACTCTCCCCGGTGAATCTATTCTCTTAGTCCATTCTATTACTCTGTGTCTTTTGATTGGTGCATTCAGTCCATTTACATTTAGGGTGATTATCGATAGATATGTACTTATTGCCATTGCTGGCTTTAGATTCGTGTTTGCCAAAGGTTCAAGGGTAGTCCCTTTATTATCTAACAGTCTAACTTAACTCTCTTGTTAAGCTATTATAAACACAGTCTGATAATTATTTCTCTCCCTTCTTATTCTTCCTCCTCCATTCTTTATATACTAGGTGTTTTATTCTGTACTCTTTTACGTTTCCTTTGACTGTTTTGTGGATAGTTGATTTTATTTTTTGCCTTTAGTTAGTATTTGGATGGTCTGCTATCTTTGCTATGATTTTATTTTCTCTGGTGACATCTTTTTAGCTTTAGGCGTGCTTCCATCTAGAGCAGTCCCTTTAAGATATCCTGTAGAGGCGGTTTGTGGGAGGCAAATTCCCTCAACTTTTGCTTGTCTGGGAATTGTTTAATCCCTCCCTCTAATTTAAATGATAATCGTGCTGGATACAGTATTCTTGGTTCAAGGCCCTTCTGTCTCACTGAGTTAAATATACCATGCCATTCTCTTCTGGCCTGTAAGGTTTCTGTTGAGAAGTCTGATGTTAGCCTGATGGGTTTTCCTTTGTAGGTGATCTTTTTTCTCTCTGTGGCTGCCTTTAATACTCTGTCCTTGTCTTTGATCTTTGCCATTTTAATTATTATGTGTCTTGGTGTTGTCTTCCTTGGCTCCCTTGTGTTGGGAGATCTGTGGGCTTCTGTGGACTGAGAAACTATTTCCTTTCCCAGCTTGGGGAAGTTTTCCTCAATTATGTCTTCAAAGACACTTTCTATCCCTTTTTCTCTCTCTTCTTCTTCTGGTACTCCTATAATGCAAATATTGTTCTGTTTTGATTGGTCACACACTTCTCTTAATATTCTTTCATTCCTAGAGATCCTTTTATCTCTCTCTGCCTCAGCTTCTCTGTACTCCTGTTCTCTGATTTCTATCCCATTAACAGTCTCTTGCACCTCCTCCAGTCTGCTCTTAAGCCCGTCAACTGATAGTTTAATTTATGTAATGTCCCTCCTGACTTCATCTCTTAGCTCTTGCATATTTCTCTGTAGGTCCATCAGCATGGTTATGACTTTTATTCTGATCTTTTTCAGGAAGATTGTTTAAATCTGTCCCACCAGGCCCTCTCTCTGGGGTTGTCTGGGTAATCCTTGACTGGACCATATTCTTCTGTCTTTTCATGGTGATAGAAGTGGTTGCAGGCAGGTGCCACATGTGTCAGCTGGGAGAACAAAGCCCTTCCTGCTTGTTGTTCTCCTTGCCCTTCTCTGCAGCCTGTGCTGGTTACCCGCACACCAGGAGGCAATCTCTGGGATAATCTCCTGAGGTGTAGTGTGCTGTGTCACCCTCAGGCTAGCCTACAGCACTGTGCGGTTTTGCAGCCACACCAGGTGCGTCTGCACCCCTTGGTGCCTTCCAGACCTGGCTCTGGCTTCCGCGGGCCTTCACTGTTAGCTCCGTGCCTGCCCGGAGGAGATTCTGTGTGGTTGCTGTGGGCAGGGCCGCTCTCCCTCTGATCCACAGCTGTGGCAGATTCGCTGGACCATTTGCGGCACCGGCCGGGTGGAACAAATGGCAGGCTGCTTATCGCTGTGAGGGGCCTCGGAGGGGCTGCTTTACCTGGCAGCCAGTTAGGGGGCCTGAAATTCCTCATGATTCCCAGCCTGCTGGGCTGAGTGCGCTGGGACGATTTTGTTCTGCTATTGGGCCCTTGTCACTTTCAGACTTTTAAAAAAGCGCCCGCTTTTCTTTTGTCCCAGGGGAACCAGCTGTAGGGACCCGCTTGCAGTCTCCATCTTGAATCCTGCCCTTCCGTTTCTCTAATCTCCAATACACCGTGCGATGTGTGTCTGTGCTCCCGATGCAAATCACCAGGGCTGGTTATTTAGCAGTCCTGTGCTTCCACTCCCTCCCCACTCTGATTCTTTTCCTCCCGCTGGTGAGCTGGGGTGGGGGGAGTGCTTGGGTCCCACCGTGTCACGGGTTTGTATCTTACCCGCTTCGTGAGGCGCTGAGTTCTTGCAGGTGTAGCTGTAGCCTGGCTGTTGTACTATATCTTCCGGTCTCTCTTTTAGGAATAGTTGTATTTGTTGTATTTTCACAAATATATATGGTTTTGGGAGGAGATTTCCGCCACCATGCTCATGCCGCCATCTTCCCAGAATTCCTGGATAGATTCTTTGAATCAATTCTCTTTGAATGTCTAGTCTTTGCTACACATTGGCCATAAGTAGGTGATCATGGCCCCCAATGCAAGTCTAAACACTTCTGTATAAATCTTGAGGGGTTGTACCTAGTTGTGCCTTAGAAGGTGGGGATACTTACCACCTGGCATCTTCACAAAATATCCCATTCAACATCCTGTTACAGGAGTCCCGAATGTCGTTTGCAAAGGGGAGGTACTTTATTACACAAAGAGCAAGCAGCTGCTGGGGAGATCCTGCGGGGAGAAGGGGATCTAACTACCTGTGGACTGCTGGGGAAAGGTGCGGGGTGTCTCCAAAGACAAGATCCCTCTCACCCTATGGAATGTCAAGGATTCTGAGGGAAAGACTGACAGCTGCTTCCCTAAACCAACCAGATTGGGTGTGTCTGGATAAGACAAAATCCTGGCTCTGCCCTTTATCCACTCTGTGGCATTGATTGGACCTTTCCTCTTTCTGGGCTCCAGGCTCCCCATCTATAAAATAGGGGAATGGTGACTATTTGTCACTTTTGGCCACCTAGCTTTAGAGTATCCACTCTCTTTGGAGGAATCCCAAACTGGGTGGTGAGCAAGCTCCCCCTCCCCATCACAGATGCCCAAGGGGGACATATATTTTCTCTCCTTACCTCTCCCATGTAACTAGCTACAGCATGGAAATGTGACCTGGGCTTAGCCAGACTCTGAATCCTTAATAAGAATGCGAAAGTTTGGCTGCAGTGGGATGAGAATCCAGGGGTATGGCAGTGCATGTTGACTGACAGCAGTCGGCCCAGAGTGGCATGGGAGTGCCAGTGCACAGAACTCTCTAGCTGTGCCGGGCAACTCTGCTGATGTTCTGAGCCTGGCTCTCCAGCCTCCTGTGATTCTGCAGAAATTACATGTTCTTCTGTCACAGATATTTTAGCTTGGATAAATATTTCAATCCCTTTCTCCCCTGTCTCCTTCTACTCTAGAGGCTAGAAAGCAAAATACATGAGTTCCCAGACTCCTTTACATTAAGAAGTGATCATGTGATATCGTTCTGATTAATTAAATAGAGGAATAAGTCTCTTTCCCAATATGAAGGCAAAACCTAGAGAGGAAAAGATTTTCACACTTCACCTTTGTCCTTCCTCCTTCTTCCTGTCAGGAACTAAACCACTGAAATGGATAACAGCCAATGGGAAGTCTGGGGCCCATACCTAGTGACACATATGGTTTATTTCCAGATGAAATGTCTGGAGGTAAAACAGCCATGTATGACCATGAGGAACAAAATGCTAAACAGAACCCTCAGCCTCTGATGGCATCCTTAAGCAGCAAGGCAACCTGGACTGCTGCTGCTAGACTTATTACATAACAAAAATAAGTTATCCACCTATTTAAGCCACTGTTTTTCAGACTTTATGTTACTCTTAGATAAACATATTCCTTTGAGATATATTTTCAATAAGCTCAATAAAAGTTGAGTTGTGAATGATACTTACATTTGTAAAATATTTTGTAGAACAACTGTTCTGTTACCACTAGGGACTCTGACTGGTACTAGAAGATCTCTTCTGTCTCTGACATTCTGTCCTGAGAAGAGGAACATTCCTATTACTAGGCCAACTCACCTTACCCAAGCTTTTACAACTCAACAAGAAAGAGCAGTCATCTTGCTCACAGTTGTACCCTGAGATGATATTCCAGTAAACTGGGTCTCCTACTACCTTCTGCCTTCTCTGTCCTCTGATTCGTTACCTAAAGCCAAGGGCCATCCCTTCTACCTGTGACCATTTACCCTTCATGCTACTCCACAGAGGTACCAACCTGACTAGACGGTGAACTTAACAATTTTCAGAGGCAGATAGACTCCTTCTAATCAGGCAAAATCTGAGTTGAATATGATAGTTACATTTGTAAGATATTTTGTAGTTTAGAAACTCAAACTGTCTTTTTTGGGTACTGCCTCACTTCAACAATCCTGAGATAAACAGAACAAGTATTAGGGTCCTGATGCTTACAACAGTGACAAGGGACAGGTTCTAGAGGTAAATGACAAGAGTGCTCTATGACCCAAGATTGTGTGGAAAGGGGAATATATATCAGCCCAGCAATCAGGAAACCTAGGTTCTATGTTCCAGTTCTGCCACTAATTAGTACCTTGACCTTGGGCAAGTAGTTTACCTCTCTGGGTCCAGTTCCCTCCTCTGTACAATGAGGATGCTGCAGTGTTAGTTAGCTTGGGCTAACATAATAAAGCACCATAGACTGCATGGCTCAAAGGACAGAAATTTACTTTCTCACAGTACTGGAGCCTGGAAATCTAAGATCAGTGTGCCAGTAAGGTCAGGTTCTGGTGACAGCCCTCTTTCTAGCTTGCAGATGGCTGCCTTCTCACTGTGACCTCTCTTCCTCTACTTATAAGGCCACAGTCTTATGGGATTAGGGTACCATCCTTATGACCTCATTTAATCTTAGTTACCTCCTAAAGACCCTATCTCCAGATAAAATTTAGGGGTTAGGGCTTCACCCTGTGTATTTTGGGGGGACAAAACTCAGTCCGTAGCACTGGACCTGATCATTGGAGTTCCTACTACCTGTTAGCACAAGTCTAGAACATTGAAGATGTTCACAATTGTCATGTAGTAAGTAATTCCACCTTCCCTCCTTCAAAGCAAGTCTCTCCCAAGGTTGGAGCCTTAATGTTTTTTAGAAAGCAGTGTAATTAACTGTTACTTTTAGTCTTTGCATGTGGCATGCAATTTATGCTACTGCAAAAAACATAGTGGTGGTTGTCAATTAGAGGTGGGTTTTGAATCACAAGTCTAAAGCTAAATTTCTAATGGCCATGACGATCACAGAGCAGCTGTGGCCCTTCACCACAGCACAAAGAATCTTATCATTCCTACTTCACCACCGAAGCAATTGAAAGTACTGTCTTGGAGCTGCTTTCTGCTCAGAAGCAGTCTGGTTGGGAGATTCAGCCTACCTTACGTCAAATATAATTTCCCCTGTGGTAATCAGTTAATGAAGATTTCTCCAGAAATATTCATTATTTTTGGCTTAATACATGTATTGTCAAAAGCAAAGTATTCTGGGCACTTAAATACAATTCTAACAAAAATACAAAAATGATCATAATAGCCCCAGAACATGTTGTAACCAGTCCCAAGACCTTTAGGAGTATGATGGCCTAAATTTCTGTAACTAGTTAATTCGTTTACATCTCCTTACTTGTTAGATAATCTATAGTCACTTATACAGATGGTGCCCAACCTACAATAGCTTGACTTAATGATTTTTCACCTCTCAATGATGCACAATGATGCGCATTCAGTAGAAACCATACTTCAAATTTTGAATGATCTTTTCCCCAGGTAGTGATAATACAGTAAGACACTTTCTCCTGATGCTGGCCGGTGCAGCAAGCCACAGCTCCTAGTTAGCCATGAAACCACAAGATCAAATAGCCAATACACTTACAACTTTTCTGTTTTTCACTTTCAGCATTCAATAAGTAACATGAGATATTCAACATTTTATTATAAAATAGGCTTTGTGTTGGATGATTTTGCCCAACTGTAGGCTAAAAAAGTGTTCTGAGCATGTTTAAGGTAGGCTAGGCTAAGCTATGGTGTTCAGTAGGTTAGGTGTATTGAATGTACTTTTGATTTATGATATTTTCAACTTATGATGTATTTATTGGGACATAACCCCATTGTAAGTTGAGGAAGATCAGTAGATGCTAAATTTTCTATGTTAGTAATTTCAAACCCTAATTTACCTTTCATGTTGATTATAATTTCAACTTCACTTGATATTATAAACTGCCCAACTTCTGGTATTCTAAGCTGGGAAGATGCTGAGTTTTCTGGATTGATCCTATAGAGCAGTGGCTCTCAATTGCTAATGGTTTTGCACCCTAGGGGGCATTTGTCAATGTTTGGAGACATTTTTGGTTATCACAATGAGGAGAGGTGTGGTAGTGCAACTGGCATCTCCTGAGTAGAGGACAGGGATGTTGCTCAACATCCTATAATGCCTGGGACAGCCTCCACAACAAAGAAATACCTGGCCCAAAATGCAATAGTGGTCAGGCTGAGAAATCGCGCTATAGAATCTCAAGATGCAAAGAACATGGTCCTAAGGGCATCCAGGGTTAGAGAGGGGAAGTTACCCTGTTGGGAGCACCACTCTACGACTTTTCATGACTGGAGAGACATGGCAGACACTGATGGAAATGTGTGTTGTTGGCCATGCCAACAGACAACACTAGCAATGGCACTGGTTTTTGTAAAAAGTAGGCCGGCCGGCCTTTGATCCTCATTTAACTTCAATGTCCTCTTCACTTGGAAAGTAAATGGAAAGAAAACAGGACCACAACAGAGTGGCTTAGAAACAGGTCTGTGGCAAAGTCTGAAGACTTTAAAGATTTGCCATTTATATCCCCTGTGCTCGTTCTACTTGGGAGGGATGGTATGAGGACAGAAAAAAGTTCCAAACACTTTTAAAAATCCTAACAGCTTCATAGGTTGGTAGGATTTCAAACTCCTTTTAAAAACATTAAATTTCTTAAAAAACATTAAATTACTCCCTGAGCTCCCACTTATTTTAATGATTTCTGTATATCCTGCCTCATTCCAAAAAGATTCTGAGATGGTAAACTCTTCCTGTGGTGCTGACTCAGTTTTCCCACATAATGCTAACATGGACCTTAGGACTGATCAGTACATGTTTTGGATTAGGAGGAAAAAGGATTTTGGAAGGACCAAGAAAAACTATGTTTTGGCAGTTAAAAGATAGGAGTTAAATTCCTACTATGTGTAAAGTACAGCACTAAATGCTGAGGAGGTTTTTTTTTTTTTTTAAGTGCAATTTATGGCTGGTATCCTTAAGGAATTTATACTCTGCCTGAGAAAGAGAGGCTCGGTGCCCAAGGGAAGATGTCTTCCATTAAAAGGCAGTCTGCTCAGTGCCTCCAGGCAGGTGCAGCCCTCAGCACATTGCCCCCTCTGGACAGGGAAGGAGGGGCAGAGCAGGAAGGGGTGAAGGTGGTCTGTGGTTGAGGACTGTATGGACCAAGGCTCTGAGTAGGTACACACTGGGAAGGGTCGGGGCCCTAAGGAATAAGGAGCTAACATCAGGTTTTTATCTGTAGATACAAGTGAAGCTCCAGTGCTATCCACACAGGAAGCGATAATGATAAAGGTGACTTTTACTAAGTCCTTACTTTTTACTAAGCACACTCATTTAATCCTCTGGCTGAGACCCTGTGACATAGCTACTCTTCCCATTTTATGGTTGAAGAAACTCAAAGGCACAGCTAACAAGTACTAGAGCCAAGACTCAAAACCTAGGCAGAGCTCAATTTCTTAACCACTTCACCAGACTACGTATCAGAAGAACAGGAAGGAGGAAGCAGGGACCAGAGCCTTATAGGAAGGAGCTGCCCACAGAGAGCGTTTCAAGGAGCAAGAGAAGTCAGTAGGGTCAGATGTTGCTGAACCATCAGGAACGAAATCTGAGAAACAGCCATTGGATTTGTGATCAGGCAACTGTGGGTGACCTTTAGGAGTTCTGTTTCGGTAGACGGGTGGGGACAGCGAGTCCTCGTAGGACACCAAGGGGGGAGTAGAAATCGACAATGAAGGACAGGGAGAGATGGGAGAGATATTTCCAAGCTTTCCTTTTGAGACTATGTCCCCCAACAGTGGAATATTATTTTTATTTGAGGAATTACAGTATGTTTCATCCTGTTCTTTTGGTTTGGAGGGCAAAGTTAACAAATTTGAATAGTCATGGTTAAAGGAGAATTAGTGTCACAGAATTTTTTTTTTAAATCACTGCCTCAAATTCAGGTAAAATACGAAGATCGAACTATGCGAAGGAAAGTCATTATTAGAGAAAAGTTACTTCACCTTACACACAGCATCGGCTGGATCTGATGGCAGTTCTGTAACTAGGTGGGAACCTGAGGGAATCACAGATGAAACAGCCTGCTTGGGACTTGTTTAGAGCCAAGAGAGAGCAGCCAAGAGCACTGCATGCAGTTTGGCCAGAGACCGAAATCCAGAGAACAGCAGCCCGGACTTCCAGAAAACTGGGCTGCAAAGGGCAGAAGTACTTACTAAAATTCTTTGTTTTAATGAGCTGTGGGGACTCGAGTCATCAGTCCCTCTCCTTGCTCCCAAGGACTTTCTGTCACAAATCAAAAGCAGTTTGAGAGAGGCTGCATTTTTTTTGAAGAATTCTTTCCTGGCAGGTAATTCAGTTCTCCTAGGGCAGCAATTAAAGCAATGTGAGAAGGAAGAGGAGGAAGAAGTGGAGGAGGACGAGGAGGGGCAGGGGGGAGAGGAGAAGGGGGGAGGGGGAGGGGGGAGGGGGGAGGGGGAAGAGAGGGGAAGAGGGGGGAGGGGGAGGGGAGGGGGAGGGGGGAGGAGGAAGAGGAGGCTGAGGCGTGGCCTCTGTGGCTAAGGAGCAGTTTTGCTGAGGCTTCACCTCATAACCATCAACTCTCTCCATCATCCCAGTGTACCTGATTCTATGTCTTCTAATGCTGAATTAGTCTCCCAAAGGCCCATCATTTTACTGTGGCCCAAGAACTGCTGCAGACCGTAGATGTATGAAAGGGAACTGGGGGTCTGGGGCCTCTTGGGCCCAAAGGATCTCCGTCTGTGATGCTGTTGGTACATGCTTCCCGCCAGAACCCGGACCTACAGGATAAGTGCTCTGGCAGTGAACCCTCACACCCCAGCTTAAACAGGGATGATACCAACAAATACTTCATCTTTAAAAAATGCACTGTCTGCTAGTAGTACAGTGATTAACCTGCCCGTGTGATTGTCCATCGATTCCTTCTTCCCAGTGACTCAGGGCCACTAGGAGAGTTGGTGGAATCTGGCATCTCCTTCTTTGGAAATCTTCAAAAATATTACTTACTCCGAATACAGGGAAACCACACCAGTCTCCTCTGCTTCCCAGGCCATCTCCCCAAGTCCCTTCGGCTGCCTTGTTACACACTCCAGTCCTCAGGCAACTTTCTTTCCATCTTTACAGGAGCCAACTCTGCCTGGGAGGTTCCTCTCTCCCTAACTCAAAAGACAGACAAGATTTTCCCAGATTTGTCTCCAGTTTCCGTGCTGTTCCCCAAAGACATACACAGAGCCTTTGCATTTTAGAGGTTTCACTTTTCACTTTGAGGAACTACAAGGGCTAACCAAAACAAGTGTGGGAGGCTGGAAAGATTCAAGGATACCACAGTGACTTGTCAGTTCTTTTCCACAGCACCAACATTAGGGGAGAGAACCAAATAGACAAAAATCCCTCTGCTCTACAGCATTCACTCCCTGGGAGAGATGGACAATAGCTTCATAACTGCTTTATATAGTATGCCAGAAAGTGTTATAAATAAAAGCAAAGCAGAGGGGAGGGATGGGAATGCATGTGGGAGAGTATGTCGTTTTAAAGGAGTGGTCAGACTTTGAGCAAAACCAAAAGGAAGTAAGGGAGCAAACCTTGCAGATTATCTGTCTGCAGGAAATGCATTTCAGGAGAGGGAACCACTAGTAATAAGGCCCTGAGGCAGGAGCACTTGGGAGGAGGCCAGCGTGGATGAGCAAAGGCAGAGTAGGATGGGAAGCCAGAGAACTATGTGGTAGGGCATACTTCATCCTGCAATCAGAAGGAAATAGCCTGAACATACTGACTTGGGCTTGAATCTCAGCTCTGCTCCTCACCTCCTGCACTATGTGCTCCCTTCTCATCTGTGAACAGCTGACCACAAAGTGTAAGTGTAAAGGGTTAAATAAGATACAGAATGTGAAACTACCTATCATAGGACATAGGTCATGCCGGGTTCCTACCTACCACACGTTAGTTCCTTTCCTCTTCCGCTGGTTACAGGGCTCCTCTCATCTAGCTCTCACTGGGGCCGAATAAAAGTTGTCTAGAATCATAGCATTTAAGGGTCTCTAAGAGGTCCAAGATATATTACCAAAGGCAAGAAAAGTAACTGTAAGCAGTACACACCTATGTGTAGCATTGTTCGCATGCAGTAACATTTTAATATGCACACTGAAAAATCTGGATGAATTCACACAAAACTACTAATGTGGGTTGTTACTGAGAAGTAAGATTACCAAAGATTCTAACCACTGAACCTTCTACCTTCCATATTTATGTAATGTCTGGACATTTTACACTGAGTATTCTATTTGCCATATAGGGGAACGCTGATGCAGGAGAAGGCATTTCCAAGCCCTCTCCTATATCAGTACTAAGTAGCCTTCTTCTCACCTCCAGCCAACACCTGCCAGGTGTGATCTAACTTTGGAAGCCCCTACATCTTCTGTATGGGGAAACTGGGCACAAATAGGGCCAAAAGGAGCTACAGGGTTCCTAGATGAGACCTGAACCACAAATGAAGGTCCTATGGTGGGTGTCTGGACAGCATCTGTGAACTCCAAGCAGTTAGTTTAGAAAAGGGATGGGATAATTTGTGGGTTATGAACCACTTTCTAAATACAGTTGAAACCCTTGCTAAGGCTGCCACCAAGGAGAGAAAAAGAGATGGTTGTAAATAACGTATTTCAAAGTAAACTGTGAACTTCGTTTATGATTCAAAATTGTTGACACTGAAAAGAAATCGAATTTTAAAGAATAATAAGTTAAGAAATACTATTTTTTTTTAAACCACACTTCACAACTAAGTAGCTTACAAGGTCAGTCAACAAAAGACAAAAATGCCAGTTCTCAGGGTCTTACTCAACAATCCACTAAAATGGGCGTTACAATCAGTCACTGCAATGCATGCTAATTATATAGCTTGGAAAATTTTTAGCTGCTCTCGCTCCCTCAAAAAAAGACTCTTGGTGAAGGAAATAAAAAATAATGCTTAAGCATCCATAGTTGACCATATGGCTTTTCCCAGTCTAAATATATGTTTCAAGAAAAAAATATGTAGTTCAGAAGAAACATTTTTATATTCCTCAAATTGACCACTGCACCAACAAGGGTGCTTAGCTCTGCATTAAATAAAAACCTGCTTGAATAGAATAGAGTTGGCTAGTCTACTTCATGAATGCTTTTTAATTATGAGATTTCCGACTGAAGAAAACAGAGATGCTTCCCATAGGGGAACCCCTTTCCTCCCCAGAAATCAAGAAACACCTCTCTTTGCTTTCTGCTGCTTCCCCAGTAACATCAGGACTCATCTTAAGTTTACCTGATCATGGACTGGAAATCCCCAGGGCAGAAAGACTCCATCTCAGCATTCCACAGCACTGGGGAATGCACTCTTCCAAAACTGAGCGCTTTCTGTGAGGTAAAATGGCTATTCAAATGGCTTTATTGTCAATAGAACATGGTACAGTGAAAAAGTAAGATCATGGTATTCTAAAACCAATCATATTGCCCAAGGAAGAAAACAGGGACTATAGAATTTGTAAGAGAGTCTTATATATTTCCTACCTAACATTCTTCAATTTATAATTAAAAGCCGTAACTTCCATGGGATGTAATTTTCAAATAATCCCTTACACTTACCTATACCTTTCTCACCACAATCTCTAATGTATGACCTGAGTATAAAAGTTTGCAGCCCCACTGGGTGAATTTTCCACTTATGCAAGTACAACAATTTCTAAGTCTAAGAGAACTGTTAGGAATGTGTAGCAAAATCCAATACCTGCATTATAATAATGCACTTGCAAAAAAAAAAAAAAGGTTAAATAGACATCCATACTTGAATGCATAAATTCCAAGACTTTCAAATGAGTATTTGCTACAAACACACAGAGACTGAATTATAGTCCATGGCTGGAATGGATTCCTTTACCTCATCAAGGCACTCACACACAAGTGCAATAGACAATGTTGTTTTTATGACTGATATTGAAACCATAAGATAATGTGCAGGATGGCAAGAATACTGGAGTGGAATGCAATAATGAAAAATATAAGTGATTTCTACCTCATGAGTATACATTTTCTAGATTTAAATCTGAAGGGAAGCAACTTTTTTTAACTTAACTGTTTGTTTGGGAAAGTTAAACAGAAGCATGTCTTGGACCCCATTTTTTTTATATGCTCAAAAAAATTCCACACAGACCCATTCTGAAACAAGAGTTTCTTTTAATGGAAAGCCACATGGAATCTATGAAATGGAAAAACCAGATCCAAGCCTGTGTGCTCCTGCAAAGCTTGATGTTAATGAAATCGTAGACGGAGCAGCAGCAGCTGGGTTCAAGGCTCCCAAGGCTCCTGCCTCCTGCACTCAGATGCACTGGAATTTGTATCCTTATCCTGTTCCTGACCGCGTGTCCTTGGGCGAGTTAGTCAACCTTTCTAAGTCTCAGCTTCTTCAGCTTCACAGAGCTAACAGGGTTTTGTGAGGATTAAATGAGATCATGCACTAAGAGCTCTAAGCGCACTACCTGGCACATATAACCATTTAAGAAAGTGTCCTTCTCATGATTAGATGTGGCACTCTGACTACATTTTAGAAGCAGTTACAGTCTTGCTACCATATCCCAACATCTTGTGATAACCATTTTCATTCTGTGCTTCTAGCTTTTACTGTTCTTTTCACCACAGTATTTTGGGGGGAAAAAGAGAATGAAAGGTAATTTGTTACATACATCCCACTTTTGAGACTATTGTTTGAAGCAAGGTGAAAGGCTAAGGAAAATAGGTTACATATACACAGAAGAGAAATTCAGTTTTTAGGATATAATGTTGTTAGTGTATGGAATATAAACAAATCATGTAATTTCAATCTATAACATATGGTAGGTTTTATTTTAAAAGAAACAAAAGTCAAGCAGTATTAAAGAATAGAAGGAACCAATATGGGGCTATGGCTATCTCAGCATTAGTGACTGAAACAGGGACTGGTGGGCTACATTAATGGGGGATTTCATAGGGCCTGGCTTCCAACAGGTAGCAAGATTTAGGGATCTTCAGATGCAACACCTTAATGAGTTTGAGCATACATGTCTCCAGGATTCTGTTCAAGGCCTCCTCTCAGCAATCAAGACAAACAATTTTCTGGGTTTAAGCCTCTCTGGGAAGTTAGCATGCAGAGAACTATCTTGCATAGCTTACACCTGTCCCCTGTGCAGGTGAAAACCCAGCATTCTTTCCTGACAGCCCATCCTGCCGCTGTGGCATCTCCAGACACATGGGGGAAGCCCACTACCAAGTGGTCACGACCAACCAAGCCACAAAATCCCCACGGTGTGGGATTTCCACCCCAATACCATGCCTGAAAACCGAAAATAGGCGCCCGCTTGTTATACTGCAATGGGATTTCCCCCAGCAGCAATGCCCCACGCCCCCACTCCGCAGCCCAGGTTACATGTTTTATTAATAAATGCAAGATGGCACATGGAGGCAAAGAATGGGAGGTAGGGCATCTGCAGCTGGACCCGAACCAGGGCAGTTTGCAGAAATAAATAAGAAGCATGTGACAAGAAGCAGCGCCCCAGGCTGGAGCTGAAGCCTTGGGCTGTCCCGCGCCCCCTCGCCTTGCTCTCCCGGCCGGCGGGGATGAAGGTCAGCGGTAAGATCCCAGCCCTCCCGGGCACGCACTCCGCAAACCCTGAGCGGGCCCCCACTCCCGCCCCGGGCACAACACCGGGGCAGTGAGGCAGAGGAAGCCCCGGCCCGGCGGCTCTGTGGACACATACCTGCTGCCCCGGTTCGAGGTTCGCTCGGCTCTGCGGCGGCGCCGGCCGCGGCTCGCGCTCCCGGGGCTACCCTCTCCGCCCCCCGCCCCACCGCCCCGCCGTCCCTCCTCTCCCTCCTCTCCCTCCCGCCCTCGCCCACCTCGCTCGGGGCCGCGCGCCCGGGCCCGCGCCTGCGCCCTCGCCTCCCGCCTTCCGCGCGCCCCCCGGCGGCGGCGGCGCTGTACTGCGCCTGTCTAGGAAACTGCGGCCTCGGCTGTAGCGGGGCAGGGGCGGGAGCCGGCCCTCGGCCGCTGCAGAGCCCACCCGGAGCGCGCCGGCCTCGTGGCGTGGGTGAGGGGGTCGCGGGGCCGGGGCTGGGCGCGAGCGGAGACCGGAGGGGGGCGCGAAGGGGAGGTCTGAGGGGCGGCGCCCCGGCGGATCTCCTACGGTCGAGCCCGGAACCCTCCTCTGGCTTTGGTGCCGCGCCGGGCAGCTTCCCGAGCTCTTTGCCGGTTGTTCTGTGCCTCGGCGCACGGCGCCCTGCGAGGAGGCGAGCGGCAGGCGTTGCCCTCTGCTCCGGGAGGCCGCGGGGGAAGCCCCTCGTTCCGGCGTCAGACTCCCCGAGCCTCCGTGGGCTGCCTGGGGGGAGACACGCCCGTCAGGACCGTCCTTCCGCCGCCCCAGAGCCCGCGCAGGACAGTGTTTCCCCACCGCTCTGCCCTTTCTTTTCTCGCCCCGTTAAGAAGCCCTTCGCCCCTCAGCCCCCCGCCCCGTGGAATTCGAGTACCACTCTATCCCCTGTATGGCTGCTTTTGGGCCGTACGTGTATCTGCGCTTTACGTATGAGAAGAGTAAGCTTTCGCCTTTTGGAGATGATGTCGACGCCACTGAGCATGCTTGTTCTGGGATCAGCGGGCGGGGCAGGGGAGCAGGGGAGGGCTCGATGCACCCACGGATATTCCCCAGGTTAGAGGGAGCCGTGCATATGTATGAGCGACTCTGTCTGCGGCTGTTGTTCCAAGCAATGGAATGCAGTCGCTTTAAGCAGCTTCTGGATTCATGGTAGCGTTTGTCATTCGTCATCTCCATCAATGCATGCTAAAACTACAGCCATTTTCATAGGGGGTCCTGACAGTTTGTTAAAATACTTGAGAAGATTGGGAATCCCCGTTATTAGAGGAACACTTAAGTCTCAGGGTGGCCTTTGGCTCTGCAGTCAACCTTAATTTCCGATGATTCTCAGACCTCTTCTAAAGTGGGTGTTTGTTCCTTTGGTTAGGCCCATTTGGCTCGTCCTCCACCTCAGCTTTTCTAGCTAAAAGATGGGAATTGGGGAGTTGAAAGACTTCAAAAGCCAGGTGGCAGAAATGCCTCAGGGGCTTGGATTGCGCTTTTTTTTCATAGACAAAGGGACACCTAGATAGGAAGTGAGTATCTAATTTTGGCCAGCTGGGAAAGAAGTAGAATTTCTTCGTCAGGCTGTCCCTCATCTTTCAGTGTTTCTTACACAGCTCTAATGGTGGAATTTCAAGAGAGGAAAAAATCTTTGGAGGTGGTATTTGTAAAAGCTACCAGGGTTACCAGAGGATTTTCCTTCTACGTTTCTGGAAGGAAGAAATGTGGACTGGAAAGGAGAAAGTGGAGATGGGTCAAGAAAACTTGGGAGGATGGATAGGAAGGGCGTATGTGTATACTTTTCTGATAGTTGGTGCAACATGTCACCTACACTTGAAAAAGTGTAAAAAAAAAAAAAAAGCCTTAGCCTAGCTTGCCCATATTGTTATCCACCCCATTTCCCTCCCACTTTGAGTTCTATGAAGATTTGAGTAAAACCATTGAAAAGCATCCAGTTACAATACTAGTTAAAAGAGTAGGGCAAGTATTTTGAAACTTGGACATAGAGAAATTGGAACACTATGGGTGTGTGTCTGGAACCTTCGTAGTCTAACAGGTTTTGGATTTGGGTGCAATGCTGCTTCAAGAGAATTTTTCCTCTACAAGATCCTCTAGAGAGAAAACTGTGGAAATTACACGCTAACATCTCTTACCTGTGTCTTTTAAGTTTTCTGCATTTAAAAAAATCTGATTTTGTGGAAAATGTAAATGCAACCATTTTATGTGGTAACGTGAAGTTAAAAATCTCAAAACATGTATAATTTGGGGGTTCTATGCTGTCCCCTGGTGGTGTTGTATTTCACGATACAAGCTAAAATCTCCCCTTCTTGATAAATTCTTTAGGGGGTTAAAAACCTGAATCAGAAATGTAGACAAGATGCCATTCTGCCTTCTCCAAATTTGTCCTGTTCTTGTTTTCAAAGGCCTTAAGGCATAACACGCAGAGAATGATAAGCCTTTGAGGCCCATCAATTTAGAGGAACTGTGGAGATCTCTGGCAGGCCTCTCCAGCTTGTACTTGCCAGTAAGAATCACTTGGGGACACTTGTTTAAAATCAGATTTTGGAGCCTCACCTCAAACCCATTAAAATCTAATCTACAGGAGAGTGGCTTGTGATTTTTATTTTTAACTGCCTGCCCAAGGTGATCCTTATGAATAGAGGTTGGAGAGTACTAGAGCTATAAACAGAACAGGTGCTGCTTCTGTTGACAGTGGGTGATGAAGGAGAAGGAATTTTGTGGGTGAACTTGCCCCACAGCAATAGTAAAATGAGCTATAATGCAGGAATGGAAGAAATTAACTCTGAGTTTAAGCCTGTGTATCACTGTCTTGCCAGATACACCTGCTTCTAACGTGGCTGTAATTGGTATGGTAGCCCTTTGCCTTTTGAGGTAAGTCAGATCTTCTTTTAGTTAAAAAGAGTATCTTTTCAAGAATATCAGAATCACATAACAGAAACTTTGTGCATGTAGGCATCTGCAGTATGATGGGAGGACAGGGTGGGGATTATGTTGGGCCTGTGAATGTCTGAAAGAGATTGATATCAGAGTTAAAGTTTGTTCTCTTGAGGTAGACACTTTGTAAAAGTAGAACATAAGAATCTGATACTACATGATTTGTGAAATTTAAATAATATCGAGATCTTAAGTTGTTAATGTTTATGTAAAATGTTAATATTTTAAAACCTCTTCCAGATTTTGATTTATATATGATTATTTGGAACACATAGGGAGAAAGCCAATCTGAGTTAGTGAAAAGACTGAAAGATGGAATATATGTGACTTTGTGTGATATTTATTTTAAAATTTGAGTATACACAATAACTGCTAACAGCTTTTAAAAAATGAACAAATATGTTGACTTGTAATTAACAAAACTCATGTGCATACCAGTTTATGTGGATATAACACAAAGCACGATACCATGCACTCAGTAGCTCCTCAGTTACCATTCATTTAGAAAATGTTCTCTCTATGATGTTAAGTATGCTTAATGCAGCAAACTCATCTTCAAGGATAGTGCCTCAGTGGCAGATTTCACCTTGAGCAGTGGCGTGCCAAGAGTGGGACAATAAGAGCATCCTGTATCACCTTGGGTGTAAGCAATAATTCTCACTGTAGAGAATTTAAACTATAATAAGCCCACTTAAAGTCTGTCTGCTTTTTATTGCCAGTAATTTTTGTATACCAGAAATTTAAACAGTGTTCATGATAAAATGATCCTCCCTAAAAAATCTCTTAAGATTCCAGTTTCTAAATTTCTGTAGTTACTGTTAAGTTTTAGTAAGTACATGTAAGCCTCAAATTAACATATTTTAATTATTTATCCTTTCATAATATATAATAATTATATTCTACATGGAAGTTAATTCAGAGAACTCCTGTGTATACAGTTGGCCTTCAGTAAACATGGACTCAGCTATATGGATATTTTAAATTTAGGGTAATTCAGGGCTTTGGGTGCGGTTGAATCTATAACCACTTTGGTCCATATCTTTGCATTTAAATGGTTCTTAAAAAACAATGGTAACATAGTAATTATAAGACGAAGAAACAATTTGGTTACTTTAGTGTTATTATTCTGTATGACCATTCTCATTTGTGTCTAAAGTTGAAGAGTCAAACTGTACAAACTTTTGAGGTGTAATATTTTTGGTTGGTAATTAACACATTTTAGTTCATATGTGAAATTATTCGTTTGAATAACCGAGTTCATATAATATCTTTAACTTTGAAATTCATTCTTTCTAAATTGTCAATGTTTGCTTCAAAACTAAACAACTAATCAAGAGAATGGGAGGTGTAATATTATATAGTACTTCAACTGATCAATATATAGGTTTAAGTTTTTCCTTTTTTCAAAAACATTTATTTCATTATATTTTTCCTTTCTATTACAATATTTATTTTATATTGGCATATAAGAGTTGAATAAAAGAATTTTCAATGTCTGTTTCTTTCCTGGCTATTATTTGTTTAATTTCATGATCATTACTGAAAAAAAAAGTCACACAGAGGTGGGGGTGTTGAAAAATGATCCCTCTGGATATCATATTATGAGTATACTCCTGGGCTCAAATGATCACAAAGTGAATGGTATTCAAATTAGGTGGGCTTTATTATGTGCTTAATATTTGAAATTTTGCATGTACTTCATAAGGAAACCATTCCCTTGGCTACATAATTCATGTGCCAAAATGGAGTATTAGTGATATATGTGTGTATGTGTGTGTGTGTATGCCCGCATATCTTAAAACATAAAAATGATCTAGTATTCCAATTCTAGTATAATTAGGCTATTTTAAAATCTAGCAAGTACATGTCCATGTGGTTTATTGATAGAACCCTAATAATTGCTGGCATTTATTAAATGCTTACAATGTGTCAGACACTATTCTATGTGCTTTATGTGTATTAATTTTTCATAATCTATTGGGAATGTAGGGTTATTATTTCATTTTACACGTAAGAAAATTGAGGCACAGAGGGACTTGAAGTAACTTGCTCAAGATCTCACAGCTAGTAAGCAGAGAAACCAAGATCCAAACCTGGACAGTCTGAGTCAACCCTGGTGCTTTACTGCCTCATATGTATATATATATATATACAAAGTTGTGCCTAAACAAGTTTGGGGAATAATTATGTAGTGGGAAAAACATTCTCAATTCCAGGGTTCTACCTCTACTTCATTCTGTAACTTTGAGAAAGGCAACTTTTTTTTTGGTATTATTAATGTACAATTACATGAGCAACATTATGGTTACTAGACTCCCCCTATTATCAAGTCCCCACCACATACACCATTATAGTCACTGTCCATCAGCGTAGTAAGATGCTGTAGAATCACTACTTGTCTTCTCTGTTATACTGCCTTTCCTGTATCCCTCCGCCCATGCTACATTATGTGTGCTAATCATAATACCCCTTTTTCCCCCTTATCCCTCCCTTCCCACCCATCTTCCCCAGTTCCTTTCCCTTTGGTAACTGTTAGTCTATTCTTGGGTTCTGCGGGTCTGCTGCTGTTTTGTTCCTTCAGTTTTTTCTTTGTTCTTATACTCCACAGATGAGTGAAATCATTTGATACCTGTCTTTCTCCACCTGGCTTTTTCCCTGAGCATAATACCCTCTAGCTCCATCCACGCTGTTGCAAATGGTAGGATTTATTTTCTTCTTATGGCTGAATAATATTCCATTGTGTATATATACCGCATCTTCTTTATCCATTCATCTACTGATGGACACTTAGGTTGCTTTCATTTCTTGCCTATTGTAAATAGTGCTGCGATAAATATAGGGGTGCATATGTCTTTTTCAAACTGGACTGCTGCATTTTTAGAATAAATTCCTAGGAGTGGGATTTCTGGCTCAAATGGTATTTCTATTTTGAGTTTTGTGAGGAACCTCCATACTGCTTTCCACAATGGTTGTACTAATATACATTCCCACCAGCAGTGTAGGGAGGTTCCCCTTTCTCCATATCCTTGCCAACATTTGTTGTTGTCTTTTGGATGTTGGCCATCCTAACTGGTGTGAGGTGATATCTCATTGTGGTTTTAATTTGCATTTCTCTGATGATGAGTGATGTGGACATCTTTTCATGTGCCTGTTGGCCATCTGAATTTCTTCTTTAGAGAAGTGTCTGTTTACCTCCTCTCCCATTTTTTAATTGGCTTATTTGCTTTTTGTTTGTTGAGGTGCGTGAGCTCTTTATATATTTTGGATGTCAACCCCTTATCAGATATGTCATTAACAAATATATTCTCCCATATGGTAGGATGTCTTTCTGTTCTACTGATGGTATACTTTGCTGTACAGAAGGTTTTTAGTTTGATATAGTCCCATTTGTTCTTTTTTGCTTTTGTTTCCCTTGCCCAGGGGGATATGTTCATGAAGAAGTCGCTCATGTTTATGTCCAAGAGATTTTGGCCTATATTTTTTTCTAAGAGTTATATGGTTTCATGACTTACATTCAGATCTTTGATCCACGTTGAGTTTACTTTTGTGTATGGGGTTACACAGTAATCCAGTTTCATTCTCTTACATGTAGCTTTCCAGTTTTGCCAAGACAAGCTGTTGAAGAGGCTGTCATTTCCCCATTGTGTTTCCATGGCTCCTTTATCATATATTAATTGACCATATATGCTTCAGTTTATATCTGGGCTCTATTCTGTTCCACTGGTCTATGGGTCTGTTCTTGTGCCAGTATAAAATTGTCTTGATTACTGTAGCTTTGTAGTAGAGCTTGAAGTCATGGAGTGTAATTCCCCTGTGCTTTATTCTATATTCTCAGGATTGCTTTGGCTATTCGGGGTCTTTTGTGGTTCCATATGAATTTTGGAAGTATTTGCTCTAGGTCATTGAAGAATGTTGTAGGTATTTTCATAGGGATTGCATTGAATCTGTAGATTGCTTTAGGCAGGATGGCCATTTTGACAATATTAATTCTTCCTACCCAAGAGCATGGGATAAATTTCCATTTTTTAGTGTCCTCTTTAATTTCTCTTGAGTGTCTTGTAGTTTTCAGGGTATACGTCTTCAGTTCCTTGGTTAGGTTTATTCCTAGGTATTTTATTCGTTTGGATGCGATTGTGAATGGAATTGTTTTCCTGATTTCTCTTTCTGCTAGTTCATTGTTAGTGTACAGGAATGCAACAGATTTCTGGGTATTAATTTTGTATCCTGCAACTTTGCTGAATTCAGATATTAGATCTAGTGTTGGAGTGGATTCTTTAGGATTTTTTATGTACCATGTCATGTCATCTGCAAACAGGGACAGTTTGAGTTCTTCCTTGCACATCTGGATGCCTTTTATTTCTTTGTGTTGTCTGATTGTTGTGGCTGGGACCTCCAGAGCTATGTTGAATAAAAGTGTGGAGAGTGGGCATCCTTGCCTTGTTCCCATCTTAATAGAAAAGCTTTCAGCTTCTCACTGTTAAGTATAATGTTAGCTGTGGGTTTGTCATATGTGGCCTTTATGATGTTGAGGTACTTGCCCTCTATACCCATTTTGTTGAGAGTGTTTTTCATGAATGAATGTTGAATTTTGTCAAATGCTTTTTCAGCATCTATGGAGATGATCATGTGGTTTTTGTCCTTTTTGTTGATGTAGTGGATGATGTTGATGGATTTTCAAATGTTGTACCATCCTTGCATCCTTGTGATGAATCCCCCTTGATCATCATGGATGACCTTTGTGATGTATTTTTGAGTTTGGTTTGCTAATATTTTGTTGAGTATTTTTTTTTTTTGATTTTGCTATAACATTATTTTTTGACAAATAACATTATATTCGTTTGTTGAGTATTTTTGCATCTATGTTCACCAGGGATATTGGTCTGTAATTTTCTTTTTTTGTGGTGTCTTTCCTGGTTTTGGTATTACAGTGATGTTGGCCTTGTAGAATGAGTTTTGGAGTAATCCCTCCTCTTCTACTTTTTGGAAAACTTTAATGAGGATGGGTATTAGGTCTTCACTAAATGTTTATAAAATTCAGCAGTCATTCTGGGAAGATGGCAGTGTGAGCAGGGCGATGGAAATCTCCTCCAAAAACTATATTTGTGAAAATACAGCAAATACAACTATTCCTAAAAAACAGACCAGAAGACACAATACAACAACCAGGCTACAGCTACACTGGTGAGAACTCAGTGCCTCACAATGCAGGTAAGATACAAAGCCGCGACCGATGGGATCCGAGCACTCCCCCACCCCAGCACACTGGCGGGATGGAAAGATTCAGAGTGCGGAGGGAGTGGCAGCACAGGCCCACCAAATAAAATAACCTGCCCTGGTGATCTGTGCTGGGAGCACTGACACACATTGTGTGGTGTATTGGAGATTAGAGAAACAGAAGTGCAGGATCCGAGATGGAGACAAGTGGTTCCCCTCAGCCCACTCCCCAAGATTAAAGAAAAGCGGGCACTTTTTTTTGTTGTTATTGTTGTTGTTCTTGTTGTTTTTTTAGGTTTTTTTGTTTTGTGTGGTTTGGTTATAGTCTTAAAGAGACAAGGGCCCAACAGTGGAACAAAATCGTCGCAGCACGCTCAGCCCAGAAGTCTGGGAGTCTTGGGGAATTTTGGAACCCCTGGCCAGCTGCCGGGCAAAGCAGCTGTGCCAAGGTTTCCCACAGTGATCAGCAGCCTCCCATTCGATCCCCCCCTCCCCCCAGGCCAGCGCCACAAAGGTCCGGGCGCCTCCACTGCTGCCAAACAGCAGAAGAGCAGCCCCACCCACACCATCCTCACAGAATCTACTTCCAGCAGGCGCGCAGCTAAGCGGGAAGGACCCCAGAACCCGCATCAAGGGCTGGAAAGCACCAAGGGGACCAGGAGGCACCCAGCGAGACTTCAAAGCCCTGCCGTGCTATAGGCTGTGCTGAGGGTGACCCCACACACAGGCAGCTCTGGGGACTATCCCAGAGACTGCCTCCCGGTGGGCAAGAAACCAGTTCAGGCCCTGGAGAAGGGCAAGGAGAACAACAACCAGGAAGGGACTTTGTTCTCCCAACTGACACATGTGGCACCTACCAGTAACCACTTCTATCACCATGAAAGACAGAGGAATATGGTACAGACAAAGATTACCCAGATAATCCCAGAGAGAGGGCCTGATGGGAGATTTATACAATCTTCCTGAAAAACAATTCAGAATAAAAGTCATAACCATGCTGATGGATCTACAGAGAAATATGCAAGAGCTAAGGGAGGAGGTGAGGAAAGACAATGCAGAAATCAGACAAGCGATCGACGGGCTTAAGAGCAGAATGGATGAGGTGCAAGAGACTGTTAATGGAATAGAAATCAGAGAACAGGAGTACAGAGAAGCTGAGGCAGAGAGAGATAAAAGGATCTCTAGGAATGAAAGAATATTAAGAGAAGTGTGTGACCAATCCAAACAGAACAATATTTGCATTATAGGAGTACCAGAAGAAGAAGAGAGAGAAAAAGGGATAGAAAGTGTCTTTGAAGACATAATTGAGGAAAACTTCCCCAAGCTGGGAAAGGAAATAGTTTCTCAGTCCACAGAAGCCCACAGATCTCCCAACACGAGGGAGCCAAGGAAGACAACACCAAGACACATAATAATTAAAATGGCAAAGATCAAAGATAAGGACAGAGTATTAAAAGCAGCTAGAGAGAGAAAAAAGATCACCTACAAAAGAAAACCCATCAGACTATCATCAGACGTCTCAACAGAAACCTTACAGGCCAGAAGAGAATGGCATGATATATTTAACGCAATAAAACAGAAGGGCCTTGTACCAAGAATACTGTATCCAGCACGAATATCATTAAATTAGAGGGAGGGACTAAACAATGCCCACACAAGCAAAAGTTGAGGGAATTTACCTCCCACAAACCACCGCTACAGGATATCTTAAAGGATATACTAGATGGAAGCACTCCTAAGGCTAAAAAGATGTCACCAGAGAAAATAAAATCATAGCAAAGAAAGCAGACTATCCAAATACTAACTAAAGGCAAAAAGGAAAACCAACTATCCACAAAAACAGTCAAAGGAAATGTAAAAGAGTACAGAATAAAATACCTAGTATATAAAGAATGGAGGAGTAAGAAGAAGACAGAGAAATTAAGAACCATCAGACTGTCTTTATAATAGCTTAACAAGAGACTTAAGTTAGACTGTTAGATAGTAAAGAAGCTACCCTTGAACCTTTGGTAACCATGAATCTAAAGCCAGCAATGGCAATAAGTACATATCTATCAATAATCACCCTAAATGTAAATGGACTGAATGCACCAATCAAAAGACACAGTTACTGAATGGATAAAAAAGCAAGACCCATCTATATTCTGTTTACAAGAGACTCACCTCAAACCCAAAGATATACACAGACTAAAGGTCAAGGGAAGGAAAAAGATATTTCATGCAAACAACAGAGAGAAAAAAGCAGGTGTTGCAGTACTTGTATCAGACAAAATAAGACTTCAAAACGAAGAAAGGAGCAAGAGATAGGAAGGACATTATATAATGGTAAAGGGGTCAGTCCAACAAGAGAATATAACCATTTCAAATATATATGCACCCAACACAGGAGCACCAACATATGTGAAACAAATACTAACAGAATTAACGGAGGAAATAGAAAGCAATGCATTGGTTTTAGGAGACTTCAACACACCACTCCAAAGGACAGATCAACCAGACAGAAAATGAGTAAAGACACAGAGGCACTGAACAACACACTAGAACAGATGGACCTAACAAACATCCACAGAAGTCTACACCCAAAAGCAGCAGGATACACATTCTTCTCAAGTTCACATGGAACATTTTCCAGAATAGACCACATACTAGGCCACAAAAAGGACCTCAGTAAATTAAAAAATATTGAAATTCTACCAACAAACTTCTCAGATCACAAAGGTATAAAACTAGAAATAAATTGTACAAAAAAACCAGAAAGGATCACGAATACACGGAGGCTTAATAACATGCTCCTAAATAAACAATGGGTCAATGACCAAATTAAAACAGAGATCAAACAATATATGCAGTCAAATGACAACAACACAAAGCCGCAACTTCTGTGGGACACAGCAAAGGCAGTTCTAAGAGGAAAGTATATTGTAATCCAGGCCTATTTAAAGAAGGAATAACAACCCCAAATGAATAGTCTAAAGACACAATTATTGAAATTGGAAAAAGAAGAACAAATGAGGCCCAAAGTTACCAGAAGGAGAGACATAATGAATATCAGAGAAGAAATAAATAAAATTGAGAAGAATAAAACAATAGAAAAAATCAATAAAACCAAGCACTAGTTTTTTTAAAAATTAACAAAATAGATAAACCCCTAGCCAGACTTATTAAGAGAAAAAAGAATCTACACACATAAACAGAATCAGAAAGAGAAAGGAAAAATCACGACGGACCCACAGAAATACAAAGAATTATAAGACAATACGATGAAAATCTATATGCTAACAAGCTGGAAAACCTAGAAGAAATGGACAACTTCTTAGAAAAATATAACCTTCCAAGACTGATCAAGCAAGATACAGAAAGCCTAAACAGAGCAATAACCAGCAACGAAATTGAAGCGGTAATCAAAAAACTACCTACGACCAAAAGCCGGGCCAGATGGATTCACCTCTGAATTTGACCAGACATATAGAGAAGACATAATACCCATTCTCCTTAAAGTTTTCCAAAAAATAGAAGAGGAGGGAATACTTCCATATTCATTCTATGAAGCCAGCATCACTCTAATACCAAAACCGGGCAAAGACCTCGCCAAAAAAAGAAAATTACAGACAAATATCCCTGATCAACATGGATGCAAAACTACTCAACAAAATATTAGCAAACTGAATTCAGAAATACATCAACAGGACCATACACCATGATCAAGTGGGATTCATCTCAGGGATGCAAGGATGGTACAACATTCGAAAATCCATCAACATCATCCACCACATCAAAAAAAACCAAACAAACCACATGATCATCTCCATAAATGCTGAAAAAGCATTTGACAAAATTCAACATCCATTCATGAAAAAAACTCAACAAAATGGGTATAGAGGGCAAGTACCTCAACATAATAAGACCATATATGACAAACTCACAGCCAACATCATACTTAACAGCGAGAAGCTGAAAGCTTTTCATCTAATATCAGGAACAAGACAGGGATGCCCACTCTCCCCACTGTTATTCAACATGGTACTGAAGGTCCAATCCATGGCAATCAGACAAAACCAAGAAATACAAGGCATCCAGATTTTACCAAAAAAGAAGTCAAATTGTCACTATTTGCAGATGACATGATATTGTACATAAAAAACCCTAAAGACTCCACTCCAAAATTACTAGAACTAATATCTGAATTCAGCAAAGTTGCAGGATACAAAATTAACACACAGAAATCTGTTGCTTTCCTATACACTAACGATGAACTAACAGAAAGAGAAATCAGGAAAACAATTCCATTCACAATTGCATCATAAAGAATAAAATGCCTAGGAAGAAACCTAACGAAGGAAGCGAAAGACCTATATTCTAAAAACTACCAGACACTCCTAAGAGAAATTAAAGAGGACACTAACAAATGGAAATTCATCCCATGCTCTTGGCTAGGAAGAATAAATACTGTCAAAATTGCTATGCTACCTAAAGCAATCTACAGATTCAATGCAATCCCTATCAAAATACCAACAGCAATCTTCAATGAACTGGAACAAATAGTTCTAAAATTCATATGGAACCACAAAAGACCCTGAATAACCAAAGCAATGCTGAGAAGGAAGAATGAAACACGGGGAATTATGCTCCCAGACTCCAAACTCTACTACAAAGCTACAGTAATCAAGACAATTTGGTACTGGCACAAGAACAGACCCACAGACCAGTGGAACAGAATAGAAAATACAGACATTAACCCAAACATACACAGTCAATTAATATATTATAAAGGAGCCTTGGATATACAACGGAGAGATGACAACCTCTTCAGCAGCTGGTGTTGGCAAAACTGGACAGCTACATGTAAGAGAATGAAACTGGACTACTGTCTAACCCCATACACAAAAGTAAACTCAAAATGAATTAAAGATCTGAATGTAAGTCATGAAACCATAAAACTCTTAGAAAAAAACATAGGTAAAAATCTCTTGGACATAAACATGAACAACTTCTTCATGAACATATCTCCCCGTGGAAGAGAAACAAAAGCAAAAATGAACAAGTGGGACCATATCAAGCTGAAAAGCTTCTGTACACCAAAGGACACCAGCAGAATAAAAGGGCATCCTACCGTATGGGAGAATATATTCATAAATGACATATCTGATAAGGGGTTCACATCCAAAATATATAAAGAACTCATGCACTTCAACAACCAAAAAGCAAATAATCCAATTAGGAAATGGGGAGAGGATATGAATAGAAACTTCTCCAAAGAAGAAATTCAGATGGCCAACAGGCACATGAAAAGATGCTCCACATCGCTAATCAGAGAAATGCAAATTAAAACCACAATAAAATATCACCTCACACCAGTATGGATGGCCAACATCCAAACACAAACAACAAATGTTGGCGAGGATGTGGAGAAAGGGGAACCCTCCAAACTGCTGGTGGGAATGCAAATTAGTTCAACCGTTGTGGAAAGCAGTATGGAGGTTCCTCAAAAAACTCAAAATAGAAATACCATTTGACCCAGGAATTCCACTTCTATGAATTTACCCTGAGAATGCAGTAGCCCAGTTTGAAAAAGACATATGCACCCATAAGTTTATCACAGCACTATTTCCATAGCCACGAAATGGAAGCAACCTAAGTGTCCATCAGTAGATGAATGGATTAAGAAGATGTGGTACATATACACAATGGAATATTATTCAGCCATAAGAAGAAAACAAATCCTACCATTTGCAACAACATGGATGGAGCTGGAGGGCATTATGCTCAGTGAAGTAAGCCAAGTGGAAAAAGACAAGTATCAACTGATTTCACTCATGTGGAGCATAAAAGCAAAAAAAAAGAAAATTGAAAGAACGAAACACCTGCAGACTCACACAACCCAAGAATGGACTAACAGTTACCAAAAGGAAAGGGACTGGGAGGATGGGTGGGAAGGGAGGGATAAGTGTGAAAAAGGGACATTATGATTAGCAGACATAATGTTGGGGGGGCACGGGGAGGGCTGCACAACTCAGAGAAGAGAAGTAGTGATTCTATAGCATCTCACTACGCTGATGGACAGTGACTGTAATGGGGTTGATGGGGGGACCTGATGATGGGGGAGTCTAGTAACCATAATGTTGCACATGCAATTGTAGATTAATGATACCAAAATAAAAAAATGATAATTACCATGAATCATGGCCATGGAGTTGCCAAGAGACTGCTCAGTGTCGAATTCTAGGACAGGAGAGAGAATGCCCGGCTTAGGGAAGCCAGGATCGAGGAGGCCTTGTTGGTGGAATTGACCTTTAGGAGTTGAACCTGATGTGTTGAGATGCCCAGGAGGCAACACCTGCCAATGAGACAGTGGAGACCCCAGGCCTCCAGAGCAGGAGTTCTCATCCCTATCTGTGGACTTTGTAATAGTGCAGAGATCTTCACCTTCACGTACGTTTGGAGGTCTGGATTCTGCATTAGCAAATGGACTCCGCCTCCCCACCCCAAATGAACCTGATGTCTATGCTTGTGTTGGTTCCACCTTCCTTTGAGGGTTGTGGAGGGAGAAGAGGTATCACAGTTTCATCACCGGACCTGTGAAGGAACAAGCAGAGTCTCACACATGTATTCCCCCCTGCGTGCATTCAGACACAGGCAGGTACATGCACACTTTCAGGTAGCATTTGTTTGACTGTAATCAGGTCTTACGTGTGTAAATGTAGCTAAAAAAATAAATGTTGAAATTTTGAATGTGCTGTTCCAATAGTCAAATGTCTTACCCAGCTGTACAGATTAAAGTGCTGTAATCTTGTCCTGTTCTGGATATTGAGCTCGGAAGCCTTAAACTCCTAATAGTCTTTGTGGAGTCTTCACAGAGGCCTTAACTCGTCTTTAGTGCGCTCTGCTGGTACTTGGAGCTTTTCTGTTGTTTTTCTGTTCTTGATATGATTGTGTCTTTCACATCACTGGAGTATCCTGTACTCCTTTACCTGCTGGGAAACCAGCTGCATCTTGGAAAGGGTGAGGCTTATTTATGTTATTCCTTATTACAGAAGGAACAGTGGCTAAGGAGTTGGAAGATCTGGGTTCTAATCATGGTTCTGTTACTAACTTTTGTGACTTGGACAATTCCTCTTACATCTCTGAGCTTCATTTTTCTTGCAAAGGAATGGGTGGAACCTTACTTGATGTTCTCTAAGGTTTTGAAAGCTATACTCTAAGACACAAAGCACAAAAGGTTAAAATATTAAAAATGATTTTCTTCCTTATTTGGTTCATTATTAATAATGAATCACATTTTTTCTGTAATTAACTGCAATAGCTTAATAAGCTCCTGCATTGACAATTAAGGTTTATGTCACAAATACTTGCATTAAATATATTTTAAGGTAATGATGCTTTATCTACATGAAAAAAATCACTAGCAATTATTATACAAGTCAACAGGTAATTCTGCATCTAAATCTGATGTGATATTAAAAAACAGAGAAATCTATCTGTGCTTGTGTTTTGGGGAACATCGAGAGGACTCCATCGTATAGAATTCCCCCAGTCTTATATTTCTTAAGTCCCTTGGCACGGACCCTGGGTTTTCCAGTGGTGAAGTCCTCCAACCTTCCCAGGCTACCTGAAGACAGACGACGGCTCTTTTTCCCCAGTAAGACGGCAGACGTGGGTCTCTCCCTCTCCCTCTCTCTGTCTCCCCTCCTGGCCCTCTACAACTGTAGCTTCTTCAAGTGTTCTTTCCAACAATTTCTTACCGGTAGGCATACTCCATCTCTACATATACTATGCTGAAGCACGTTACTACTGACAATTACTACAATTTAACATTACCTAATACAAAAAAAGTCAAGTTGCCATAACTGAATGAATTACAAACACCAAATTATGCAAATGTCAATTTGAGATCACTATTTTTGACTTCCAAGGTATTTAATGTAAGCTGTTGTATAAAAACTAATTATGAAACACAAAGACAATAGAAATATAAATTATTTGTTATTCAATCCACTTACAAAGCAGGTGGCTTAATGCAAGCTTAATGACATCGTCACATGTGATCCATGGGAACATGTCTTCCACATACAGACAGTGATGGTACTGACTTGTGCATTTGTAGTCTGGGGCATATTAAGCATATTTAGACAAATAAAATCAGGCTATCCTGTATATGAAAGTATCTTGATAATATGCATCCTGAAGTGGATTAAAACTTTCTCCAAAAGAGAAATGTTTGTATGTTAACTTAACTTTATATTCTATATTATGCAGTAAATCTTAACTATAGAAATTAAAAATCTTACTAGTGACTGACCCTTGGTAATGTATGAAGTGGGAGTCTAAAACCAGAGCAACAGTAGGTTGACAGTGTATTTTGTGCCTCACAGTATCTGCAGATTTACTGTTTTCAAGTTTAAATAGAAATCAAACAAGAGACATGTAGATTCAGCTGACTTTGTTTATCTTTAAGCCAATAAAAAAATCCCTTAAAAGTGATCTTGGGGGAGTGATGGGAATGTTCTGAAATTGGGTAGCAGTATGGCTGCAGTGAATATACTAAAAACCAATGACTTGTAAAAAAAAAAAAAATGTGATCTTGGGATCTTTAGAAGCCAATGACTGCAATTCGAAATCCTGGCTGAATTTGTTTAACAAAATCAGTGTAAGCAGAAATCTTTACTGTACATGCTTAGTAGAAGACTGAACAAAATTCTACATGTCTTCTTCAATTTCCCTAAGATTTTGTTAAATCTGCAAGTGTGTACAATCCAGCTAATTGAAATTAATATTTGGTGTTCATCAGAGCTGTTTTGCAGCAGCAAAAATTGAATTATGGAAATAGACTTCTAAATTATGTAGGAAAAAGATAAATACAATCGGAACAGCAGTCTAAATATATGATATCGATATTCAACTCTCTCTGCATTGTGCTGAAAGGAAAAGGATACACCAAGACAATGTCTATTGATCACTCTGGTGATGTGAATACCACCTGCATCTAACCGAATATGGTTTGTATTCTGTTCCCAGTATTAAGGATGGCATTTATCTCAGAAATTCATATTGTAAATGTACAGCGGCCATTTTGTCCTAATTAAGGAATGTCTTAATACACAATATTATCATTTTCTAGAGGATCTTTTTATATGAAAGTACATGATTGATTAAAGGTTAGTAATGGAAAAAAATCCATAATTCTCAAGACCTGGTACTATGTAATAAACAAACAGACCACAAATTTCTACTTACTAAAGCAGCTAATCTTGCCTGCAAGTTTAGTGTCACAAGCCCATAATATGTGCAAAGAAATGCAATACGAGGAACCATGCAAAAATACAGTAAAATGAATGATCCAGAAAAAATGTCAGGTCTCGAAAAAGCAGCTTTATTAAACACATCAAAATCAGCTGTATACATCATAAACTGTAGGTCCAGCATTAGTTGTACCATGTAGCACACACAGCACTCTAGGCTCAAGTCTCACAAATCTGTGCAAGTAAGTCATGCCATCTTTGGTTGACTGCAGTACCAGTAGGGCGGGCACGAGAGGTAGGGCAGCAGTTCTGAAACATGGTGTCATCCTTCACTTGGCAGCTGGGCTTCAATGTCCCCTCTGCATATGGGGCACTTCTTATTGGTAATCAACCACTGGTCAATACACACTTTGTGGAAAATGTGCATACAAGGAAGACGTCTATTACAGGGAAACACAACAAAAAACAAAAAATTAATCTTACAACTACACGTGGTATACCTGTAAGAATTCAGGAGTGTTTCAAAGTTACCAGACATCTCTTTTTTCTGTAAAAAACATTAAGCAACCTCCCTCTCTAATGACAGTTACACCTATATTAAATTAACACTGGGACAAATAAGGTATAAATACAAAAGATGGTTAATGTTTCAGCTATGGAACCAAATCATGTTAAACCTCAAGGATTTAAAACACTACACTGGCAGTTATTCCAGTTTTGTTTCTGTAAATGAGCTGCCAATCTGCTGAGTTGGCAGTATGTTCCCTGTTACACAAGATTGCAAAAATATTTTTTTTCACTATCACATGCATTTGTGATACACTTAAAAATATAATTCTCCCTCAAAAATATTAGAACTCATATTATTCTAGCATGAGTTCTAGTCATACTAATTAAGAAATCTTACATAATATTATTTTGTGTCTAGAGGATCTTTTAAAGTACAGATTGATTGAAGGTTAATAATAAGGCTTTTATGGGTAATTGTTATAGCCACTTAATACTATGGTACTCTTTTTTCAAAGCAGTCTAATCCATTTTGTAATATATTTGCCATATTGAGTCATGTACACTTGAAACTAATATGTGTCAATTATATCTCCATAAGACGTAATTAATGGGAAAGAAAG
>JAQQAC010011331.1:13041911-13067551 GCA_029783875.1 Phataginus tricuspis
TAGCCATGATTATGACATCATAATGGCCAGTAGCGAAATGAAGGGTGTGTCTATCCTGGGAAGCCTGAAGAGTACTGGCGCTCAGTTTCAACTGGTTAGGAAGGCAGTCCTACAAATCACCGGGCACGCCACATAAATGTCTAACATTTCTCCTATGGAACTTGTCCCAACATGAAATATAAAATATAAAGACATTGTTAAGGATCAAATGCACAAAATATATACTATCAAAAAATCTAAAAGAATCAACCAAAAAAAACCTGTGTGCAACAAAGTACAAAATGTACAACAGGATGTAAAAGACAATCCTCCTAAGTGGAAAGACCCCTTATTTCTGGATGAGCAAAGACTCCAAACTGGCTCTGTTACAAATTAAAAGCCATAATATTTTTTAAAAATATAAAACATAAATAAATACCACCACCATGGACATATCAGGCCTTTAAAAACATTTTAAAACACTGTATTTTTTCAGATAGTCTGAATACATAAACCTAAAGATTCATTCAAATTCACATTGTTTGTATTTAGTTTCCCATCATTTAGCTCACTGGAACTTTCAAAATAAGGAACATTTAATCTGAAATAATAACTCTACAAGTTTTATGTAGAGCTGAGCAGGATAGAAATGAAAGGGAAAATTTGAACTCAGGTGTTTTTTCCTTTTTGTAATCAATCTTTAATTTTTACTACAAAGACAAAATTACCATGTACTATAAAACTGCTAAACAGGCTTTTAAAATGAGGTAGATTCTGTACAAACTGATAGAAAGTACAGATAATATTTTAAAAGAAGGATCTGTTATAATATGATCCTTTTTTGTAAAACAACTTATGTTTATATATGATGGAACAAAACATACCCTTAGTTTGGGATTTTAATTATAGGGTGGAAATTTACAGCACTGGGTTGAGAGCTTTCACCTTTTGCGTTACAAGTTTCTGTATGGTTTGATATTTTAGAAATCAATCATTTGCCACTCTTGAAACCAAAGTACAAGAATTTCTTAAAGGTATCAGAAATGAGAACAGAATATCCTTTATTTTTCCACTAGGATCCAACTTTGTTAGTAACGGATTACTATACAAATAAAACATATGCTAGTGTGACTTTTACAGGCATCTTGGTGAGGCATGAAATTCCTCCTTAGTAACTAGAAATGACCAGCAGTCTTGCACAGCTTAATGAGAGAAAAGGGAAGAAACTGACAGATGGCACCTGACTGTGGTCCAATTCGAATGGAGCTGTCAAATTTGAGAGTTGAAGGCATGTTGCTTCTGAACTTACTTAAATTTTATCCAACCATTTCACAAAATCTTTCATCATTGAAATACAGTAATTAGTGTTGCAGGGTTAACTGAAAAGTGTCAATACAAAGTAAAAAAACAATGTAAAAGGAAAACAAACCTCCACAACCTTTCATTCTTGATCCTTCTTCAATGTAATCAATTTGCCAACTTTCAAAGCTTCAAATTGACAAACTACTCTCAGAGATGAGTTATTGAAACATCCAGCTTCCAAAACTGAACTTCAACTGAACTGGCCTCCAGGTTTCCCTGGAGATTGGAACCCAGTGAATTGAGAGTTCTCTCTTTTCCTAAAGAGATAGAAGCCAACTGAAAGATGATTGACATTTTTATATGTGTAAAGATATCTGCTTTGACATGCCAAATACCCTTTTAAAATTTAACAATCTGTAAGAGCTAAATGTAGAAATAAACCATACTGCTAAATAAGAACTGAAATCTTTACAGGAGTACATTGAACATTTTGAACTAACTTTTTGTCAATATTTAAAATGACTTGATCTCTTTCTTAATGAATAAAGCTGATGCTTAAAGAAGTTATCAGGAAAAATGAAAATAAAACATAAAAATTGTGACTTACACAAGACTCTTTCAAGAGAATAACCTCAAAGCAGCAATGAGTATATCCTTGTGAAGAGCAGGGAATGGTATTGGAAACAGGGTGTTACCAAATTACAGTGTGCTAAGATAGGATGAAAATTTTTGACTTATATGGTATATGTCCAGTTGCTCAAATATTTACAGAGTAACTCCTTTGTAAGCTGGATCTGTGGACAGAGATATAAATAAAATATAGGTAGGGTACTATCTTTCAAGAAGTTCATAATTTAGTATGACAGAAACAATACAAATAACCCAAATATAAACTCCTATTAGTGACAGAAATAAAAGCACTCTCCATAGCAACACAGAAGAGAAAGCAATTGGTGTCACTGGAAAAGGTTTCCCAGAAAAGATGACATTCAAGGCAAACCATGAAGGATGCACACGGTGATGGTAGACACAGAAACCCTTTGATTCACACAATGCTGAGACGTGGGCAAGAAATGGCCGTATCTAAATACTCTAATGTTTGGGTGTGGGTTTTGTTTTTTCAGTGGGAGAGAAAAGGCTGGAGTTAAGTCACCAGTAAGTGAGGAATTATGTTCCTGCTCACACGGTTTATGAAGATTTAACTGAGAAGCGGTGATAGGAGTAGGCTGAAGGGAAAGCTGAAGAGAGTGGGAGAAAACTGCTGTGATGGGGGTAAAGGGCTCTTTTAGGGGTTTAAGGGTGGAGTGAAATGAGGCAGGAAAGGCAAATATGAGTTATTAAAGACAAATCATAGAAAGACTAATGAAGAAAAAAAAACAATGACAGTTTTGAGGGCTTCTGAGTGGATAACTGGAAGAAACCTAAGTTACACAGGGATTCAGTTTGAATACTTTGATTTTGAAATAACTGTAAGACAACCACGTGGAAATTCGCCAATAATATCAAGGCCAAAAATACGTATTTTACACATCTACTTGAAGGGAAATAAAACCACTCAATGAATTATCTACTTTCATAAAAGTGAAGTTCTGAATATAGAAACAAATAGCTAAAAGAGTATTTGGAAGGTAGTTCTAATGTAAGACAGCAATAAGAAAGAGAGAGAGAGGGAGAGAGAGGAAACAAAACCCACCACCACCTACTAGGAAACAGAAACAGAGTGTGAGAGAAGAGAAAATCTGAGAAGGCAAGGCCTTGGAAGCCATTCTCCCTACCTGTTCCTTCTCTCCTGACTTCACATTTTGACCAACTACGAAGTACTGAGTACAACACTTCAGTACCTCTCCCACCAGTTCTATACAAAAGTGCTTCCCACCTATTTTTGTCATGATACATATAGAATACTCTATTTGTTGAGCATTTCAGATAGACAAAGTAGCTCTCTAAAGATCCTAGCCCTGCGGCTTCTGCCACTCCTGAATAGTCCCTTGAATTGAGGGGATCAGTGTCTCCACATACCTGTACCTGAGTCAGGGGACACTAGCTGAAAAGCTCTGCTCGAAATTCTTCATCCCTTTCTTCCATAAACATTCTCCTAAACAATAATTTTATTCCAATCAAACCACCTGCCTTTGCTTTTAGGCTGCTGCTGTTTTTATAAGTCACCTTAACCAGGGAAGATTTTTGTTTTTAAAATCTCAACTAGGCCAGCAACTATCCGGCAACTTTTTTCTCTTCCATTGGAGTATAGCTGACCTACAATAGTATATCAGTTTCAGCTGCACAACTCGCAATGCTTTTCTATCAAAGAAAACAAAATGCCTGTATTTAGTAGGTTAATATACCTACTTGTCCATTCCTCATAGTAAAGAACCCAAATCTTCACTTAGTTCCTCAAGCCCTCTACTGATTTTACATGCTCTCATTTTAAGTCACTAACTCTGCCTCTTACTTCAGAGAAAACACAGACTATCAAGAATAAATCCCAACATCTATCTTTCCTTTACCCCATCTAACTTTACAACTTACAACACTCCTTATCAAATATGCCATCCTGTATGGGAAATAAAAAGAATCCTTCTACTCGAAAAACTTAAAACTGGCAACTTTATGCTGGTAAAGCAGCCCAACCAGAAGCCACTTTCCTCACTTAAGTGGATAAGCACACCTTCACATTCGTTTGTACCTACTCTCCCTACATGGAAGTGAGGGAGGATGGGAGAAGGGAGGGCTGGCTGGCTGGTTGACCAAATCAAGGGCTGCGTCCCCAGAATGGACCAACCTTGAAGCCTTGCACATTCTTTCAGAGCACGGCTCAATATGTGAGCTAGAACCACAAACTGAAGAACACTACAGAATTATGCCCTTTTGAAATGAATGCTGCTTTTTGCTGGCCTTAAACCTCATATCTATCCAAATATTCAAAATATGGTATCTTTCATTATGCAATTACTTATAATTCCCTTGCACAAAATACCCTAGGTCTTATTATGTTGTTCAAATAACTCTCCTTTTCATTTGTTTGAAGTCAGATTTCCAGAAACTTCAACTCTTGGGAACACGACATAAAGGGATATGATTCTCTGAAGGGTCAAAATAAGTGACAGAAGACCACATGCAATCCCATATTCAGAGCCTATTTTAGGTTTCATATAATCCTAATAAGCTTAGTTCCCTAGATTTCAGGCATAAAAGACACAATACTGGTGGCAGCACCTAAAAACAATTAACAGACAGAACAAAGCACTTGTCCCAATAACTGAAATGGCAGCAGTTTGTCTAGATCACATAACATTATTTATGTGAACAGGTTCTAAGAGCAATATACCACAGAATAAAAGCTGATGTTCAGAATCATAAATCTGAGACATCAAGAAAACAGACAGTTTTCAGTGAATCAGCATGAACATGCCATGTTTTAGGCATATTTACAATTCATAATTTTTAGTCAGTTACCAGGTAACATGCCAATTGCAACTATCAGTGCAGTTTCCATTGAAAATATGCAAAATAAGATGTAAATTTCTGTATGAAGTCATAAGAATAGTAAAACAAAAAATTTAAATATACAAGATACCGGAAATATATGAAACTGTATTCCTAATATGCAAAGAGCTTCTTCAAACTGATATGAAGGAAAACACAGGCCGTGACTTCTGTCTTTTAAAAAATGTTTAGCTTTATTCTTTATTTTCTGAGAAATTTATAAAGTAAAATAACCAAATGAGAGAAAAAAAGAGATTCAGGTGTATTGCCTAAAATCTTTGGTTCCTCATGGGTGCCAATCCTAAACCCTAAGGCTAAATAAATATAAGCTGGAGGAGCAAAGCTGAAATACAGCATTATTAACAGGTCAGAAATTGGGAAGTTCACAAAACCTTGTGAATGTCACTGGCTCTTTTTAACTGTTGTGACAATGACAAACCCTATCGCTCAGATTAAAACCTTTTCTTATTGAAAGAGAATTCAAGTAATAAATTCTTCCCTAGATCCAGGTCTATCTGTTTTCTAAAAGTTCTCATAAATACACTTAAAAGCTCTAATTTCACTTGTAACTAAACTCCAGTGAAAGCAATCGGAAAGAGGCTCCAATCTCCTTCATCCTTTACCCACCCTGACAGTCTACAAAATATTTGTGAGTGACTTCTGTGATTTAAGAAAAAAGAAAAAACCAGCATTATGAGAAAGAGAAGTTAGGTCAGAAAAATGGCCATTATGGCAACATTATGCTAATATTCCTGATGCTGACAGCGATGGTGCTGCTGATGGGCAGGCACAGGCCCCAGGAGGCCCGCAGTCCTCTCGGCAGGAGCACACACACACATCTCTCCCTCTGGGGCCGGTTTCCTAACCACACCCTTTCCTTTTGCAGCCAAATAAGAGTGCATTTTTTTCTGAGGCTTGGAATAAAGAAGAATCTCATGACAATTACCTGTCCCTAAAACAAACCCACATTTCTTCTGAAACTTTTGTTTTTAAACACTTATAAGTGCTTTTACAAAGCTGCTTCTTACAACTCCACAACAGAAGACAAAGTCAACACACACAGATCCTACCAAGTCCTATGATGCACACTTGTGAGGCTAAAATGCCTTTGCCATTCAGCCAGGTTCAAAAATTTCTAAAGGAAAGGAAATCCTAATTAAGAGCTATGAGCTTTTTCAGAATAGATTAGATATGCTATGGATCACTCTTCTATCAGTTTTACAAAATAACATTTCATTTTCTTAGGAGAGAGAGAGAGACAGAGAGAGAGAGAGAGAGAGAGAGAGAGAGAGAGACAGTGTGTGTGTGTGTGTGTTGGGTAGTAGAGAAAATAGAGAACCACATTTTTAGTATACTTAATAAGAGAATATAGCGTACCATGGTTTTTATATACTTAACGTTTGGGTCTAGCATGAGAAAGTTTATGACGATACCGGTAGTAAGAACATATTTTTTATGGACAAAAAAATATACATACCTCTTTAATTTCAAACTTTACTAAGAGATTAATGAGTTCCTCATTTGGGACCTCTGCAACTTTTTTTAGTTCTGATCCTCTCATACTTCTACCAGTCTGTGTGTCTCCATCTTCAGCATCAAAATACTCATCATCAGACTCTAAGAAGGAGATATTCATTTGACTTGAGAGATTATCCACTGAAAACTACAAACCAATCAAATCTCTTAAAAGTAAAATTCATTTATGAAATATAATCTTCACATTCAGAAACAGAATATAGTTTCATTATTTTCTAAGTCTCACAAAATGACTCAACCTGGCATATGATAATCTTATATAAAATCAAACCACTCTACAATTTTTCTTTAATAGTTGCCATTGTTTGAACTTTACTTCATTGATTCAATATTCTGAAATATTTATTGGGCATCATCTATCATACATCAGTCTGTTATTACCCACTTAGGACACCAGAGTGACCACCAGTACAGACATGATCCTTGTCCTCATGCAGCTTACATTCTAGTTCATAATCAAAGATCAGATAGGCCAAAGCTAGAGAAAAGGATCAGGTAGAAATTGAGGCACAAATAGTATCTTATTTAGACTCTTAAGGGCTGTCAATCACAAAAATCCTTTCATTTAGATGAAAAAACTTGGCCTTCAAAGTGACTTAAAAGTCACACTGTTGGTTAGCAGTACAGCTACAACTAAAACCAGTAATTACTACAACACTCTCAAAATTCCTTTATTTCCTGAAAATCTTATTTTTATATACCAATTTATAGGTTTGGTTTAATGAAGAACATTTGACTTTCCCTACCTGATTCCACTCCATCTAGCAATAGTGATGTACCAAGTAGGCCTTTTGTCCTGAATTGAGGATACCTAGCAAAGAATACAAAAAGTTTTCTTAACATACTGATCTAACAGGATTAAATATACATAATAAGAGAAATACTGAAAAACAGTAAAGGATAAGGAGAGATAGAAAGACATATACAGACACAATACACACATTTTCCAACAAGAATATTAAGCAATCAAGTAACTGATGATTAGCTGGAGTTTACTAATTATTAAGACTACCACCTGCATTTACAAGGGCAGAACTATGCACAATTCTACTAGGTTAAGTCTACTTCTCATTGTGTCATTTAGCTGCTGTCTATGACAATATTAATTGTGTATCTTTATCACAGGTTCCTCCTGGAAAATGGAAACAGCATTAGTTGTTTGTCTCAAGTTTCGCTTCAAACTAAGTACAAATCCAACATTTATTTGATGTTATAAAGATAAATTCCAATTAAAGTGATCTAGAACTTTTAAGTCTAACATAAGAAAATTATACACTAATCATTTGATTTTGCAAACTTTAAAGATTTCTAGAACTCATTTTATTTAAAACACATTTCACAAATTTGCCCATTTTTTCCTTTATGTATTTGTTTACAGTTTCCTAAAGCTGATTTCTACCACAACTCTAAAATAGTAATGAAAATAAGCTACAATCTGTATTTATTCAATGCCATATGCGGTTTTGTTCAGCATCAACAACACTAAATTTCTGAAGTGTATCAAATAAGTGAAACTGGTGCTAAAAAAATACTGAAAAGTAAAACAGCTCAAAGAAAGATGAAAAGAAACTCACCATGAACACAAATCTAAAGAGATTTAGCATTTTTATCATATCTTTACCTGTCTCTCTGGAAACAGTTCAGATGATTTCTGTGGTCGGGGTACACTGTTAATCGAACACAGCACATCTTTCATCTTCTGGTCAGAAATTCTCACATGCATCAAAGGAAGCCCTCCTGATACTTTAAACCTAAAAAATACAATTCAGCTGTAAGGTTATAAAGTTCAGCTTCTCTACATCATGGAGGGGGGGACTGGATTGGAGAAGACACTACATTGTTGAATCAAAGTTACTTTGGACATTTTTTAATCTAATTATATTAATGATTCATTTAGTCAATATTTGTCAGGGAATGGGAAATTCTATGTGAACGAAGTTGCCAGATAACTTAAATGTATCCTTCATAAACAACCAAACCTTTGAAAATTAACTCATTTTTATGAAAATACTTTCAAACACAATCGTCTTTTTAAAACCAAATCACTACGCATATTTTAATTACTTCCTGATATCCAGGATTTCTCATTATAAATATCAGAGTATCTACTCCATCACTCTATCCCTTCACCTTGCTCTATTTCCTTTCACACCAACTGCCAGCACCTGACATATCAAATTTGCATTATTCTATGTATCCTCTGATTAAATATAAGCTCCATGAGGACATCTGTTTTACTCACTGCTGAATCACTGTTGCGCTTTCATATTTAGTTGCTTACTTTTCCATACCTGCTTCTCTTCTGCTTCCCTATTTAGTATAACTGCCTAGCTTTGCCTCAGTAGTTCTGTGGCAGCTGTTTGCTTTGACTTCCTAACTAAGCTGTGAAGAGCTCAAGTTGACATGCGTAACCACTAGATGAAAAATGATTTTTCTGTACAATGCACAAACCACTCATGTTCAAAAGAGGCCAGCTGGCTGTTTGTATCTCAAAAGATTGAACTTTCTGCAAAAGTACTCTACAAATTGAAAAGCCCTATAAAAATCTAAAATTCTTCTTTATTATATATGAAACATTATGCAAAACTGAAAGCCTGACAAACAGAAGGACTGGATTAAACCCTCCAACCTAAAATAACTAAAAAACTGTAAAAAGTACATGAGTCAATGATTTAAAAGACACTGAACATCAGTCAACAAAGGACAGTTGAAAGATAGAAAACAAATAAGGAAAGACCTACAAATACCGCAGCTTACTGACTTAAGAGTTTAAAATGTCTGGGGTACAATAAAATAGTATTTCAAGGGAAATTTATACCACTAACTGCCTATATTAGAAAAGAAGTTCTCAAATAAATGGTGTCAGCTTCTACCATAAGAAACTAGGAAACTAAAGGAAATAAAACCCAAAGTAAGCAGAAGGAAAAAAGCAATAATAAAAATGGAGTAGATATCAGTGAAATACAAAAACAGGACAACAGAGAAAATAAGTAAAACCAAAGATAATTCTTTCAGAAGATATATTAACAAACCTCTAGCCAGATTTATGAAGAAAAAAAGAGAAGAGGCACAAACTACTAAGAATCAGAAGTGAGAAATGGAATCACTACAAGTTCAACATGTATCAAAAAAGGTAATGTAGTATTAAGAGTTTTATGACAGTAAACTCAACAACTAAGATGGACAAATCCTTTCCTTGAAAGGCAACCAAAGATCACACAAAGAAATAGATAATCTCAGTAGCCCTTTATCTATTACACAAATTGAATTCATTGTTAAAAACCCTCCCTTAACAAAAAAAGCTCTAGTCCCAAATGACTTCACTGGTGAATTCTATGAAACATATAAATAAGAAAGAGTACTAATTCTACTTCCAGAAAATTCATTCTATGAGGATACCACTGCCCTGATGCTCTGATACCAAAACAAGAAAATAAAAGCACAGACCAATACTGCTCATAACCAGAGATGTAAAACTTCAAAACAAACTTTTAGCAAACCAAATCCAAGAACATTTTAACAGAATACATCATTACCAAATGAGGTTTACCTAGTAATACAAGGTTGGTTTAATATCCATTTGATAAAGGCTATCAAGACTACTGATATGAACAACATGGATGAGTCTCAAATGATGCTGAATGAAAGAAGTCAAACAAAAAGGAGTTGAAACTGAATCTTTTATATAACTATTGAGGATTTACATAAAATTCTAGAAAATTCTAACAGATCTATAGTGTCAAAAAAAGATCTATGTTGTCTGGGAATTAAGGGGTGAGGAGTTAGCAGGTAGGAATGGGAGAGAGACTACAAAAGGGCACAAGAACTTTTGGGGATGAAGGATGTGCTCATTATCCTGACTGTATGATGGCTTCAGAGATACACACCTATGTCAAAACTTACCAAATTGTACACTTTAAACAGATACTGCTTACTGAAACTCAGTAACACTTCAATAAGGCTATTTTTAAGAAAGCAGCATAAATATTTCATATTTACTTAAATTCATAATTCAGTTTTTATTCTTCATTCTCTTAGATTATTCTCAAGATTTTATATGGTTTCATAATCAAAGGAGCACTAACCTAATTTAGAACATTTTATTTTACTTATGTAGAACCCTGGATTTGATCCATTCAAAAATACAGATCAACAACTTTTACAGAATGTAAAAGTCCAAATACTTCTCAATAAGAAAGGTGATATATAATTCAAATAAACATTTTCTTAAAAATATTTTTCTGCTATAATATAATCATTACTTTTTTGTCCTGCAGAAATCTAGCCTTTTGCTTCTTAAAATCCAGTAACTGATGCAGATATATTTCATTTTGTTGATTTTATGTTAAGGAAACTCATACATTACCTGGCCATTCTCACCTTTTTCTATCATTGCCTTGGCCAACTCAACATGAATATCCAGGGGTTGCAATATATTGCATAGTTGATGGATGCTGAAATCGACGCTTTTTCCAGTTTTCCCCTTAAAAATTTTTTTTAAATTAAGTGACTACTTTTTATGTATTACTTACTTATACATTATCAGATATTCTGTGGGAAACTGTAACTTATTAAAATAATAAACATTCAATGAACACCGATTTTTACTTCTTTCAGCATAAACAACTTAAATGACCTTATATGTTTTAAATAAGATTGACAGGAGTTAAAGACTGTTATATAAAACATAACTGTAAATATTTATTTGGAGAATGTTTACATAATGTCTTGCATTTTAAGGCAGACTGGAAAAAATCCAAGAATTTATTGCCTTCACTCCAGAATTAGTGTTCAAGGGGATGGTGCAGTGAAAAAATGAAAAAAAAATTTGACAAGGAAAACAGACATTTCTGGGGTTCCTAAGTGCAATTACACTAGTTTAGCACATAATTCTAAAGCAAAAGTGAGTTTTATCAAGCAAGATTTTATGACAAAAAGGGATAAAATCACTTTTCTCCAAATAAAAAGGTCTCAGACAGATTTTTCCAATGACTAACAGAATCCTACACATACTGTAACTGATGGCAATGACTATCTTTTAGCAATTACAATTCAAACTTCTAAGTACATACAAAAGAAAAGGCAGTTTTAATGCTTGGTTCAAGGAATGAGAAGCCTCCTAATATATAAAAACTAAGTAGAGCATTATATATTTACATTTTAATAAATGTCAACACTGCTACTAGAGTATACGCTACACACAGAGATTATGTCCTTTCCTCTAATGACCTACTACAAGGTGATATATTTAAGGATATTTAGCAAATATTTCTTGCTTCGAGAAACTAAAGAAGTATAGAGAACCAGCAGTAGTTATTCAGGCAGTGGAAAACACCAAACCACTTAGAGAATAATTAAATTAATTACCTTTAGGGTTTTGAGACAATATGCTTACTTCTCAGATATCTACAAAAGTAGATGTAATACTACTGAAAAAAAGACTAGACTAATATAGTAAAATTATTTAAAAATTAAGGTAGCAAGGGAAAAACACTGAGATATCCCACAAGCATTGGGGCAGAGGAACCCACTGCAACTTCTATTTTGTGTTCTTGGCAGTTTCATGGTCACATTACAAAAAAAAAAGGCAAGGACTGGACTTAGATTCAAATGGTGCCAAGTACGTTAAGGTGGTAGAGTGCCAAGTACCCACATTTTCATCTTTAGTTGTACCTGTGGCAGTGATTGGCACTGATGGGCCCTATATGGTTTTCTTAAGTGACCAACAAGTATGTGTTCAAAATCTTGTCAGGGTTGATATACATGCACATATAAATGTATATTTACCAAAGCTATTCAACATAATTTCAATATCCTAAAAATTCAGCAAGTTTACCTGCCCTTGCAAAGAGTAATTGTACATTTTTTATTTCCACATCAAACTTGTCATATGCCTTATCCATTATTTCTTCCAGAGATGAATTAGTAGTCTTATGCAAACCTTGACCTTTACTGTTAAGCTGAAATGGACAAACATCAGTTTTTGAAGCAGAAAAATATAGAGATAAATATACTTAGTGTTTTCTTAAAACCTAACTAAAATGAAAACACTGCCCTTAATGAATTCACATTTTGCTTAATTTTTGATAATTACTTGCAAATATTAGGAATATCACATTTCAGCATACATCTCTAACATGTTTGGGTAATATGTGCTCAGCACATTTCCATTAGTTAGGAGATGGATTACACAGCCTTCTACTTCAAATGAACAGCTCTTTTGGGCTCTCAGGAGTTATCCTCACTATGGCTCAGCAACTCTGTTACTGATTCGAAATGCTTCACCAAGAAATAGCAGGAATTCGTTCCTTTTTCTCCTCACTACGTCACCAGAATAGGCCATTCGAATTCACATCCTATCTCTTCTTCCTTTTCCCTCTCTCCACAGGAAGTAAGGATCAACCTCAGAGGCTGTATTTTTTTAAATATTCACTTTTTCTCAGAGGCTTGCATTCCTAAGAGGTTCAATACCCAAAGCTTTAAGAGTTCTCTTAGTCTCATTAGTTGCTGATGGTGATTTAACAAACATATTCATATATGCATTATTTCCTATTGTTAAAATATATGAATTAACAAATAACACAGTGTAACTGAACTCTAGAAATCTAGGAGTGCAGAAAACTAGGAGTGCTTCTATCCAATTAGGAAAACACAGGAGTAATCCCATTCTCAATGTCAAATCAGCTACCATTGCAGAAAATTTTAGGGCTTGTTTTTTTAATACCCATAACATTCCTGGCTATACAAATATTCAGTCTAAGCTAGACTTGACAAATTGCTAAGAATAAATAAGTCTGGGTTTAGTTTAAGTGAGTGCTAAGGGAAAAACAGTAAGCTACCAGATAGCTGGCTACCAACCTGGGCAAAAATCGGCAGAGAGAAATACATATATGCCTACCTGAAAAGTACCAAAATATAAAGTGAGAAGATCTGAGTTTTTATGATGAAAACCTGTCTGTGAAACTATTAGATAAGAAGGCTTCAGATTTATCCTTAAATCAAGAACTTTTCGAGTTTCAATAATATGTGTAAGTCCTAAAAGAAGAAATAATGACAGATTAGATGGTCAAATTGAAATAAATAATCGTACTATTAACAAGAGTAAGAACATAACTTGAGGGAGAGTGTTGGTTGTGCTCACAGACTAGATTCTCAATTAGTAAGGTGAAATTACAAGTGGCCAGTGGGAAACAACCGTATCACTGCACAGTACAGTAAACCCAACATAGCTAGTTATTTTATCCAGACACAGAATAATTTATAATTTCTTTAGTTAGCAAAGAGATAAAGTAGTTGGCTTGAGTTTAGAGGCCATGTTGTATAAAGTGTGTATCTTTAAAACCAGATTCACACACAGTATGGTGAACAGTTTCTTAAGAACTGAGATGGAGGGGATATTTCCCATCTCAAACTCAGTCTGAAGCACAGGATACCAAAGGTAATAGCAGACAGAATCATCTGTGCCTCATATTATTCTTTTTCTCACTCTGGCTAGCAGGTATATTTGACTTCAGGTAATTCTTGTACTTTTACTTCAGGTAAAAATGCAACCCACTGTATATCATAGTGAGTTTACAACTAAGGAATAAAGCAACATATACTTTTAAAAATACAATATTTACATTACAACCGACATAATTCTGAATTAGTTGGTGCTTATACAGTCAAAATCTTCACCTGTAGCTGTTCTCTCTTTAATTTCTTCCAGTTTCATCAATGTAGCTGATGTTATTTGATCAAGATCTAATCCCTTATTTGATTGAAAGAATTCAACCACTGCAATGATGGTTTTCTATAATTTAAAATATAATCAGGTTATACACAGTACTTTACATAAGTTCATAAATTTTAAAATTTCAGCTAAATTCTAAACAGTTGTGGCTTTGAACTAAGGAGGTACCTCCTAAGATATTCTGCTTTACTGGATCTCTCTCTGGAGTGAAAGAGAACCTGGAAAAAGTAATAGCTCAAGCAAGCTTACTGGAGAAGCAAAAAATATGTACATATCATTAAAGTGACCTTAAGTATGTTCTATGGTGTCATGCTGATGTAGCAATGGACGTTACTTCTACTTCTAGCCTCCAATTAGCCAAATGATGAATCTCCACTTTGCTATGCTACAACTGGATTCCCCTGCACTGTAAAGTTTAGAGAGGAAAAAGGAAAGCTATTCAGCCCTTACCAACACCCAAAACTTGAATGTAAAAAAATCAGACATTTTCCAAGATAGAATTCTGGAGATTGGATGCACAAGTGGGAATGTACTTAACACTCCTGAACTATACACTTAAAAAATGGCTAAGATGGTAAATTGTTATATGCATTTTACTACGATTTAACTTTTGTTTTAAATGAGAGAACACAATGAGTTCTGGAGTCTTCATATAATGCCTCCCATCCATACCATGAATCCATTTCTAAACTGTAAAGTAAAAATAAGCCAGGGAACTCAACAAAAGGGTTGGGTCAACCTACAAGCGAAGCAATTAGTAGTGAACCATGCATAGCCTGCTGGCTACCTTGAAATAAGTTAAGAGAGTCTGAAAAAAAGATGGAGCCATAGACACAGAATTTGAGCCAGCATTTTCAATAACATCTAAATGCCAATGTAGTTTGTTCTCATGGGAACAGCATTTAAAATTCTTTTAATTACTCCTAATGCTCTTTTAATTGGTTCCAAACATCAAGCAGAAAGAGAAAAACAGCAACAATGAACTGGAGTAGGAGGTCAGTATATAACTATTTGGGAGTAGTCGGTACAATAAACACACACTTTTTAAATAGTATATTAGGTTTCTGAAATTTTAACATAGGCATAGATAAATACAGCAGCAAAAAATGGTAGCACATGAAACCCAAAATTAACTGCTAAACATGTACTGCTTTTAAAACAAGAAAAAAGCATTAGTAAACTCAGCTGCTAAGCAGATAAATAAAAGAGGAAAAATAAAAAGGCCATGTTAGAAGTATAAGATGGCTTTGATAAAGATTCACTTTCTCCTTGCACTTACAGCATCATAGATGACCTCCACAGGCTGGGACTGAAGAGTCTGGTCAGCAGTACTATTCTCTGGATTAGTTTCAAATTCAATTTCAAGTAACGATGATGTAGTATCACCAACTGAAGTCACAAGTGATGGTACAATATCCTGCTGTCTCAGGCCTGTTACATACCAGTGTTCTAATTTTGCTTCCACCCTACATTCCAGTGAGGAAAAAAGTAGTAATACAAATAAGATCCTTTGCAATGTGATGGGTTAAAATACAAATTTTCCTTTTAAAACTCTCCTTTGAGAGCCCATTACCGAGAGGTGAAGTCCAAAACTCCTTAGCCTGGCATTCAGTTACCGGGAGGTACAATCTGGAGGGCTTTTAGTTTTGTATTGTTTGTTCTTAATTCCTACTCACCCATAAGAAAAACCCACTTTGGCCAACTCTCGAACACTGCATAAGCTCTGCTCATTGCTGTATGAATACACCTTACTTAACTCATGAAACTCATCTCCCTACTTCATGCCACCCGGACACCCTTATCTCTGCTTCTCCTGGTCCTTTCCCTTGAGCTGGCCTTAGCCCCAATTCTCCTAAGCCAAGTTATTCTCTTCCATAGCTGACTTCTGTAATATACTATAAGTATTTAATTAAAAACTGTAAGTATTTAATTTTTCAGAACCTTCTCACCTATGAGCAGCCAAAAATGTTATACAGTTCCTAAATCATTAACTTTTTGTGTATCCCTTCTTATCAACTACAGTGTAACCTTATTGAAAACAGAAATTGTTTCCTATGCATCACAGTTTTGAATTTATGAATTCAACAGTATCCAATAAATATTTGTGAAGGAAAGAAAGGAGGGTAGAATAAATGATGACCTCTTCATGTAACTCCATACCAAAACAAATTCAAATATAAAAAGACTATCTTGACACATAAAAAGAAAAGAAATTAGAGAAGAATTACATTCGTTTTTTAATGCTAAATAACTTTTCTTTTTGGCCTGAAGTTATACCTAGAAATAAAATTGAAATAACAAATTTTTGAAAACTTACTTAAGTGCTTGTGCTCCTGGTCGCTGAGATATTTGAGTGCCCAGGCCAATTATCTGAATTTTTAGTATTTCTGGAATATTTTTCTTTTATCGTAACAGAGGTGCTTACTAACCTCAGTGTCATTATATAGGCCACATACTAAACAAACAAATAAATTGTTGAACTTTATTTCTTTAATAAGTTCTTCTGATTTTTGTTGAATTACACAGTGATCTAAAAAACAGTATTATAGGTTTTGGCATCAATATGTTCACTGTAAAAAAGAACATTAGAAAATTCAATACAAAATTGCTTGCTCAAACAAGACATTTACAAAAGGTCCAAAAATCATTTCTCTTCATTTTAGAGGCAATAAAATAAAACTTGGTAAAGTGTTTTGTGGCACAAAGATTCAATTCAGCAAGTTTCACTAGAGCAAACAACTTCAGACCAATCCTCTGGCTCAAAAACTGGGCAAGATATAAAATTAACAAGGCTTTGGAGAGTTAAAAAGACACCGAGAAAAAAATACCTGGCCAAAAAACTGATAGGTCAAGACAGAGGTAGGACAGAGAATGAGGGAGAAGATTCTCATCAAACTACACAGGAAGAGAGGCAGCAAAGAACAAAAGATCCACATAACAGAAAATAATTAGTAAAATGGCAATAGTAAGTCCTTACCTATAAATAATTACTTTAAATGTAAATGCATTAAATTCTCCTATCAAAAGACACAGAATGACAGAATGAATTTTTTTAAAAAAAGATTGAATGGCATGTTCCTCACAAGAGATCACTTTAGCTTTAAGGACACACATAGACTGAGAATTAAGGATTAGAAAAAGGTATTTCAAGCAAACAGTAACCAAAAAATAAGGGTATTCATATCAGAAAAAAAAGACTAAGTTAAAAATGCTCAAAAGGGACAAAGAAGGTCATTGTATGATGTTAAAGGTATCAATCCATCAAGAACATGTAACAATTGTAAATCTTCATGCACCAACTTTGGAACACCTAAATATATAAATACTAAAAGGACTAAAAAGAAAAATAAACGGCAACAGGATATTCGTTGGGGCCTTCAACAGCTCCCTTTCAACCATAGATCATCCAGAGGGAGAATCAATAACAAAACAATGTATTTGAACAATGATATAGGCCAAAGGAACTTAACAGATACATACACAAAACATTCCACCCAACAGCAGGATAAACACCTTTTCAATCCCACATGGGGCATTTTCTATGATAGATCATATATTGGGCCATGAAACAAGTCTTAAAAAATTCAAGAAGATACAAAACATCTTTTCCAACCAGAATGGAGTGAAACTAGAAATTTTAGCAGAAGAAAGCTATAAAATCCACAACTACATGGAAATTAACACACTCCTTTATAACTGATGGGTCAAAGAATAAATTAAAAGGGGAAAAAATGAGAAAAAGGAAAATGAAAACACTACACACCAAAACTCATGGGATTTAGAAAAGTCAATTCTGAGAAAGGAATTTATACTGATAAATGAATACATCAAGAAGAAAGAAATCTCAAAAATCTCAAAAACAATCTAACTTTACATCTCAAGGAACTAGAAAAAGAAGAATGAAGCCCAAAGTTACAAGAAAGAAGGAAATAATAAATATTAGAGCAGAAATAAATGAAACTGAATGTAGGTAATTGTTGAACCACTGTGTTGTATACTTGAAACCAGTAAGACTATATATCAACCATACTTCAATTAAAAAAAAAAAAGAAATGAAATAGAGAATAGGAAACAACAGAAAAAAAGATTGACAAAACCAGGAGCTGGTTCTTGAAAATGATGAAATTAACAAACCTTTGGCTAGCCTAACCAAGAAAGAGAAAAAAAATGTATATAAATAGAAGTATAAATAACAGGGGAGATATTACAACTAACACAGAAATACAAAGGATAAGACACTACCCAGAACAACTATATGCCAACATTCTGGATAACCTAGAAAAAAGATTACTTCTAGAAATGTATGACCTACCAAACGTGAATCATGAAGAAATAGAAAACCTGAATAGACCAATAATGAGTAAGGAGATTGAATCAGCAATCAAAAACCTCCCAACAAAAGGGTATTATGCTCAGTGAAATAAGCCAGGTGGAGAAAGACAAGTACCAAATGATATCACTCATTTGTGGAGTATAACAAAGCAAAACTGAAGGAACTGAACAGCAGCAGACTCACAGACTCCAATAAGGGACTAGAAGTTACCAAAGGGAAGGGGTCGAGGAGGGTGGGTGGTGAGGGAGGAAGAAGTGGATTAAGGGGCATTATAATTAGCAATCACAATGTAGGTAGGTCACGGGAAGGCAATGTAGTGTGGAGAAGAAAAGTAATGACTCTATAGCATCTTACTATGCTGATGGACAGTGATTGCAATAGGGTGGCAGTGACTTGGTAATATGGGTGAATGTTGAAACCAAAGTGGCGCTCATGTGAAACCTTCATAAGATTGCATATCAATGATACCTTAATTAAAAAAAAAAACCTCCCAACAAAGAAAGTCCCAGAACCAGATTCCACCAAACATTTAAAGAATTTACTCTAATACTTTTCACACACTCTCAAAAAAACATGGCTGTTCACTTTGTGATAAACCAAATGAACAATTTTGGTTTTGCTTTATGAGTTACATTTCACAATTAAAAAAAAAATTTATTTTAAAGATACACTTTAATTCTATAATACATGCTTTTTATCAGGTTATTCTTCCATTCACTGTAACTATTAACTCTGACGTTGGAGAGAGTTTTAGCTGGTATGGTCTGACTAGAAACATTGAACAAATAGTAAAGCAGAAATATGTGATAACATATTTTTCTCAGTTACTTTAAAAATCAGTAACTTGTTTAATCCAATTCAAGATAATATAGTAAAATGAAGTAAAATATCTCTTAGACCACCCAAGTAATTACCAGCTTGGGTAAAGTTAAGTTGTAGGTGCTTTCACTATAACCAATAGCAGTGAAGAGCTTATCTTTTTCCTCTGGAGTCATGAAGTCATCAATAGCTACAAAGAAAGGACAGTATTTTAAGAAATCCATTGCATCACCTTTACAGATACAATAAAAAAAATTAAACCACACTAATAAGTGTGCTAAAACTAATAGAAATGAGACAGCAAAAGCAGTAAAGTAATTTCTTCTAATACACTACTTTGACTAGTTAAAACAAACATTTATTTGCTTGCTTAGGTGAAGAAAAGGCAGAGACACCATTAAGGGAATTCAGATTTCATATAAGGATTTTAGAATTACCTAAGTATTTTAAAAGTTAAATGAAACTTCTAAATAAATAACCACATAAAAAGTAATAATAAGGAATGCTAAAATGTTGAGACTTCTGGACTTCAGGAAGATGGCAACGTGAGCGGGGCGGCAGAAATCTCCTCCCAACATTACATTTATCCACGAAGAAACAGCAAATACAACTATTCCTAAAAGAGAGACCAGAACACACAGGAAAGGGAACAGCTTGCAACTACACCTGAGAGGACTCGGCACCCCGCGAGGCGGGTAAGATACAGAGCCGCGACCGAGCGGGACCCGATCACTCCCCCACCCCAGCACACCAGTGGGAGGAGAGGATTCAGAGCCAGGAGGGACTGGAAGTACAGGCCCGTGAAATAACCAGCCCCGGTGATCTGCGCAGGGAGTGCCGACACATAGCGCGGTGCAGTGGAGATTGGAGAGACAGAGGGTGCAGGGTCTGAGTGGGGAATGCGCCAGGTTGCTTGCAGCCGGCTCCGGGAAGGAAAAAAAAAAGAAAAGCGCGCACTTTTTTCAGTGGTCTTAAAGAGACAGGAGCCCAGCGGAGGACAGGATCGCCCCGGCACACTCAGCCCAGCAGGCTGGAAGTCCTGGGGAGCTTCGGACCCCTTAGCTGGCGATTGGGAAAGGGTGGCCGCACTTAGACCTCCCACAGAGGTCAACAGCCTCCCATTCGTTCCCACCCCAGCCAGAACTATAAAGGGCACTGCGGAGTGGCACAGCCTCGGCTCTGGAACAGTGGAGCAACAGTGCCACCTACAGAATCCCCACAGAATCCACTCCTGGTGGGCTTTTTTTTTTTTTACTTGTTTTTTCTTCTCTTTTGTTTCTTTCTTTCTTTTTTTTACATTTTATTATTATTATTTTTTTTCCTTTTTAAAGTCATAAAGAGCCCAGCTGACATACGTGCCAACTACCAGCAACCACTTCTACAGCCATGAAAAGACAGAGGAATATGGTACAGACAAAGCTTCAGACCCAGACAACCGCAGAGAGGGAACCTGAAGGGATGGACATGCACAGTCTTCCTGAAAAAGAATTCAGAATAAAGTCATAACCATGCTGACGGATTTACAGAGAAATGTGCAATAGCTGAGGGAGGAAGTGAGGGAAATGAGGAAAGACTATGCAGAAATCAGACAAGCCATTGATGGGCTTAACAGCAGACTGGATGAGGTGCAAGAGACTGCTAATGGAACAGAAAACAGACAACAGAAATACAGAGAAGCTGAGGCAGGGAGAGATAAAAGGATCTCTAGGAATGAAAGAATATTAAGAGAACTGTGTGACCAATCAAAACGGAGCAATATTCGCGTTATACGAGTACCAGAGGAAGAAGAGAGAGAAAAAGGGATAGACACTGTCTTTGAAGAAATAATTGCTGAAAACTTTCCCACGCTGGGGAAGGAAATAGTCTCGCACTCCAGAGAAGCCCACAGATCTCCCAACACAAGGGACCCAAGGACGACAACACCAAGACACATAATAATTAAGATGGCAAAAGTCAAAGATAAAGACAGAGTATTAAAGACAGCTAGAGAGAGAAAAAAGATCACCTACAAAGGAAAATCCATCAGACTTCTCAACAGAAACCTTATAGGCCAGAAGAGAATGGCATGATATATTTAACATAATGAAACAGAAGGACCTCAAACAAAGAATATTGTATCCAGCACGATTATCATTTAAATATGACGGAGGGATTAAACAATTTCCAGACAAACGAAAGTTGAAAGAGTTTGCCTCTCATAAACCACCACTACAGGATATCTTAAACAGACTGCTCTAGAGGGAAGCACCCCTAAGGCTAAAAAGATGTCACCAGGGAAAATAAAATCATAGCAAAGAAAGTGGACCATCCAAATACTAACTAAAGGCAAAGAATAAAACACCTAATATATAACGAATGGAGGAAGAAGATTTGGAAGGGAGACATAAAGAAACATCAATGGTGTTCACAATAACTTAACAAGAAAGTTAAGTTAGATTTTTAGATAGTAAAGAAGCAACCCTTCAACCTCTGGTAACCACGAATCTAAAGCCAGCAATGGCAATAAGTACATGTCTATCAATAATCACCCTAAATGTAAACGGACTGAATGCACCAATCAAAAGACACAGAGTAACAGAGTGGAAAAAAAAAGCAAGACCCATCTATATGCTGCTTACAAGAGACTCACCTCAAACCCAAAGATATACACAGACTAAAAGTGAAGGGATGGAAAACGATATTTCATGCTAACAACAAAGAGAAAAAAGGAGGTGTTGCAGTACTTGTATCAGACAAAATAGACTTCAAAACGAAGAAAGTAGCAAGAGATAAGGAAGGACATTACATAATGATAAAGGGGTCAGTCCAACAAGAAGATATAACCATTATAAATATATATGCACCCAACACAGGAGCGCTAGCATATGTGAAACAAATACTAACAGAATTGAAGGTGGAAATAGACAGCAATGCATTCATTTTAGGAGACTTCAACACACCACTCACTCCAAAGGACAGATCACCCAGACAGAGAACACGTAAAGACACAGAGGCACTGAACAATACACTAGAACAGATAGACCTAACAGATATCTACAGAACTCTGCACCCAAAAGCAGCAGGATACACATTCTTCTCAAGTGCACATGGAACATTTTCCAGAATAGACCACATACTACGCCACAAAAAGAACCTCAGTAAATTCAAAAATATTGAAATCCTATCAACCAACTTCTCAGGCCACAAAGGTTTAAAACTAGAAATAAATTTTAGAAAGAAATCAAAAAGGCTCACAAATACATGAAGACTTAACAACATTCTCTTAATTAATCAATGGGTTAACGACCAAATCAAAACAGAAATCAAAGAATATATGGAGGCTAATGAAAACAACAACACAAAGCCATAACTTCTGTGGGATGCAGCAAAGGTAGTTCTAAGAGGAAAGTATATTGCAATCCAGGCCTATATAAAGAAGGAAGAACATTCCCGAATGAATAGTCTAAAGACAATTACTGAAATTGGAAAAAGAAGAACAAATGAGGCCCAAAGTCACCAGAAGGAGGGACATAATAAAGATCAGAGAAGAAATAAATAAAATTGAGAACAATAAAATAGAAAAAAATCAATGAAACCAAGAGCTGGTTCTTTGAAAAAATAAACAAAATAGATAAACCCCTAGCCAGACTCATTAAGAGAAAAAGACAATCTACACACATAAACAGAATCACAAATGAGAAAGGAAAAATAACGACGGACCCCACAGAAATACAAAGAATTATAGGAGAATACTATGAGAATCTATAAGCTAACAAGCTGGAAAACCTGGAAGAAATGGACAACTTCTTAGAAAAATACAACCTTCCAAGACTGACCAAACAAGAAACAGAAAAACTAAACAGACCAATCACCAGGAACGAAATTGAATCGGTAATCAAAAACCTACCCAGGAACAAAACCCCCGGACCTGATGGATTCACCTCTGAATTCTACCAGACATATAGAGAAGAAATAACACCCATTCTCCTTAAAGTTTTCCAAAAAATAGAAGAGGAGGGAATACTTCCAAACTCTTTCTATGAAGCAAGCATCACTCTAATATCAAAACCAGGCAAAGACCTCACCAACAAAGAAAATTACAAACCAATATCCCAGATGAACGTAGATGCAAAAATACTCAACAAGATATTAGCAAACCGAATTCAAAAATGCATCAGGAGGATCATACACCAGGATCAAGTGGGATTCACCCCAGGGACGCAAGGATGGTACAACATTCGAAAATCCATCAACATCATCCACCACATCAACAAAAAGAAGAACAAAAATCACATGATCATATCCATAGATGCTGAAAAAGCATTTGACAAAATTCAGCATCCATTCATGATTAAAACTCTCAACAAAATGGGCATATATGGCAAGTACCTCAACATCATAAAGGCCATATATGACAAACCCACAGCTAACATTATACTTAACAGCGAGAAGCTGAAAGCTTTTCATCTAAGATCGGAAACAAGACAGGGATGCCCACTCTCTCCACTGTTATTCAACATAGTACTGGAGGTCCTAGCCATGGCAATCAGACAAAACAAAGACATACAAGGCATCCAGATTGGTAAAGAAGAAGTCAAATTGTCACTATTTGCAGATGACATAATACTGTACATAAAAAAACCTAAAGACTCCACTCCAAAACTACTAGAACTAATATATGAATTCAGCAAAGTTGCAGGATACAAAGTTAACACACAGAAATCTGTTGCTTTCCTGTACACTAACGATGAACTAACAGAAAGAGAAATCAGAAGAACAATTCCATTCACAATGCATCAAAAAGAATAAAATACCTAGGAATAAACCTAACGAAGGAAGTGAAAAACCTATACTCTGAAAACTACAAGACACTCCCAAGAGAAATTAAAGAGGACACTAACAAATGGAAATTCATCCCATGCTCTTGGCTAGGAAGAATGAATATTGTCAAAATGACTATACTACCTGAAGCAATCTACAGATTCAATGCAATCCCTATCAAAATACCAAAAGCTTTCTTCAAGGAAATAGAACAAATAATTCTAAAATTCATATGGAACCAGAAAAGACCCTGAATAGCCAAAACAATCCTGAGAAGGAGGAATAAAACAGGGGGAATTATGCTCCCTGACTTCAAGCTCTACTACAAAGCCACAGTAATCAATTTGGTATTGGCACAAAAACAGACCCACAGACCAGTGGAACAGAATAGAAAATCCAAACTTTAACCCAAACATATACAGTCAATTAGTATTTGACAAAGGAGCCTTGGATATATAATGGGGAGATGACAGCCTCTTCAGCAGCTGGTGTTGGAAAAACTGGACAGCTCCATGTAGGAGAATGAAACTGGACTACTGTTTAACCCCATACACAAAAGTAAACTCAAAATGGATGAAACACCTGAATGTAAGTCATGAAACCATAAAACTCTTAGAAAAAAACATAGGCAAAAATCTCTTGGACATAAAGATGAGCGACTTCTTCATGAACATATCTCCCCAGACAGGGAAACAAAAGCAAAAATGAACAAGTGGGACTATATCAAGCTGAAAAGCTTCTGTACAGCAAAAGACACCATCAGTAGAACAAAAAGGCATCCTACAGTATGGGAGAATATACTCATAAATGACATATCCGATAAGGGGTTGATGTCCAAAATATATAAAGAACTCACGCACCTCAACAAACAAAAAGCAAATAACCCGATTAAGAAATGGGCAGAGGACATGAATAGACACTTCTCTAAAGAAGAAATTCAGATGGCCAACAGGCACATGAAAAGATGCTCCACATCGCTAATCATCAGAGAAATGCAGATTAAAACCACAATAAGCTATCACCTCACACCAGTGAGGATGGCCAACATCCAAAACACAAACAACAACAAATGTTGGCGACGATGTGGAGAAAAGGGAACCCTCCTGCACTGCTGGTGGGAATGCAAATTACTTCAACCATTGTGGAAAGCAGTATGGAGGTTCCTCAAAAAACTCAAAATAGAAATACCATATGACCCAGGAATCCCACTCCTAGGAATTTACCCCAAGAATGCAGCAGCCCAGTTTGAGAAAGACAGATGCACCCCTATGTTTATTGCAGCACTATTTACAATAGCCAAGAAATGGAAGCAACCTAAGTGTCCATCAGTAGATGAATGGATAAAGAAGATGTGGTACATATACACAATGGAATATTACGCAGCCATAAGAAAAAAACAAATCCTACCATTTGCAACAACATGGATGGAGCTGGAGGGTATTATGCTCAGTGAAATAAGCCAGGCCGAAAAAGACAAGTACCAAATGATCTCACTCATATGTGGAGTATAAGAACAAAGAAAAAAAAAAAATGAAGGAACAAAACAGCAGCAGACTCACAGAACCCACGAATGGACTAACAGTTACCAAAGGGAAAGGGACTGGGGAGATGGGTGGGAAGGGAGGGATAAGAGGGTAAAAGGGGCATTACGAT
>JAQQAC010011331.1:13068051-13089839 GCA_029783875.1 Phataginus tricuspis
CGCCGCGCCAGCCGCAGACCGGAACCTGGGGGGGTGGGTGGTCCCGGCCGCAGGTCTGTGATCTCGGCCACCTTGGCCGAGGAGCGGTGTGGAAGCCGGCTTTGGGGAAAAAAGGAGGGCAGAATTTACTGAGCACAGGGACCTATCTGTGGAGGTTCTGCTGGCCTCCCAGGGTGACCTGGCAACTGCTTTCCTAGGAATTCTGCTGGTACCTTATCACTAGCGGTGGGTTCAACCCTGGTTTGTAGATATTCTTCTGCCTCCAGACTTATGAGTTCAACAGATGGAATAAACCTGAGGCAACAAATGGTGTTTATAAACTCAGTGTTCACTATTTTGCATATTAACATGGCAAGATCCCATGAGCAAAGAATCTTGTTTATGGTACTCTAATGGGTCTGGCATTAATTTGAAAGGATGACAAACTCCAGTTCGATGAAGCATTCTGGGGCATCAGGAAGCAAAGAAGAGCAATATGGGGTTTTTGTTTTTTAGTTTCATCTGCACTTTATAGTTTTCACTGCAATGTTTTATCTTTTATGGCTTTAAAGCTTCTCAGTGACTATTTGGGCTAGTTACTGTTATTGGACCTGGGTAGAGGCTGTAGGCTAGGTCTTTCAACATTCAATCCTTTATTGCTTTGTCTTTTATGCTATGGAGCTAGAGAACAAAAACTTGTGTCCTTGACCCTTTTCAGCCATGTGACTCAGCTATGGTCAATGGGACACAGGAAAAGGTCAGCAGATGATCCTGCTGGAATATACAAGTTGCTTGAGGAATAGCAGTTATCACAGAGGGCGGTGGAAGGATCTTGATTCCTCAATATCACTGATCCTCCATGCCTGCTCTGGGCAGCCTACGCCCAAAGTTCATGTCCATGAGACAGGTATATGCCTTACTTGCTTCAGTCATGGTTGAGCTTTCAGATATATATGAACACAATCCTAACTTAGACAATTTCCACGTTACAAGGAAGAGCCCTTTGATTCGGAAGAGTTAAGTATCTTGCAGCAAATAAATCATGAATTTAATTGCAGACCTCTCAGACCTCCATGCTCACTGCTTTTTTTACATCCCACTGTCTTTCATCAAAAATATAAGCTATTTTTAAATCTTTTTTGAAGTGTAATTGACATACAGTGAATTGCACTTACATAAAGCATAAAATTTCATGAATTTTGGCATATAATCACACTCACAAAACCATAACCTCAATCCAGATAATGAACAACTCCATCACTCCTAACAGTTTCTTCATGATCCTTAGTATCCCTCTCTTCTGACCCAGCTCACCTCCCCTCTCTGGCTCCCAGGGAACTACTCATCTGCTTTCTGTCACTAGAGATTGGTTTGTACTTTATAGAATTTTATATAAATGGAAAAAAGTATACATCATTGCTATTACTGTTATTGGTCTGGCTTCTTTCACTCAATATTGCATTGCCTGGATCAATAATTTGTTCCTCTCTATTAGTGAATGAACGGTTCTTGAATGATAAAACACAATTCTTGTATCCATTCACCTGTTTTTAACTGTTTTCTCTTCTTTGCACTTGTTATTTGATTGTTCCCCCTCCTTTCTCCTCTTTCTGCCTTGCCTGGTTTTCCTTGAGTATGTTATAAGATTCTGTTTTCTCTTCTCTCTCTTAGCTTATCAGTTATACTTCTTTTAAAAATGTCTTTAGTAGCTGGGCTAATGCTTGCAGTACTAATCTAAATCCACTTCCAAATAACACTATATTGTTTCATGGGTAGTGCAGGTATGTTATAAAAGAGTATTCCCAATTCCTCCTTCTCATCTCTTATCACATTGTTTTCATTCATTTCACGTACCCATATACTATAACCATCTAATATGTTATTACTTTGTTACTTTTAACAGTTATCTATCAAATCAAGTAAGAATAAATTTCACTTTGCTTTTATTTGTTTCTTCTCTGACATACTCCCTCATTTTATGTAGATTTGAGTTTCTGCCCCACATCATTTTTCTTCTCCTTGAAGAACTTCTTTTAACCTTTCTTGTAGGGCAGATTTGCTAGCAATGAATTCTCTTAGTTTTATTTGCCTGTGAACGTATTTATTTTTACTTTGCTTTAGAAGGATAATTTCACTGGATCTGGAATTCTATTTAATAATTTTTTTCTTTCATTACTTTAAATATTTCACTTCACTCCCTTCCTGCTTACATGGTTCCTGACCGAAGTCCAATATAACTCTTAACCTTGCTCCTCTATATGTAAGGTATTCTCCCCCCACCTCCACTTTGCCCTTTTTAAAGATTTTCTTTGCTTTTGGGTTTCTACAGTTTGAATGTGATATGCTTAAGTGTAGGGCTGGGATTTTTTTAGTCCTCTTTGGGATTCTCTGAGTTTCCTGGATCTGTTGTTTAGTATCTGCATTCATTCTGGAAAATAATCATCCATTTTTACTTCAAATATTTAATTTGTTCCATTCTCTCTTCTCCTCTGGTATTACTCATATGTTACACCTTTTGAAATAATTACACAGTTCTTGGGTATTCTGTTCTGGGTTTTTATTCTTCATTACTTTTTCTCCTTGCATTTCAATTTGGGAAGTTTCTGTGGACATATTGTAAAGCTCACTGATTCTTTTCTTGGCTACCCCTAGCCTACTGGTGAACCCCTTAGAGACATCCTTCATTCTCTCACAGTGTTTAAATTTCTAGCATTTCCTTTTGATTTTTAAGTTTCCATCTCCCTGCTTACATTACCAATCTGCTTTTGCATGTCATCTTCTTTTTCCATTACAACCCTTAACATATTCATTGTAACCCTATTTGCTTAGCTCTTTACCTTGAGAACATGGTGGGATTCCTGCATGTAAAACTCAAAGTATGTGTTCCACAATCCCTTCTCCCCCTCCCACAACCAAACTGGATATCAAGAGTATCCCTCTCTCACATTAATCCACACTCAGACTCCAGCAATTTGTCAAAATTACCATTAAGTGTGCCTATCAGTTTATAGCTTCAGCAGCTTCTGTTTCTGATAGTGCTAATCTTGGCTGTGATTCTCCATATTCTGTCTGCCTTTGCAGATATCAGGGTGGTGATTGGTTCTGCTACCTATAATCTCTCAAGAAAAAGTCATTAAGTCACACATTTTCAGTTTGTTCAGCTTTTTCCTCACTGTAAAAATGAGAGTGACAATTTCCAAGCTCTTTACTCATTAGAGCTCATTCAAGCTTAAGAAGAGATGCTGACCCCATTCAGGAAGCTAGACTTCCAGACTCAGTATCCATTCACCTATTGATGGATATTTAGATTGTTTCCAGTTTTTCATTATTATGACTAAAGCTGCTATGAATATTCATATACAAGACTTTGTGGGGCACATACACTTTCATTTCTCTTGGATAAATACCTAGAATGAAGCATCATGTAATAAGGTGCATATTTCTCTTTTTAACAAACTAACAAACTCTTTTTCCAAAGCGGTTGCACCATTTTACTTTCCCACTGACAACATATGAGAATTCTGTTTGTTCTATGTCCTCAACACTTGCACATAGAAGGATCTTTTGAAGGAAATATATTCAAAGTTTCTTTTTTGTTGTTGTTACTTATATGTTGTAGCAACCATGTACCTTAGTCCCCTCTAGAATTTTGACCCCAATGTTACTTTAATAATTAAAAAGTAGCAATACAATCACATAAAGGCCACATTTAGGACAAAATTTCAAAGGAATGTCATCATTACTATCTTGGTATAACATGTCCATAAAATATCTAGGCCCGTTAAAAAAATCTGAGTACATCAGAATTTTTAAATATTCAATGCTGATTCGGTAGTCTTAAACATTAATAAGAGTTACTGAGTTTCTTTTTCAAAGCCATTAATATAGACATTTAAAACCAATACAGATAAAAGAGATCTGTCACAGGCCAGGATCAAATTTTACAAGTCAGTGGAAGGAAATAACAGCTAAATCATTGGAGACAAGTCTGAAAAGAGAGAGGGTGCAGGCACTCTTGCGTTCCTTCTAGGTCAGTTAATAGAGATCACCTTTGTCAAAGAGTCAACACTCCCCCCTTCCTTTCCGTATCACCCTGGAACCGGAGGAGCAGAAATAAGAACTCTCTAGTGCCGTCACAGCTAGACTGCTGCTGCAGAGCCTCCTGCTAACAGCCCTTAGTCAAAGGCGCCACCCAGTCTATAAATCCGGGGTTGCGTGATGAGCCCTGGGTACTCGGTAGCAGCTCCACAGGTGTCAGTTTTAACAGTAAATTCTTTTTTAAAAAACAGTCTACATACACAATCAGAAGGGTGTGGGTTCCAGATCTCAGCTGTTGTTTACTGTTATCTGTGTCTCTTGGTCACATTCATTAGAATGTCATCTGTGTCTCTTGGTCACATTTAAAATGTCATGTCTCCATTAGTAAAGAGGCAGTAACACTACCCACCACCTGGGATTTTCGTAAGGATTAAAAGAGATAACAAATGCAAAGCCCTCAGCACTGCTCTTGGTACACAGAACCACTCAATAAATATTAGCTCTACTTTTGGTTTCTTCATAATGGATGATGTTATTGGGCTTTCCTCCAAGCTTCTGGCATGTTCAGTAGGTGCTTATCCTGTAGCTGGGACCCATACATCTAAGAGATTTAGTAGGTAAATTATACTTGTATGGGTCATTTTGAGACAGGGACTGTGGGTGTAGTCAGAGTAGGGGAAGAGCCTCTGGAAAATGCAAGGCAGGATATTTGCAGTCAGAGCAATGGAACTACACGCAAGGAACCCCCCTGCCAAAACTCTGTGTTAAACATTAAGCTCTAGGGTCATTCTTCAGTAAGATCAGTTGGTGTTCCCCAGATAAAAAAGAGTAGCCCATGTTGCTATTATGCTAATCATTTGTAAGATTCACTTTAGCATGCTAAAAGGTCCAGGCCTATGTGCTGTCTTTCCTCTTTCAAATATGATGGAGTGATTTTACAAACTGGGCAACCAATTTAGCATGCAGACCCAGCTGTAAACAACATGGTGAAAGACAGGGAAGATTCCACCTTAAAGATAAGATTGCATTTTAACACCCACGAAGTTTGGGAAGGAGGATTCTTAACTTACTCTTTAGCAAACAGACAATACTGGGCAGGCTGCCTTTTGATATGCTCCTAGACCACACGCAGGTGTTCCAGAGAGAGATCGGGGCGGGGAATTCCTTGTGTTAAGTTAATTAGGGGTGTTCAGACACCACACAGCAGGTCTACACCCCTAAACCTTTTTTTTCATGTTCTCAAAAAATCCTCATCAGCCTATAAAACCCCTAGAAAACGCACCACACCCGACTCTCTTGTCCCCTCCTGGCCTGAGCTGGGAGCTCTGTCCTTTGTGTTATTTCTAAATAAAAGCCTGTACCTTGCTCTCCTACCTTGGGTGTTTGCTAAGCTCATTCTTCAGCTTTGTGAACAAGAACTCCGGCATCAATTTCAGAAACAATACAAAGTGCCAAGTAGTGTGACAAACAATAGTGCTACAGACAAGGGAGGGACTCAGGAAATGAGAGAGGTTCTGACACTTGTTGAATAGTCACTGTGTTCCAGGTACTATACTAGAGACACATGAAGCGGTAGATCTTTCTGGGCCACAGACGTGTGAGGAAGGTCTCTATAAGTAGATGCTGATGCTCAGAGGAAGTGTATGGCTATGTAGCTGGTATAAGGAGAGACACCTGTGTATGACCACAAAGCTTCTTCTAGGCCTGGGGTACCCAAGAGAGGAGCTGGCTTTGCATATATAGGGAAGAGAAGGCAACCTTAGAAAAGGAACTATATTTTGGATGCAACAGAAGTAAAATGCACCCTGGAAACACTGCTTCTCAGGCCCATCCCCAACAGCTCTTGGGAGCACCTTTGCTGATCATGTTGCCACCTGCTGAGAACTTTGGCTTCCTGATTTCTTAGCACATGAAACTAAAATACAGATATCACTGTACCTTGTAACAATTAGAAGAGGGCAGGTCATCCTATGTCAGCAGTTGTGATTCATTCATTCATAATGCCATATTGCCTTAGAAAAGATAATTTTTCCATCTTTCAAAAACATTTCACTGCACGATTAACTGTGTAATCTTAACTGTGTAACCAGCAGCAGGTTGGAAATATGAACTTTGCGGAAAAGTGGATGAACCAAAGCTTTATCCTTGAGAAAACAGTGACTAGTTTTGAGCCAAGTCAGGTCACTTTTTATTTTATATAACCCATTTCTCTAAGCTTGAGATTGAGGCCTGAGAGTTTCTTTACTGGACCAACACCCTGAAATTCGGTAAGTGCTTACCATCCTTAAACATTTTAAAACACTTCCACACATCAACTTAAATTAAGAAGAAAATCCATGAAATATAATAGAACTTGAAACTACAATTCAATTTATTAAAAAGTTGCTTAGTGTCCTCTTCATTTGAATAGATGAAAAAAGTGAGCTCAGAGAGTGGAAGAACTTCCCAGGGTCATATCGCCTGTCAGTGGAATCCCCTGACTCCAAAACTAGATTTATTCCTGCTTTCATATGCCATAATATTAACTACACCAGTGAATTGTTGGTTTTTTATATATTCAAGAGCATTTTGAAAAGTAATCTCCATCAAAATGCATCCATTCTCATGCCACTCTGATCTAAATTATTTTTGTCTTTGTCCACTACTTTCCAGTCTTTGTTCAAAAGTATACCTATATTTATATGGTTCCAAGAACCATATGTGTACACATACCATTATTTTTGCTATTTTTCTATATGACTATAATTTAAGAGTTGTTCATGTTGTTCTTGGTTTTTAGGATCATAGCCCTTAAAGTAGATATATATTCATATAACTATTTCCTGATGGTTGAACGTCTTTCACTCTTCCCAATTTACTTTTTTCTTTGTTTGATTTTTCTTCTTAGAATAAATTCTAAGTGCTAAGATTTCAGGATCAAAGGCTGTGATCATTGCTGTGGTCCCTGATACACACTGGTGAATTGCATTCTCTCTTTGGTTATAGTTCCTTTTATAGAGCGAAATGGGGAAAGGAAGGACTGGAGGGGAAGGGAGAGAAAGACCCAAAATTTAGTTCTCTGTGACTAAGAAGGCAGAGTGTTCCCAGAAATAACGTAGAAAGTGAAAAGGAGTGAGTATGGCTTAGTTGCTATGGTCAGTAAAACGCTCATTGTTATGTATTAGTAGACATTAGGGACGCTTTCTGAAAGGATTTGTTGGTTAGCACTGCTTCTGTGCAAGGGTCCCCTGCCTCCCCAATCTCTCTTTCCATGCCACAGTCTAATTTACGAGAGCAAAAATGCTATTCGAGTTGGGGTTTAAAAAATGTGATGCCTTTAATTACTGTTTTGTTAGTGCCGGGAGAAAGAGTCAGGAAGAACAATTAGCTCAGATGCACCACACTGAGTCTCAAATAATTTGGATGAGAATAAACTAATGTCATGCAAATATGTTTTTACACTTACGCATTTTAAATCTAATTTTCATTATGTATGTGATTGATGTGTTTTTCCATTGCCATACTTAACCGGGAAGGTTTTGTGCAAGTATTGACTCTGCATTTGTATGACCAGTGTAGACTTTGGCAAGTGGGGTGGGAACATATGTACTTTAACAGACTTAGGATATCCTTTGTGGACCTCATTATAGAAAGTAAGAGTATGAAAACTACACATTTGGATCGAAATGTCAGGTAATTCACCATTATGAATTAGGCAGCCACCCCAGGCAGACCCAACAATATTAAATTACAGTGTCGACAGTGTTGTGGAAATACGCTGCTTTCCAAATACCTGAGTGGACTCAGTCCTTAAAAAGATGATCGTAGGTGTTTGTTGAGCCTCCAGAGTGAGCTCAGCAACTGTGTCAGGTGCCCTTTGCGATATTAACAATGCAGCACTTTCCTGACCCTGAGGGAAAACCAGTGACAAGGAAGAGGAAGCACAGGTTCTAGTTCCAGCTCTGTGTTCCATGAGCCAGTCACTCCCTTGGCCCTCAGTTTCCTCATTTGGAAAATGAGAAGGTTGGCGTAGATCCAAGGTGGCAAGTATGTTTTACGTCAGGTGTGGCTCCACTGAATTTACAGCCGCTGCCTGAAGTGCTGCATTAAAAGAATTCTAAGGCATCTGATATTTTTGGATGTTAACAAAGACAGGATTCTTACCTAAGTAACTTTAAATCTGTTTGGAGTAATAAGACAGGCAGAAATTACAATGAATAAGTCAATATGGAATAATTATAAGGGCTAATTAGTGGGGTTCCCATAATAAGTGTGAAAATCCAGAGAATAGGAAGATCAGTAAAGATGGAGGTAGTCAGACATTTTCTTGAAGGAAAGATTACTTGAGGTGGGTCTTGAACAGGGCATGAATATAATAATCTAACTACTAAAAAAATCGTATAAATATTTGGAATTATACAGCACTTTAGAATTAAAACAAAATTTTAACATATCAAATTCTGAGAGAATTTCAAGTGTGTATATTTTCAGCATGCTTTATAATTTACAGAGTTTTCACAAAGGTAGATATCATTAGCTGTATCTTACAAATAAGGACTCTGAAGCTTAGTAAAGATAAGTGACTTTTTCAAGGAATATCACATAGTTATTAAGGGGCACAGTGAGAAACAGACCTAAAGTGACTTTTTCAAGGAATATCACAGTTATTAAAGGGCACGGTGAGAAACAGACCTAGAGTCCAGATCTAAACTAAGGCAGGTGTATCAGTTAGGGTTGAGCACAAGAAAGTTCCCATTAATTTAGGAAAAGATTGTTATGTGATTGTTATGTACCCATGGTAACAAGAAGGCACCAAACCTGGTTTTAAGCCTCGTTTCCCGGTCAGCAGCTTGCTCCAGTGAACATGTGGTTGCAAGCCAACCAATGAAGGTCAACCCTCCCTTCTGAAGGCCGGCCAGTCAGGGATGGGCTTGCTTCAATAAACATGCCTCTGAGTGACAACCAACCAACAAGTCTCAGACAGTAACCAAGCAGATAAAATCAATACGTTTTTCCTCCGAAAGTCCCCCAGACCCTGAGCTTCATGCTTCCTGAAACCCCAATATAATATTAACAGACTTCTCTATGCAGAGACTGTGCCTGTTTAACATAGCTCCTTCTAACTGCAATAAGCAATAAATTCAGCTTTTAAATGTTTGTCAGATATTGACTGGGGCTCTTATGATCCTTTAACACGTCCAGAGGTTCCACCAAGATCATTTTGAAGACTGGCTTCGTGGTGTTCCAGGGAACTATCAGACCAATGTGTGTCCTCACTGGGCCCTCGGTACCCAAACTCCATTTGTCCTTTAAAATCTGTTGCTAAATGAGTCAGTCCCAACAACAAAGTGCTGGTTAGTTTCATTGAGCTCCTCACTGCTGATTGTAAGCAAGTAGGTCTGTCTATAAGATTCCTAGCCTTACGTCTTTGTATTAAATAATTAAACCTCTTGGTTTGGAAGTGCACCATCGGGTAAACAGACTTAAGTCCTTGTATAATGTAAAATCCTTATGCCTTTTCGTTTGAAGGTATATCATTTAATAAATATTTTTACCATGAACCTTCTTATTTCTTATTTGTTTTGTGTTTGCTGTTGTTTGTCTACATGAATAAAGTTTTGTCACATGTACAAAGTTTTGTCTCATGTGTTTTTTGTTCTAGATTGTCTTTCTCTGTTAAGTATATAAAGAAGAGATGGAAGCATAGGTCTCACGAGAGGGAGGCATTTCTGAAGAGATAGAGGCCTAGGTCTCTAACCCAAGACGGCATTAGTTCAAAAGAACTAATGGTGGAAGTCCTCTAGATCATTGTCCAGTTTGTAAAAAACCTATTTGTCAAACTTTGCCTCGGATGCCCTACGAACCCTTTATGTGTATATTCCTTGTCTTATAAATTTATGAAAAAAAGATCACTTTGGTTAGCCCTTATCTGAACAAACAAGTGTTGACTTGTTGACCAGGGGGCCCTCTTCTAGCCTCTGCTTGGTTGGGGTACCTGAGATTCTGTTGATAAGCACACACTGCTGACTGACCACAGTAGCTATTTTTCATGATGAGTCAAAAGTCTCAACTTCTTCATGAAAGAGCTTTTCCTTTCTAAACAAACCCATAGTCTTAAGACTCTTAATTTTCTTTGGTATAAGTAAAACATTTTGATTTAGAGTAATAACGGCTGCTATGAGGAACTTTTGACAAAACGCAAATAGTCCATATGTCTTTCATTATTTGGAAGCTCAGGCCTAAAGACAAAAGCCTAACTCCAGGGTCATCTTGCCTTTGTAAACTTCTGAAACCTATACTTGCATTTCTCTTTTCTTTTATTCAATTTTACCTGACCTCTTCAATGAAATATTTCTTCAGGGTTTTCTCAAGGAATAGAACTATCCCTTTGTAAAGTTGATGGGACAAAATGAGATTAATAGAACCCAAATTAAAACTCTGGTCTAGAATCAAACCAAGGACTCGAATAAAAAGATTGATAATAATATAATATAAATAAATATGATAATAAAAACATCACTATAGAATTCAGAACTTTGTTAGATTCTTATTGTTCTGGATTATAGATCTACACCAACTAATTCAATTAATTTTTAGCCCTTCAAGTGGAAAACATATTTATAATCAGCAGGGTAAAAAAGAAAACACATAAATAACCTAGACATGTAAAATTTTTTAAATAGAAAAAATATATACATAAGATAGTTTCAGAAGTATTTCCTTTAAGGTTAGATTTAAAATGGTAAAGTAACAATTGAATCTTATTGTGTAGCCACAATTAAAAATAAAATAATTTTCTTAAATTGGTAAACTAGCTACAGATGGAAAATGAAATTCAAATAATTTTCAAACAGTATTCTGGGATAAACCCAGTACTGGAATAAAAGAGAACTTTGTCCTCTCTTTTTGTGAATGGTCTTAAACATGAATTAAGGGACTTAATCAGAAAAAAACTAGAATGTTAATTGCTAATTTAAAAAATATCCTATATGTAGATAGACATTTCAATAGCCTTATTGAGCAAACAAGCTAGAAACATCTAATTTATGGATGTTTACATAAAACCATGCAGAGAGCCTCTCTTCTGCAATATCTGAGCCCACAGACAAGGATACCTAGAAACAGTACAAGCAGAAAGGCCATTGAAAAACCAGTGTCCCACACTGACAACAACCAGAGGGACAATTACACAAAAATCTGCCTGTTGATGCCACTTGAAAAGACTCAAGGAATTTTCTCTCTCCCCTAAGTTTCCGAGGGGAATTGTTTATGATCACAGATAGACAACAATACGTTCTTCCTGTTCTGTCTCCAAATACTCCAACTACCATCATACGCCCACTCTAGACCCTTCAGAGAAACATTTTAAAGTTGTTTGAAAAGCAAGGCAAACTGGACATAGTAGAAACAAAAGAGAAAATATGACTTGCCATAAAAATGACTGGTTGAACCATATGAAAAATAACAATAATAAAAGATAGATCTGAGGCCATATAAAAACTATAAGTGACATTTGGGGATCACTATCAGATGAATACACCAGTATTCTCTGATAAAACACCTACAAATTTAATAAATAAAACCTAGTTCCAGATGAAATGTAGTGTAGCTCATGTGAGCTGCACTTGCCCAAATTATAGCTGATTTAGACATGAGAATACCTATGGTATGTAAGACATTACAAAAAAAATGTATAGTCCCAGAATCCATATGGTCCCATGGGCAAAAGACTCCATGGAAGACAGATTAAGCAGCCCAGCAGCCCAGCAGAGTCCAGATGAATTCTTCCTAGATCATAGAAACCTTTCTTCATGGAAAGGTTAGGCCATATTTCAGGGATGAGAATTCAATAGCATGACACACACATCAAAAACCCACTGTGTACTAAAGCGTACCTTTTAATTCACTAACCAATGCTTAGAGTCTTTGCCTCAGACAATTAAAGGCCTCAAGTAAACCAGTTAAAACATTTTCAGAATTTATATGAAACCTTTAAATCCATGTTACATAAAAAATCCCTATTGCTAACAGAAAGCACCCAGCATTTTTCTACCAAATGCTTAGCTAATTATGAATTGTTACTTTCTCCTTATTTTACAAGCCCCTCGTGTAACATTCTTGATCCAGCAACACTATACTCTATATTCAATGAAGAAGATCCCCATGATTGTGTTTCTGTAATTCCAGAAAAGTTTGTGTCCAGGAAAAACTTTTGTGCACTTGTTTTTCCCACCTGGGTGGCAGTGCCCACCATGGCTAGGACTTCCTGTTGTAGCAGATTGCTAGGGGTGAGATAAAGCAATCTATGTCAAACCTACAAGAAGGACCTGCCCAAGACGGTCTGAGATAGATGCAGGGAGGCTTTGGACTGGCTTTCTTACTTAGGCTTAGAAAATCCTGAGTCGTGGTTCTGCATTGTATTCCAATTCCATTTTACACCATGGTTCTAATTGTGCTTATTTGTCTTACGGTTGTTCAGTGCTTGCTATCTAGAGTCTTACATGCTTTTGAGCGGCCATTGTTCTCACAGATTGGTCAACAAATTGTTTTACAGTGAAAATGGATGGGGTCACACTGATCCCTGGCCATCTGAAACCAGATGTACATGAAGGAAACCTCATTTCTAAGGAGGACCAGTTATGGTGGTGAAGATCCAGACAATCCTTGATGGTCCCTCTTGTAGTTTTGGCTAAATGAGGACCAAAAGGGAGGAACTGGATAAAAATGTTTCCACAAACTTAAGAAAGGATTGACCGTTCTGTGGCCTGGTAGCAAGAGGTCACCAAAACTGGTTTTATCCCACCAGACAGCCTGGGCATGGGCAGAGGGAAAACCCACTGCAAATGCCAAGAAGGAGGGTGTAGGGAAAATGGAAGTTTCTATGGCCAGGATCCTCGCCTGACCCTAAACAACTTGATGATGTATTGACCTCCTGCTAGGCTAATGCTTTCCCACCTGTAGGCAATGGGCTGGTATTGACTGAGTCACTATATAAAGAGCTCTATCTAGTGCTCTGGGCAGAGGCAGGGACAGAGGTGGATCATGGACCGCAGACTGCTAAGTGCAGACGTGATTCTAGTGCTCAATCTACTGCTGAACATATAAATAGATTAAGGAATTCTATTATTCTATTTATATGCTCAGAGAATAAAGCTGGGCATAAACCCTTTTATCCCAAGAACGTTCCATTGTCATTTCTTGGTCTCACTGAATTCATAGTGAAGTTGCCCAGGGCTGAAATCCTCAGGCAAGACAGAGTGTCACCATTACAATGCTGTATAATTCACCAGCATTATAATGTTGTCTATGTCAAAATTTTCTTTTCTAAACACCAAAATCTCACTGAAATAAGCATTAGCTACACCTTTGTGGAATTTTTTTCCTTTTTTATGTAAAGTTGGAAACAGGACAAAGTCTGTAAAGTGTGTCTATGACTCCGGCTGGCTGACTGGCCAACTACGACTCTACCGTAGCAGAGAAGGGGCAAAAACCTTCTGAGGGAAATACGGGACAGATGGTGATGTTTACCACTTCATTCACCTTTGCATATGTGAGAAATGCTTGCAACATTTCTAGGAACTGGGCATTGCCAGAAGGAAAAAAAAAAAGCTAATACAGTAATAACAGCATCGATAAGCCTCATCACACCTGGGGTGGTTGAGTGGGAAATAGAAAACCCAGCTTATCACATACTTACAAACTTGTCACTGTGGTAATCAGAGTTTAAAAAAGGGAGAGGGACCTTTCAGGTCAGAGCTCTTGGTACTGTTTTTTAGCAGTGCAACTCTTGATTAGACTAATTGGGAAATGCTGCCTCTTTAAAGGCAGGTGTAAAGATTTAAGGCAGGAGTAGGGAAGATATTTAGGTGGGAATGATGAATTTGGAACAGACTGAAGAAGGTGTAGATTATAAATCGGAGAGATGGTTCATGCTCTGGTTCTGCTCTAACCAGATGTGTGGCTCCTCTGGGCTCCAGCCCCCTGTCTGGGTAAAGGGAGGATTGCACCAGAGTGGTGGTTTCTAGGTGGACTTTTTAGCCTTTGAATCTTTTCTTCAAGTGGAATTTTATGCAGAAACCTAACATCAAAGCAAATTTTAAAGAAGAAGTTGCTCTGGTTGATGAAGAGGTGATGAACCCAGAAACCCATTCATTCATTCATTCGTTGGTTCATTCATTATATGCTAACTCAATAAATACTTTTTGAAATTCTGTTACCTGCCAGGCAGTGTTCTGTCTGGGAAACATCAGGGAACAAGATAGACAAATTCCCTGCCCTTATAGAACTTTTTTTTTTATCACGGGGAGGCAGACAATAAACAATTAGAATAGTAAATCAACCAATTTATATCATGTGTTAGAAGGTGATACGTAAAACAGAAAAAAAGAGAAGTAAACCAGAGGAAGGGGAATCCAGAGTGCTTGGCTGGCATGGGGGAAACCACAATAGAGAAGTCAGGGAAAGCCTTACGGAGTAACAGCTTTGAGCAAAGACTTGAAGAGGCGGCGAGGAAGCCACCAGGCAGATGTCCTGGAGCAGAGCACCCCAGGCGGCGAGCAGCGTGAGCAGAGACCCTTCCTGGAAACACAGCTGCACGTTAGAGGAACAGCAAAGGCACCAGGTGGCAGGAGCTCAGTGAGCGAGGATGGGGCACAGGGGGAGGGCTGGTGGCAGAGGGGAAGGGGGCCCAGGCTGTGCACGGCTGTGAAGAGTCTGGCCAGGAATTTGGTTTTTACCCTGAGTGAAATGGAGAGCCACTGCGGGGTTTTGAGCCAAGAGTGGCCTGATGTGATTTCTGTTCCAACAGGATCACTGTAGCTGCTGCACTGACCATAAACTAGATGGTAATGAGGGGGGAAACAAAAAGACCAGTTAGGGGGCTATTGTCTAATTCAGGCTAGAAATGAGGGGGCTCAGACCAGGGCAGGAGGAGTGGAGGTGGTGAGAAAAACGTCCAGGGTCTGGACATAGTTTCAAGGCTCCACACCTCGGCCTCCTATTTATTCCCACAGCTGCTTCCAGGGTGCCGCCTGGAACCCCAGCTTCTAGGAGTGCAGTTTGCAAACCCATGGACATTCTGACCTGCAAGTCTCCCTACCGGCTCTGGTCTCCATCCCCAGGGGAGCTAGAGCTCTAATGTTTAAGTAGCTGTCTAGAGGATGGTGTGATCTGCTGAACTTGATTTTTTTCCAACATTTATTCAAACATTTCAATTTTGAATCATGAGAACTATTTAGGCTTCTAAGTCTTCATCGGAATCTACCCTAATCCCACCTCCACTCTAGCAGTTTTGGCCTCGAGGGCAGCTTTGTGCCTCACTGCAGGCAAGAATTCCTGTGGGCAAATGTGCAGTGGCCCCTGGTGTGGTTGTTCTATCCTTCCTCCTCCTCCTCTGGATGACAGAAAGGGACCAGCATCCACTTGGCACCATCAAACCCAGAGTCTTCCACAGACTGCTTTTGTGCTTTCGGCACTGTCATATTTGTGATAACTCTCTGTATTATGTACAGTGAGTTCTCAGAGGAAATAGATTGCATTGATTCAAGTCCATGCCAATAGCTCCACATAAAAACGATATTATAAGCAGCAAAATTTCAAAGGGTCACAAGGTGAATGGATGTTTGTTTTTGTTCACTTTAGTTAGACCTTATTGGCAGATGCTTATGATATGATCTGAGGGGCACAGGGAACCCACCTGCTAAAATTTTCTACCCTTATAGGCTTCTATTATTTCTGGAATTACCCAAGTTTAAGTCAGGATGCCAAATCAGCTAGAAGTTATCTCAAATGCCAAATTGCTCAATCAGTAAAGGTTATCTGGAGCAATATGTTGAGAAGGATAGAGGTTCAACAGCAAAAGAACACAATTGATTAGTAATGTCTGCCATGGGCATGGGTTAAGAAGACATTGATACACATTTATCTCTGTTTGAAGCCTTTCATTTACATTAAAAGACCCTTTATTCAGAAGGCACCAGCTAAATATATAAATGTGAACAAAGAGTTTACCAGCAATAAAGCCAGTTGAACATCTGTTCAACTGTTATGTATGTTTTGAGGGATAAACTCCACTTCTTTAACTATGTATCCAAATCCTTAAATTGAATATAGCCTGGTCCAAATCTCTTTGGTTAAGAAATAATTGTTACATGCACATCTGGTAACATTCAACTCAGGTATTTTGTCCATAGCATTATACCTTTTATGAAAGTTCCTTTTTGAGCATCCAGTATTTTCAAGGGGCAATTTAGGTATTTTCCATATATTTCTCAAATTCTCACCACAATCCAGAAAAGTAGGTGTGATTTATTTCAATTTTCTATAGAAGACTCCGGAATATCACACAGCTATCGGTGGCAGATAAAATGCTGAACCCAGTTCTGTCCAATTCCAACACTTTGCTCTCTCTTTTAGAAATTTGGAATTGGCCTTATGAGCTCATGCACAGCCTCTCGCAGAGGGAAATGACCTACTAATAGATGTCTCCGGCTGATAAATGGTGAAGCGGTTCATCTCAAAGATGACTCTAGTAGCTTAAGCCTGGTGATCTTTGTGATTTCACTAAGTAAAGCTCCAAGGGCAATAAACACTGATTCAATAAAAGCTGAAGCCTTTGCCCAATCATTTGTTTGCATCTCTTCAATAAAATGGAAATGTCAGCTGGACGTGACGTGCCTCATTCTGCTGGTGATATTTTGAAAGGGCTGACTGTTTTCTCAGAGCTCACGTTTCCTCTCCGAGCCACTTCCTGTTGGGGCAGTTGCTGGGAAGAATGGCACATTTCCGTGTGCTGAGCCAGAGTGCGAAGTTTCCCAGAAAGTGTGCCTGATTTTCAGGTCTGCATTTCTGATCTTTATAGGACAGAAACATTTAATTAGAGGTTTCCACTGACACAGATTGTTTGAATTTAGGCCATAAAGAGCAAAATTCCAAATCAGCATTTTTGCCTCATGCATCTTACAAAATGGGACAAATGCTTACAAAATGCTTACAAGACGGACACCGAGTCAAAACATGGCAGTCAAAATGCAAGCATTTAACCCACAAGCTTCTACTGTGTGGTCCCTACCCCACTGGCCTCTTTAGAGGATTCCAGAGGAACATGGGACCCAACGTTCACAGAACTTAAACTCGACTTAGGTAGGAAACTTAGACACCAAAAACATTTGGAAAACATCAGGATGGTAAAAGCTAACACTTATATAGCAGTTTTTCACATGGCAGATCCTGCCCTAAATGTCTTACATATATTATGTTTGATACTTGCAGCAACATTGAAAGCTAGGTTCTATTCTTATTTCCATTTTACAAGTGAGTAAACTGAGGCTGAGATCATACTGCCAGTAGGAGATCAAGCCAGAATATGAACCCAGGATCTTAACCACAACTCTGTACTGTCTCTCATGTCAACCACTTGGTGAAGTGGCCAGAAGCATAAATAACGCTGTGACATAGGGAATTCAGTGTAACCTGTGTAATGCAGGAGGGCTTCAAGGAGAAGGCATGAATTCCTGTGTCTGCATCTCTCTCACACTGGAAGCTTAGAAACCTGACTGAGGCTCTGGGGTCTGACTTCTTCAACTTGAATCCCAGCCTTGCCTCTCACTGGCTCTATGACTTTCTACACATTTCTTAACCTCTCTGTGTCTATTATCTTAACATTTAACTAGAAGGAGTGATTGAGCCTATGAAACTTCTGGAGTTTACCTGACATTAGAGGTAAAGAGCTTAGCATAGCTTTAATACATCATACAAGCTCAGTGAGTATTCAGTGCTACTGTTATTACTATTATGTTTTTACAATTGGGTTCCGGATATGGATAAGTGTGGCCTTACATTGGCAAGGAGGGTACACAAAGGAATTGCCAAGCAGGGAGGGAACTGGGATCTTCAAAAATGTCTGGAGGCAGCAGCCACAGTCTGTGGTTCTCTCTCTCTTTATCTCCCCCCACTCCTACTGCGATCAGGCTTCCTCCACAGAATGGAGGGAATGGGGGTGGGGGGGTGGGGGGGTGGAGGCCAGGGCTGCCATCATTCTGGGATACATCCAAGCAGCCTAGTGACTCTGGAGGAAAGCAGAGCAACACAACCACTAGGGAAGCTTCTGACTGGCCCGGCTTAGTCATGTGACCCCCCCAGGCCAACCACTATGGCCAAGGGTATCACTGTTGAGGGTACCAAGAACCTCAGAGAGAAGTGGAGGGGCAGTTCTCCTCTGCTGTCCCAGAAGAGCGAGCACAAGGATGTAAGACAAAAACAACAGATGCTGGTTTTCCAACAGCCACCCTTAGTACATAAAAATAAGCTTTGCCACCCATGGGTACATAACTTTATTAATAACCAAATAACATTCCTTGTGATGAGAGAAAAATTATTACGCACAATTTGGAAGCTTAAAACCAAAAGCAACAAAAAAGCCAAGAAGATGCTGTCAGTATAAAACAAATTTGAAAATGTTAATCAGACAAATACCAAATGATTCCCCTCATTTGTGGAGTATAACAACAAAGCAAAACTGAAGGAACAAAATAGCAGCAGGCTCACAGACTCTTAAGAAGGGACTAGTGGTTACCAATGGGGAGGGATTGGGGAGGGATGGGGGAGGGTGGGTGGGGAGGGAGGGAGAAGGGGATTGTGGGGTATCATGATTGGTGCACATGGTGTGTGTGGGGTCACGGGGAAGACAGTGTAGCTCAGAGAAGACAAATAGGGACTCTGTGGCATCTTACTACACTGATGGACAGTGACTGCAATGGGGTATTGGGGAGGACTCGATAATAAGGGTGAATGTAGTAACCACATTGTTTTCCTTGTGAAACATTCAGTAGAGTGTATATAAATATCTTAATAAAAAAAGAAAGAAAAAGTGTTAATCAGATCATTGTTAACTTTATATCCTTTTTTCAGCTGTCTAGGTTTTTATTTTAAGTTGTGGTAACTTGTTAAATTTTCTTGTCCTCCAGATCCTTAATAGTTTTTGTTTGAGGAGGAGAGAAAAAATTCTGCTCTAATAGTGATGCACCAGATTGATAAAGAAGAAGTCAAATTGTCACTATTTGCAGATGACATGATACTGTACATAAAAAACCCTAAAGACTCCACTCCAAAACTACTAGAACTAATACCTGAATTCAGCAAAGTTGCAGGATACAAAATTAACACACAGAAATCTGTTGCTTTCCTATACACTAATGATGGACTAACAAAAAGAGAAATCAGAAAAACAATTCCATTCACAATTGCATCAAAAAGAATAAAATACCTAGGAATAAACCTAACGAAGGAAGTGAAAGACCTGTACTCTGAAAACTACAAGACACTCCTAAGAGAAATTAAAGAGGACACTAACAAATGGAAATTCATCCCATGCTCTTGGCTAGGAAGAATAAATATTGTCAAAATGGCTATATTACCTAAAGCAATCTACAGATTCAATGCAATCCCTATCAAACTACCAACAGCTTTCTTCAATGAACTCGAACAAATAATTCTAAAATTCATATGGAACCACAAAAGACCCCGAATAGCCAAAGCAATTCTGAGAAGGAGGAATCAAACAGGGGGAATTACGCTCCCTGACTTCAAACTCTACTACAAAGCCACAGTAATCAAGACAATTTGGTACTGGCACAAAAACAGACCCACAGACCAGTGGAACAGAATAGAAAATCCAAATATTAACCCAAACATATACAGTCAATTAATATTTGATAAAGGAGCCTTGGATATACAATGGGGAGATGACAGCCTCTTCAGCAGCTGGTGTTGGAAAAACTGGACAGCTACATGTAAGAGAATGAAACTGGACTACTGTCTAACCCCATACACAAAGGTAAACTCAAGGTGGATCAAAGACCTGAATGTAAGTCATGAAACCATAAAACTCTCAGAAAAAAACATAGGCAAAAATCTCTTGGACATAAACATGAGTGACTTCTTCATGAACATATCCCCCCGGGCAAGGGAAACAAAAGCAAAAATGAACAAGTGGGACTATATCAAGCTTAAAAGCTTCTGTACAGCAAAGGACACCATCAGTAGAACAAAAAGACATCCTACAGTATGGGAGAATATATTCATAAATGATGCATCTGAGAAGGGGTTGACATCCAAAATATATAAAGAACTCACACACCTTAACAAACAAAAAGCAAATAATCCAATTAAGAAATGGGCAGAGGACATGAATAGACACTTCTCTAAAGAAGAAATTCAGATGGCCAACAGGCACATGAAAAGATGCTCCACATCGCTGGTCATCAGAGAAATGCAGATTAAAACCACAATGAGATATCACCTCACACCAATGAGGATGGCCAACGTCCAAAACACAAACAGCAACAAATGTTGGCGAGGATGTGGAGAAAAGGGAACCCTCCTACACTGCTGGTGGGAATGCAAATTAGTTCAACCAGTGTGGAAAGCAGTATGGAGGTTCCTCAAAAAACTCAAAATATAAATACCATTTGATCCAGGAATCCCACTCCTAGGAATTTACCCTAAGAATGTAGCAACCCAGTTTCAAAAAGACAGATGCACCCCTATGTTTATTGCAGCACTATTTACAATAGCCAAGAAATGGAAACAGCCTAAGTGTCCATCAGTAGATGAATGGATAAAGAAGATGTGGTACATATACACAATGGAATATTATTCTAATAGTGATGCAAGTTGTCAAAAATAAAATTTTAAAGCCTACGCTTCAAAAAGCCTTGTCCTCATTTCATGGTACGTAATGGTATCGAAGCAAATTTACAGGTAATTTCAATTTCTCTTGATGATTTTGGGTGAAGCAGTAATGCTACTGCTAATGATTGCAAGTGACATGAAAATATCTCTTGTACCTTTTGTCAAGTTTTTAATTATCGATTCAATAAATATTTCTTGAGGCTATACTGTTATTTTCACCAACTGGAATGAGATTTGTCAGAGAACAAAACGCAAACAAGTAAGCACTCCCAGCCCTGAACTCCTGTGATTTGCTGAGTCCCTGGGCTTAAAAACCACTGCTGGACACCTGACAGCACAGATTGGATTGAAGCATATTCATAAGCCAAAGCAGAGATATAAATTATTTAAAATATCAGTGAATGAATACTTATCTCTTCAGAGAAAAGAGGCATTCATTGGGAGGAGTGATGAGGAGAGTTCTGGGGTACTTGCCATGTTCCATTTCTCTTAACTTAAATTCTAAAATTATATTACAGTAAAAATGACATTTTTTCCCTTTTTCCTTTCTTTCAAATTCTATGAATTTTAATATATGTATGGACTAGTATAACCACCACAACAATTGGGATTTGGCGGTTCATCCCCCCAAAAAACTCCCTCTTGCTAGCCTTTTATAGCTCTACGTGTTTGTTTTCTTGCTCATTTCTCTATGATGTTATGTTTTTCAGTAAAAAGGGTTTTAAAATATCACTAAGTTTGGTAAGTGGAAGAGAAAGGGGAAATTTTCTGTTGGAGGAATCGATTGAATAATAAATTTCCGTTTGATCTGTACACTTACAATATTATCTGATTCCAACAAAGACCTCCACATCCTCTGGACTAAGAAGAGACCAAGGATCAGAGGACTGCCGGTCACCGTGACAGTTCTTTATCTTTGCTGATCGTGACAAAAGCTCCGGAGACTGCCCGAAAGGCTGACGAAGATCAAAGCGCTTCACAGAAGCTCTGGACTTCCTGGGAAACGGATACATGATCACTTTGAGCATTATACTAACCCAGGCGGGCTATACTCTCTTCCAGTAAACTTGAGGAGGAACTAACAAAAGGACAGCTTTTGGCAG